>JANAVB010010599.1:0-467500 GCA_029216955.1 Iris pallida | reverse complement strand
ATACTAGAAAAATCTAAACTATACCTCAAACTCCAACGGCCTCCGGTGACTATCGGCCCAATGCCGTTGCCTATCCTGCGCCACCCGAAGTCGATCTCTGATAACCCTGACCTTCTCCGCAGCATCCACTACCATCTCAGGGCCAAGCAAAACCCTCTCACCGATATTATCCCAAGACAAGGGAGTACGACACCTCCGTCCGTATAGAGCCTCGAAAGGTGACATCTCTATACTGGCTTGGTAGCTGTTGTTGTAAGCAAACTCTACCAAGTGAAGGTGGTCCTTCCAAGATCTCCTGAAGTCCAAGACACAGGTACGCAGCATATCCTCGAGGGTCTGAATCGTCCTCTCCGACTGCCCGTCTGTCTGGGGGTGGTATGCGGTACTGAACTTGAGCGATGTGCCCAAGCTAAGCTGCAAACTCCGTCAGAAGTGGGAAGTGAATAGGCTTGTCCCGATCCGAGACTATACTCACTGGAATCCCGTATAATCGGACTATCTGTCGCACGTACATCTCGGCCAACCTCTCCGTCGACAAACCCACTTTGAAAGGCAAAAAGTGGGCCAATTTGGTCAATCGGTCAACAATGACCCAAATCGCATCCTTCCCTCCTGGAGAGCACGGAAGTCCAGATACAAAGTCCATTGTGATATGCTCCCACTTCCACTCAGGAATGGGTAGTGGCTGGAGCAATCCACCGGGTCTCTACCTCCCGGCCTTCACCTGCTGGCACACCAAGCATCTTGAAACGAACTGAGCCACCTCACGTTTCATGCCATACCACCAAACATGCTGTCTCAAGTCTCTATACATCTTGTTGGCTCCTGGATGCATAGAGTACTGAGAACGGTGCGCCTCCTGAAGAACCTCCTCCCGAAGTCCTCCGCTCGGCACGTACAATCTGGTACCATACCTAAACGACCCATCCCTCGCTATAGAGAACTCATCTAACAGTCCTGTCTGGACCTGCTCCCTGATGACCCTCAGAGCCTCATCCTCAAACTGAGCTGTCCTGACTCTGTCCATCAGCTCCGACTGCACCTGGAGACCCCACATCTGCGCCTCGAACCCTGGAACTATCACCTCTATGTCCAAACTCTTCAGATCTGCCAGAAGGTGACGATCCATCGTCAAACACATGGCCACGGAATACCTGCTCAAAGCATCTGCGACCAAGTTGGCCTTTCCCGCATGGTACTGTAAGGATATATCAAAATCCTTCATCAGCTCTAACCATCGCCTCTGCCTCATATTCAGCTCCTTCTGGGTAAACACGTACTTCAAGCTCTTGTGATCAGTATAGATCTCAACTCGCTCTCCGTACAGATAGTGTTTCTACAGCTTCAAAGCAAAGATGACCGCTGCCAGCTCCAGATCGTGGGTAGGGTAATTCCTCTCATGAGGACGTAACTGCCTAGATGCATAGGCAATTACCTTTCCGTGCTGCTGAAGCACACAACCCAAACCCCGTCCTGAAGCATCACTGTAGATCGTATAACCACCAGATCCAGATGGCAGCGTCAAGATAAGAGCTGTAGTCAACCTCGCCTTTAGCTTCTCGAAGGCGGCCTGGCACTCATCGGACCAAACAAACTCCTCGTCCTTCCTGGTAAGGCAGGTCATCGGCTGGACAATCCTAGAAAAGTCCTGCATGAACCTCCGGTAGTAACCTGCCAGACCCAGAAAACTCCGAACCTCTGCTACTGAGCTCGACGTCGACCAGGACTCCACCGCAGAAATCTTCCTCGGATCAACCGAAATCCCCTCGCCAGAGACAACATGGCCTAGGAACTCCACGCGATCCAAGAAGAACTCACACTTGGACAGCTTCCCATACAGCTGCTCCCTCCTAAGAGTGTCCAGCACAATCCTCAGGTGCTCTTCGTGCTCCTCTGGTGTCTTCGAATAGATGAGAATGTCATCAATGAAGACCACCACGAACTTGTCAAGGTACTGATGAAATACCTTGTTCATCAAGTTCATGAATACCGCCGGGGCGTTGGTCAACCCAAACGGCATGACGGTATACTCATACTGGCCATAGCGAGTCCGAAAGGCAGTCTTCGAAATGTCATCCCGCTTCACCTTCAGCTGATGGTATCCGGTACGCAAGTCGATCTTCGAGAACACTCTCGCCCCGCTCAACTGGTCGAACAAGTCATCAATCCTTGGCAAAGGATACTTGTTCTTGATGGTAAGGTTGTTGAGCGCCCTATAATCAATACACAGACGTACCGTACCATCCTTTTTGGGGATAAAAAGAACTGGCGCGCCCCAAAGTGAAGAGCTAGATCGAATAAAGCCTTTGTCCTCCAGCTCGTCGACCTGCTTCTTCAGCTCCGCTAACTCGCTGTTGTTGATTCTATAGACGTACTGGGAGATAGGCTCAGCGCCCGGCACTAGGTCTATAGCAAACTCAATATCACGATCTGGCGGCATCCCGGGCAGCTCCTCGGGAAAGACATCTAAGAACTCAGCAATAAGTTGATGTGGCAACACCGGCCCCGCCAACAACGCTTCGCAGAAACCATCTCCCTGCTCCACTGCACCCCTGGTGAACTCATACTCCGGCTCTCCCGACGGCCTAAATAGAATCATGCCCCCTCTACAGTCGATGCTAGCGTGGTGCATGCTCAACCAATCCATACCGAGTACCACATCGTAACTCGAAAGTGGCATTACGAGCAAACACGCACTCAGCTCCCGGCCTCTCAAAGAAACTCTCCGCCCCTTGCAAACATTATTAACTAGGATGATGCCATTCCCAGTCATAATCTTGCAAGTCCTACCAAGATACTCAGCAATAATATTGTGCCTAAGAAAAAAAGAAACAGACACAAAACTATGCGTAGCACTAGAATCAAACAAGGCTAAAGCTGGAAAAGAATCGAGCAGAATAGAACCTACGATAATATCCGCAATAGGCTCCATCTCCTCAGCTGTAAGAGCAAAGGCTCTACCCTGACCACCCCGCTGCTGGTGTTGCTGAACAAACCGCTACTGCTGGGTCGGAAGTGGACCCATCAGCTGTACTGTAGGTACTCTTGCCGGTGCCCCCTGAGCTGCTACTGCTCCACGGGCTACCCTGCGAGGGTTCGCAGGACAATCTCTCAACTGATGTCCAGCCTCCCCGCAATAGAGGCACATGCCCAGCCTCTTCCGACAGACCTCCCAGATGTGACCGGGCTTCTTGCAGTAGCCGCAAGGAACCCCATGTTGTGCCTGCCTCTGCTGAGTGTGCTGCACCTGCTGCTGAACGGTGCTCTGGCCTATACCTGCGGCTGGTGATGCTGGAAAGAACGATGCTGAAGTTGAGGGCGCTTAGCTGCCCCTGCGCTGCTAGTAGCCCCCGAGAAAAGATTACGCTCCCTCTTGGGCTTCAAGCCCCACTCCCGCTCAACCTTGCGGGCCTCCGCGTAGATTGGGTATAAGTCTCATAGAAGGAGGAAATGAGGATCTTGATATCCCAAGTCAGCCCTCCTGAAATGGCTTGCCCTGATCTCCGGGTCTCGAACCATGAACTCTGCGTATCGGCTCAGGCGGCCGAACTCCGCTGCGTACTCCTCCACAGATAAACTACCCTGCTGCAGATCCTGGAACTGTCGCACCAGGTCATCTTGTCCGTAAGAGAAAAGAACTTCTCCTTGAAGAGGAGCTTGAACTCTGCCAAGTACGGCCCTCTCCAGCTAGGGCGGGCTCGTTTCTGAACCAGGTGCGCACAATGTCTAGCAACTACAAACCTACCGCCTCGACCTTCAGGTCGTCTGCCAGGCGGGAGGCCCTCATCTGCCGTTCGATATCTCGAGCCAATCATCTGCATAGACCACACCCTCGGTCCCGCTAAAGTCAAGGGGCCCGAGCTTCTTGAAGTCCTGGATATCTCCGTACCTCGGTCGGTCGGTCCCCGGATGCGGAGCCCTCTGCTCCACGGCAGCAAGGGCCAACTGATGGGCATCCTCCATGCCCTGACGCATCGCGTCTATCTGCCTCTGCTGAGCCTCGGTCTGGGCTCTCTGAGTCTCCAGCATCTGCTGGAGGATGGTAAGCATCTGCCCTATATCTGTAGGCAGAGGAGGTGGAGGTGGAAGTATGTCTGCAACTAGCGGAGGAATCGCTGCACGGCAGGAGGAATAGTGCCCGCATCAACCGCTGGTTCTGCGGCCGGAAAAGTCGTAGCAACCCTGGGGTCAGCCCTCGTAACCAGCGGAGGAGAGCCCCCAAGAGCTGCTGCTGCCGATACCCGACTGCAGCAGGAGTGTGGATCAGGTCCGTGAGTCATAGCAGACCTCTTCGCGTTCGCGAACTCAGGATGCTGGGATCTGGTCTGCACCATCCTGAAGATAGAATTAAAGAAGATATCAATATGGCACAAGAAGGATTATCAAAGAGGGACAGCTAGAAAACAGTAAATCAATATCAAAGACGATAAGCAAGATAAGTAAGGAAGGATCCAACTTGATTGAGCACTCTTAGCCTACTACCTCCTATATATAACACAGGCTCGTAGTCAACACTCTAAGACGAGTGCTGCTACGACATCGCACTAATTGCGACTTCACGACCTGCATGGGACACCACTAAAAACGTGTCACGACCCGCACCCGCTATAAGGGCACGTGTACGTGACAACGCCCAGCCCTCACCGTAAAAACGGCGTGAAACGCTGTAGGTTTTCTACTCTAACAACAGTTTATATATATATCAAAAATCTGTCGAGAATATGGTCAACTCCGAACGAAGGACAAGCAATGAATATATGAGTTCTCAAATCACAACTCTAAGATGATAAAGTAAAGACTGAAAGAAAAGACAACAAGACGATAATAAATAATAACCTGTCAAGTCCAACACAAGAATATATACAAGTCCAAGTCTCTAATACAATCCATAATAATAACAGTCTCAAAAGTAGCTGGAGACAAGGTCCAGTACAAAAGACCTACTCTATCTAAGCAATAGGTAAAGTCTCGTCAGGCGGAGCTAAGCCCTGCTGGACCAAAGTCTTCAAGTCTATGTCCACTACGTCATCCGGACCGTAGTAGGTACAGTAATTCCCCTCATCAGCATCTGTAATATTTTGTCAACATATCCAGTCAGGATGGAACGAGTACAATCTACTAACAACAGTTCACAAGATATGACAAAAGCTATAAGACAGTAAATAGAGAGTATATACAAGAAAATTATGGAATGTACATGTGAGTATCATGGCAAGGTAAGCTGTAAATCTAGAGCTAGAACAAGGCAAGTAAACTGATCATGACATGTACAAGAATCAAGAATCATATATCTAGGTGTGTGAGTAATAGCTACAATATGTGGCCGGCTTGGGTCTGCACATGGTCTACTGATCAGCCAATCCTACGTGGAGTGTAGGATTGGTAGCATTCAAGGTCTACAAGAATAAACAAGGCGGATAATGACCACACATCTACACTAGTACTCTCTGTCCCCGACTGGTAGAGTGGATCCAAGCAAGACACGTTATGACCCGGGATTCTACGAGAAGGGAGCAAGTCTCCTCGGGAATCGGTGTCCATATACTGCACAAGAACTACAAGGGGCTTGCACAAGATATACCAAGATAACGAGGAATAACATCTCATGTCGGGATCCATGAATACCAATCCGTGTGACCAATGTGTCGAAAACAAGCATATCTACACTAATTACATGAATTATAACAATCATCGTAAATTAGAAAAGTGTCAGAGAATGTACTCGCCTGTAATATGATGATATATGACAACGGGATCCAACGCAACGTCTCGAGGACCTATAGAAAACAAGACGTATCAATACTACGTTTAGGAATTAAAGTCAAGACAATTTAAACCCTATTAAGCAATTCTAGGTCAAGACAAGTCAAACTAGACTGTACGAGGTCAACCTAAGTCATATTAGGCCTAACCAGGTCAAACTGGGTTAATACAAGTCAAACGGAATTAATCTAGGTCGATTTGAGTCAACAGTTGACTTATAGTTGACTTTTGGTCAACTGGTCAACTCTGGTCAACTCCGGTCAACCCTGGTCAACCCTAGGTCAATCCTAGGTCAATAGTGACTAATAGTTGACTTTCGGTCAACTACCCAAGTTTAATGGAATTTGGGACTAAATTGGGTAAACTGTTGACCCATAGTTAACTTTTGGTCTAAAAAGTCAACCGTGGACAACCGGGATCAAGACTAGGTCTAGGCGACTATTTCTAATCATTATCAACCTCTACAACCCATATCCAAGTCCATCTTGGACTTCGAAACTCAAAACTTGGCCGTAGGCCAATTTCCTAATTTACCTTTTCTAAGGTAAATTTCTAGCCTAGGTGGAAACCTAGTTAGCCTACCTACGCTTGGTCTTTTGACCCGAGATCCCTAGGGTAGTAAGGTATAGCCTATACATTATTACCTACCAAGATACCTAGGTAAAGTGGACGTCTAGTCCACCTTACGGCCTATTGTCGGTATCTTGAATATTTCAAGATACCAATGGTACGGCGCGATACCGGGCCCTACAACCCCGATTCAACTCGGGAGCCTACCCGCAAAATCTAATTCACGTATTCTAGGTCCACGTCAAGTTTCGTTGCGATCCGATACTCGGAGCTCAAATTCCCCTTCTAACTCGATTTCTTCTAAAATCTCTTCTAGCTCTACTCAATTCCTCTTCTAATTTCTTCTTCTAACTTCTTCTTCCCATTCTAATTCTTCTAACTTCTTCTAATTCTCTTCTTCTCCTCCTTACTAATTCATATTCTCCTTTCCTATTCTCTTCTAATCTTCTTCCCATTCTTTCCTAACTTCTTATATTCTTTCCTTCTATTCTCTCTTAAACTCTTCTAATTTCTCCTTTCCTCCTAACATTTCTTCTTCAAATTCTTCCTAAACTTCTTCTAACTTTCTCTATGTATCTATCTATATATATACATATATGTCTATATATATACATATATATATATATATACAATGGGAAGGGGTTTATAGGCTAAATAGGGGGCTAAATAGGGACTAAAGGGGGGGGGGAAGAACTGGCAGCAGCTGCTGCCAGTTGCTGCTGTTGCAGCTGCAGCAGTAGCTGCTGCTACTGTAGCTGTAGCTGCTGCTACTGCTGGTTCCCTTCTTCTTCTTCCTCTTCCTCCCTCTCATCTACCTCTCTCTATATATATATCTATATATTTTTTTTGAGTATAGAAAGATATATATATATATATATATATATATATATATATATCTATATATATTTATATATATATATAAGATTATATATATATATATATATATTATATTATATAATATTTTAATATATTATATATATATATTTCTATACTCTAACACACACACATCTATCTATATACAAATACACTCACACACATATATATCTACATATATATAAATAACACACACACACACACACACACACACACACACATCTCTACATATATATGAATACACACACACTATAGATATATATAAAAATTAGACACATACACCCAAAACTCACACCTCACAAACAAACACACTTTCACCACCATCTCATGACAACCACTACTACACTCTCATTCCTCTGCACTCACACACAAATATACCTTAATTATATACACACACAAATATATATATATATATATATATATATATAGATATATATATATTATATATATATATATATATATATATATATATATATACATACCACTCAACACACACACACCATCTCACACACACACACACCACACATCTACCACTCTCACACACCACCACCATTCCTCATGACACCAAATACATATCAATATACATATATACATACACATATAATCTACATAATATGAATATACCACTCTAGTTAGAAAACCCCCAAATAAATCTCTAACCTAGATTTTAGGAAACCTAATAATTCTAGGGGCAAAGTGTGAAGAATTCTCTCCTCTATCATTTTGTGAGGAAGAAAATGGTAAAAGAGGAGTAAATAGAGAATTAAAGAGCTTACAAGCTTGGTTGCTTGAGGAAGAAAGAAGCTTGAAGAGAGGAATGGAATTTGAGAGAGAGAGAGAGTGTTTACTTAGTGAGGAAGAAGAAGGGGGGGCTCTACTCATGGCCGGCCATGGCTTAATGGGTTTGGGTGGGGATCCACTAAGCCCCCAACCCATTAGACTTGGTTTAGGTTCAAATTGAATTCGTTTGGTTCGGTTTGTTTCTAATGAACAAATTAAGTCTTATAATGACTATTAAGCCATGGAAGTTGGGTTTATGATTTTTAGCCTAATTATGATGGTATGGGGCCAAGTCCAGCTAGTATGTGGGTCCCACTAGGGTCCAGGCTACCCGGGTCTCCAACTTGAGTCCGAATTGGATAAAATCCAAACCAAACCAAATAAATCCCAAAAAATCACATAAAATAAATAAAAATTCCTAAAAATTATAAAACTTGAAAAATGACGAAAATACCCTAATTCGAAAACTAGGGGTGACACGTATTGCAGAGAGCAAGGGATACGACACCAGAAGACTCTGTACAAGACACCTCAGCTCAATGGTGTAGCGGAGCGCATGAACAGGACGCTGATGGAGAGGGTGCGGTGTTTGCTCTCAGAAGCAAACTTGCCGGGCAGTTATTGGGGTGAGGCTGATCTTCTCACAGCTGCTTATGTTATTAATTTATCTCATAGTACTCCTTTGCAGGGTGATATGACTGACAAAGTATGGTACGGCAAAGAGCCGTCATACAATCACCTGCGAGTGTTTGGCTGTAAGGCCTTCGTACATGTACCGAAGGACGAAAGGTCCAAACTTGAGCCAAAGACGAGGTGATGCGTCTTTGTCGACTACGGTCGGGATGAGTTTGGCTATAGACTCTACGACCCTGTGGGAAGAAAGCTCTACAGAAGCAGGGACGTGGTTTTCGTCGAGGATCAGACCATGACCAACACTCAGGATTCCGAGACGCCTTCTGAGGCTGAGGAATTGCCTGAGTTAGAGTCATTTCGCTTCGAGCAGTTTCAAGAGGACATCGCGGAGAATCCAATTATGGAGGAGCCAGTACATGGAGTTACTCCCACCCTTGATCATCAGCCTGCTGATGGTGGTCAGGATGTCCCTCAAGAGGATGAGCATGCCAGGGAGGCAGTTCCTGAATGGGAGGAGGCCGTCGGTATACAGCAAGCACCAGTGGCTCCATTGAGAAGGTGCGACAGAGATCGTCAACCATCTACGAGATACTCACCGGGTGAGTATGTGCTATTGATTGACGGAGGAGACCCCAAACGTTTTGCAGAGGCTATGGAAGATGAACACATGCAGGAGTGGATGGAGGTTATGCAGGAGGAGATGAGTTCCTTACACGCCAATTCCACTTATGAGCTGGTGCGGTTGTCAAAGGGCAAGAAGGCTTTGAAGAATCGATGGGTGTTAGAGTGAAGCAGACGGATGTTGCTACTCGCCCTCGATACAAAGCGAGGCTAGTAGTTAAAGGCTACGGTCAGCGGAAAGGTGTAGATTATGATGAGATCTTTTCGTCTGTCGTCAAGCATTCGTCTATTCGGGTGGTGCTAGCATTAGCAGCCGGTCTCGACTTGGAGGTCGTGCAAATGGACGTGAAGACGACATTCCTCCACGGGTGATCTTGAGAAGGAGTTGTACATGGAGCAGCCAGAGGGATTCTGTGAGAAGGACAAGTCACATTTGGTCTGCCGGTTGAGGAAGAGCTTGTATGGTCTGAAGCAGGTTCCGAGGCAGTGGTACAAGAAGTTCGAGTCGTTTATGGGGGAGCATGGTTATGCACGGACGACATCGGATCACTGTGTATTGTGAGGTATTTTGTCAAGGATGATTTCATCATTTTATTGCTCTATGTAGATGATATGCTATTAGTGGGTCGGAATGCCACTAGGATAGCAGGAGTTGACGCGCCAACTGGGCGCGACCTTCTCTATGAAGGATTTGGACGCAGCGAAGACTATTCTTGGGATGGAGATCGGCCGAGAGAGAGAATCTAAGCTGCTATATTTGTCCCAAAAGAAGTACATTCACCGGGTACTTTAGCGTTTCGGTATGGACGGGTCGAAGAAAGTGAGTTGCCCCCTTGCGGCCCACTTTAAGTTCACTGAGAAGCGTGTCATCTATCGAGGACGAAAAAATTAATATGGAACGGGTTCCATATGCTTCAGCTCTCACGATCCGCACCCTAGAGTAAGGGCACGGGAAGTGGGTACATCCAGCCTACGCCGCAGTGTCGACGGTAGAACACTGTCCTAGGTCAATCATCTAACAATATAAGGTACCTGTATAGTAATATACTCCGAATGGAGGTGACATAGCAATACAGTCTCAATCACATCTAAGGTAGAATACGATAAAAAATAGATAGATATGAAATGAAATGAAACCACGGAGATACAACTAGATAGAGTTCTAAGTGTCTAAGATAACACAAATCCAGAAACATCCCAAATCTCAAATACAGTAATCCAGAGAATAAATACAACTGAAAAATGACTAATCTAAACAAATGGTGTCTCATCCACTGCTAATGGATCATGCTGAAGATCTAGCGGTAATATCTCATCAAACTCTATCCTGGCCATACCCGTAAAAGGTTAGAGCAATCAGCTAACATGTACTCTATAAACATCAACGGTTATCCTGTCAGAAAAATGAGTAAGTACAAACACTAACAGCAGTTCCATATGAATTGACAAATTCTATAAGAGACAGTATAATAAAATACAAGACAAAGATATAGGATGACTTGGGAACCATTCGGAAGCTGAGTTACAATCTTTAAACCAAACAAGGACCGGAGTTGTAACCCTTCTCCCGATCAGAACTTAGTCTCCAATCAAGGTACAGCATAAAGGCATGTAGAACATGTGAGTAAATGAATATCATAGCATGGTGAGAAAAGTACTGAAAGTAGAACTGAGCAGGATATAAGATACGATAAATAAATATAAAATGTGCCTTGAATTATTAGAGAGATATGTGATCGGCTTTAGGTATGTTACAAGACAGGTTATCCACTTGGCCCGACAATCACACGAAAATCTCTGGAAAGGGTTATGCCGGCCAACTTGGATAACAAGCACACGGAGGAATCTGCTACACCCTACGTGAGGTAAGAGTGGCGCAAGCATAATAGTGACAGGAGGCTTTGATCACATAACCCTAATAATTCCCCTATCCCCGAATAGTATCACGGATCCGAACATGGTACGTCATGACACGGGATTCAAAAGCAGGGGGCCAGTCCACTCCCAAATCGATGTCTATATAAGTACAAGAAACACGAAATATCACGTACCAATACTAAGAAAGTCCAGGAATAACATCTCATGACAGGATCCGACGTATACTAGTCCGTGAACCATCGTGTCGGGAATCAAGTAAGACACTACAACTGAATCGGATATAGTAGATATCAAGACAATAAAAATTATCAGTGAATGTACTCGCCTGTGGTCCTGAGCTGTCAAATGGGGTCGATGCTCAGAGTGATGCACAAACCTAAAGATGAGATATATAAGCTAATTAGGTTTCAACAGTGTTAGGCAAGATTATATAGTATAAGCTATGTAATTGTCACGCCCCAGAACCAGAACACTGGAGAGCGGGGGCAGACATAGCCAGCTACGTATAATGAAATGGGATCCACTCCACTATACGGCCACGGCTGTCTAGATATATGAGGGTTTATCTACAAGCCAACAGTCTTTAAGGTCATGAACAAGCCTAGTGTCTCAATCACAAGCAAGTAAGTAAATGTTACAAGATGTAAGATCACCAAATATACAATAGTAAAGCGTCCCAAACATTACATATTCAGCTGATCATGAAGCTAGTCGTTATAAGATGTGAGGACTAGCGAGAGTTTTAGTCATACATGATCAACCCTAGGTTGCCAATCATGTTACAGCCCGTACGCAGACAGTAAGTAAATGTACACGAGCTAACACTTGTTCGGTGGCTAAATGCCTCAAAAGAATAATTTTACAATAAAGTGGGAGAGCCAAAAATAACCCACTCGTTGCCAGGATTCCCTCTAGTGGTCACCATGTGGCTGGAAGGTCGGTAGATCCTCTGGTGCTGCTCCGGTATCTGGCCATAAAAACCAGCTGGGTCAGACCCCAGAAAGAGCAAGTGCCACAAAGGAGGCTTCATTAGGAACTAAAACCAGCAATTAGCACGAGAGTATAATTACAAATAAAAGGCAGTAATAAAAGGCTTGATAACAACAGCAAACTGAGTACGAAGAAAACCCTTCAAGTAGCCAGGTCATAACCCTTAAACCAAACAAGGACCGGGGTTGTAACCCTTTGCCTGAATAGAACTCCGTCTCCTTCTCGTTGGTAAGATAAAACATAACAAGCATGACGGTTGATATACGATGAGAAAACCATGGGACTATTCAGATAACCAGGTTACAATCCGTAAACCCAAACAAGGACCGGGGTTGTAACCCTTCGTCTGAACAGAACTTGGTTTCTTCCACCATTTATCGGCAAGATAATAGAAGAAATCAGGACATGTAACAATCTTGTACAGAACCAAAACAAGAATAGACTGGTAAACTCCATCCAACATTTCACGGCCAAGTAATAAGTACGGCTTGATACTTTAACTAACTAGGGTTATCACAGGCCTAGTTACTAGCAAGATGCAGCGAGATTATTCCACAGCCACAAGCCCTGCAGACCATCCAGGTTATCCAGGTCGAATATTAGTACAATAAGGATGCAACACATGACAGTGTGCTGGAAATGTGCCCTACTCGTCGGCAGGCTACAGATCCCAAGTGGGGCGCCCAGATAACGGGATTGCCTGTAGCTGGAGAAATTTCTTCATGACTACTGGATTATTCTAGTGGTTAGCCTTAGTCAATTTCAGTGGGTACCCCTGACCGTGGTACTCAGAGGTCCCCGTCCTAGACATGATGCAAGACAAGACGGATTTATTTGTACAAGCACAATCGTCCACGGTGTCCAAGTTATTCAATCTTGTCGAGTCATGCTAGCCGTCGCAACAGCCTTCGAGATATATCGTGTCAGGTTTATCATGTCAAGAGTGCGCCACGGTGGGCCACTATCAAGAATTATCTTGTCAAGTTATCATGTCAAATGGTCAGGTCAAGTTATCTTGTCAGGAGTGCACCACGGCGGGTCACTATCAAGTCATGTCATTTATCAAGAAAGAAAGAAACTTGCACAATTAAATAATAATATATTTATAATATATATACTCTTGAAGCCAAGGAGAAACTCTACAACTTTCATGTTGGGAGTGGGAAGTAATTCTGACCACAATTCAAGCAAATAAAATATTTAAACAATCAAAGTGGACCCCATGCGGCCCAAAAGTGGGAGAACATACATGCGGCCAAAGAGAGTGGGAAGCCACCCATGCGGCCAGCCAAAGCTTATGCGGCCAGAAAAATAACTGAAGGGGGCCATGCGGCCAGCAAGAAATATTCATGCAACCAGAAAAGGATAAGGAGAGAGGAACCTGCAATAAATGCAAGCTTCCACTCAAGCAAAAGAAAAGGACACGTGGCCACTCAAACAAATGCATGCGGCCAGGAATTATGGCTACATGCAAATAATTAAAGTAAGGCCATACGGCCAAAAGCTAAGGGCCATGCGGCTGATTGTCCCCATGCTCCCATATGCGGCTGGGACTAAAAGAATGTAGGAACAATGCATTAAAGAAATATACTATGCATTA
Source organism: Iris pallida (assembly GCA_029216955.1). Taxonomy (NCBI): domain Eukaryota; kingdom Viridiplantae; phylum Streptophyta; class Magnoliopsida; order Asparagales; family Iridaceae; genus Iris; species Iris pallida. The sequence goes on along the minus strand of JANAVB010010599.1, from coordinate 453,792 downwards.
AATGCATTAGGGAGAGGCTATGCGGCTGGTGCCAGAAAAGGCTTTATAGCATTAAATAGTAAATATTAAGCCTTAAGGAGCTATGCGGCTGGCTTTCAAGTAATGCATTAATCAATGCATTAAGGAAAGCATTAGAAAATGCACTAATGAATGCATTAAATGCATTACATAGGCACTAAAGAATTCTTGAATTCTTGAATGCCTACGTAAGAATGCACTAAAGAAAAAAATGTACTAAAGAATTCTTAAATGCTTACTGAATGCTTAAAGTATTAATAACTAAGCCTAATGTATTAGACTTATTATTTTAAGGCATGTAACTTGCTAATGATAAATAACTAAGCATGTACATGCGGCTGACCAACAAAGCATGCTACATATCAACTCATATGCGGCTGATGCTAGCAAAAAAAATATTATTATAATGCATGGATTATATGATACATGGAACATTAATGCATGGAGCATTATAATGCCTTAAATTGCATGCGGCTGGCCTATGATATAATGCATTATTATAATACATTATAATGCATGGACTAAGTATGCAGCTAACTGATTTGTCACATGCGGCCAAGTTTAAATGTTATATGCGGCTCCACTTATTCCTCCCACGCAAGCACTGATGCATGCAACAAATATTAAAAAAAACATGCCCACTCACTTGCTCCCATATGCGGCTCAACTGACTGGGATGGCCATATGCGGCTGAGTGAGCGTGCAATTGCAAACAAAATTGCTACAGCATGCTAACAGTAATAGTTAATGCATTAAATGCTAGACTAACTAATGCATTAATGCTAATGCATTCCAAATTGATGGAAAGGCCATACGGCTGGGATTATTAATGCTCATGCGGCTCAGCAAACATCCGTAGGTCAAATTTGGACCAAACGAAATTCTCTGCAACATGGGATCATCAACTAGCAAAATACGCAAGTTTGATAGATCAAAACTCCCGGAAATCGAAAATACCACAAGGCTAGATTTACAAGAATTTAACCATAGAAATGAAAAATGCTAAATACTAAAGTAGATTAGAAACACATGAGGAAGATAATGGAACAATAAAAATGGACTTCCTCCATGAAGCAAGATGCACTTGCCTAAGCTCTCCCTCTCCTGGTAGGTGGAGAAGTAAATGGAGGAAGAAGAATATATGAGTAATGAGTAATAATGGAAGGGAGAGAGCGGGATTGATATTTATGGTGGGAGTGGTGGTAGGTGGGAGTGGTTCTCCACATAAAACCAAACCAAGCCAAACCCACTAAACCGAACCAAACCAAGCCAACGCGATGCCATGATGAACCATGCTAATGCAACATTCAAAATAAAACCCAAGGCTAACTAATTATGATAAACCAAAAAATATGAGTCCAAAGTACGTACCGTATTTCCCAATACGTAATACGAACCACGGGCATTACAACTCTACCCACCTTAAAAGAATTTCGTTCTCGGAATTTAATCAAGAGGCTGGAGTGGCAAAGACAAGCTATACTAATCACAGGCAAGCTATACTAAGCAATCAATCATGCAATCATGTATGTAAGCAAGGAAATAGAAGGCACGAGAAAGAGAAAAGATATCCTGCTAGAAACCTCTCTGCCGGTTCTGAATATGAGCTTGGACCAGGGCATACTGATGGGGTCTCTGTGGCTGGAATACTTGGGTCTGAGGTGGCAACGGCCTCGGAGGCTGGTACTGCTGTTGCACTGGTGCTGGCGCTGGTCCCCTTACCGAGGGACTAGTCTGGGCCGATGATGAACTGGCCCTATTCGGACAGGATCCTATCTTGTGGTCCGGCGCTCCACAAGCCAAACACAATCCCTGTGCTCTGCGACACTCCGAAACAACGTGTCCTGGCTTCCCACAATGAGTGCAGCCCATTGTGGAAGACTGCTTCTGCTTCTGTTGCTGAGGGGACGTGACCGACGTTACTAAGGCCGCCTGCCTCGGAGTTCCAATTGTCAAAGTCCTGACTGCCGGGGCTGGTGCTGAAGACTGGGTCATCTGACCGTGAGATCGCTTCCGACCTCCGGTCCTGTCCACTATCCTGTGGGAGGTATACTCGTACCTCCTGGCTGCCCTCAGTACCGCATCAAAAGTCTGATGCTCAAACTGCTCCACTGCCAACAAAATTTTGAGGTGGAGCCCCTGCTGGAACCGCTGGGCTCTATCATACTCGGTTGCCACCAAAGTAGGAGCAAACCGACTAATCCTGGAAAACTCGGTCGTATACCCATCGACCGTCCTGTCCATCTGCTTCAGATTGGTGAACTTGGTCTGTAGATCGTACCTAGCCACAGCATCGAAGTACTTGGTCTGGAATCTCTCACGAATACTGCCCAAGCAATAGGTGCCACTAATCCCACGGCCTGTGTCGCCCACCAGCTGCGGGCAAGATCTAGTAACTGCAGGCGCACTACGGCCACCTTCTCGTCCTCGGGCGTCTTCGCTGCCTCTAGAATCACTTCTGTGTCATGAAGCCAAGCATCTGCGGCAATAGCATCTTCACTACCATCGAAGAATGGAGGGTTCAGACGCTTAAAACTATTGGCTGCACTGTTCCCATGACGACCGCCTCTGTTCAGAGCATCTTCCACTGCCTGGTGCAAGGCATCTCCTCGCCGATCTTGGGAAACTAACAGTGTCCTGATGAGTCCCACCAAGGTGCCATCATCAGGCTCTGCAGACTGGACGGGCTGAACTGGGGGCTCTAGATCTCCAGGAGACATGACTCGGGAGGCTACTTCTGAGTGCTGGGCCTGATCTTCTTATTGCTGCTGGTCCACGGGAGGTGCTCCGCCTTGCTGATCGGTAGGTCCAGGTTCAATATCGCTGAAGAAGACGACATGGGAACAATAAGAAAGGACCAGGACAGATCAACGATTACAAGCATGTGATCAGGACAAGAATTTAAAGAATCAAGAGGATACGAGCAGAGATCAAGGGCGAGTACTGATTGAGACATCTATTCGGTAAACCCTCACATATCTTGATTTACAAGACCTGCATGGGCTACTACTTAAACCATGTCACGTCCCAGAACCAGAACACTGGAGAGCGGGGGCAGACATAGCCAGCTACGTATAATAAAATGGGATCCACTCTACTATACGGTCACGGCTGTCTAGATATATGAGGGTTTATCTACAAGCCAACAGTCTCTTAAGGTCATAAACAAGCCTAGTGTCTCAATCACAAGCAAGTAAGTAAATGTTACAAGATGTAAGATCACCAAATATACAATAGTAGGGCGTCCCAAACATTACATATTCAGCTGATCTTGAAGCTAGTTGTTACAAGATGTGAGGACTAGCGAGAGTTTTAGTCATACATGATCAACCCTAGGTTGCCAATCATGTTACAGCCCGTAGACAGACAGTAAGTAAAATGTACACGAGCTAACACTTGTTCGGCGGCTAAACGCCTCAAAAGAATAATTTTACAATAAAGTGGGAGAGCCAAAAATAACCCATTCGTTGCCAGGATTCCCTTTAGTAGTCACCATGTGGCTGGAAGGTCGGTAGATCCTCTGGTGCTGCTCCGGTATCTGGCCATACAAAACCAGCTGGGTCAGACCCCAGAAAGAGCAAGTGCCACAAAGAAGGCTTCATTTAGGAACTAAAACCAGTAATTAGCACGAGAGTATAATTACAAATAAAAGGCAGTAATAAAAGGTTTGATAACAACAGCAAACTGAGTTCGAAAAAAACCCTTCAAGTAGCCAGGTCACAACCCTTAAACCAAACAAGGACCGGGGTTGTAACCCTTTGCCTGAATAGAACTCCGTCTCCCATCTCGTTGGTAAGGTAAAACATAACAAGCATGACGGTTGATATACGATAAGATAACCATGGGACTATTCAGATAACCAGGTTACAACACATAAACCAAACAAGGACCGGGATTGTAACCCTTCGTCTGAACAGAACTTGGTTTCTCCCACCATTTGTCGGCAAGATAATAGAAGAAATCAGGACATGTAACAATCTTGTACAGAACCAAGACAAGAATAGACTGGTAAACTCCATCCAACATTTCACGGCCAAGCAATAAGTACGGCTTGATACTTTAACTAACTAGGGTTATCACAGGCCTAGTTACTAGCAAGATGCAGCGAGATTATTCCACAGCCACAAGCCCTGCAGACCATCCAGGTTATCCAGGTCGAATATTAGTACAATGAGGGTGCAACACATGACAGTGTGCTGGAAATGTGCCCTACTCGTCGGCAGGCTACAGATCCCAAGTGGGGCGCCCAGATAACGGGATTGCCTGTAGCTGGAGAAATCTCTTCATGACTACTGGATTATTCTAGTGGTTAGACTTAGTCGATTTCAGTGGGTACCCCTGACCGTGGTACTCAGAGGTCCCCATCCTAGACATGATGCAAGACAAGACGGGTTCATTTGTACAAGCACAATCGTCCACGGTGTCCAAGTTATTCAATCTTGTCGAGTCATGCTAGCCATCGCAACAGCCTTCGAGATATATCGTTTCAGGTTTATCATGTTAAGAGTGCGCCACGGCGGGCCACTATCAAGAATTATCTTGTCAAGTTATCATGTCAAATGGTCAGGTCAAGTTATCTTGTCAGGAGTGCACCACGACAGGTCACTATCAAGTCATGTCATTTATCAAGGAGGGGAGAAACTTGCACAATTAAATAATAATATATTTATAATATATATACTCTTGAAGCCAAGAAGAAACTCTACAACTTTCATGTTGGGAGTGGAAAGAAATTCTGACCACAATTCAAGCAAATAAAATATTTAAGCAATCAAAGTGGACCCCATGCGGCCCAAAAGTGGGAGAACATACATGCGGCCAAAAAGAGTGGGAAGCCACCCATGCGGCCAGCCAAAGCTTATGTGGCCAGAAAAATAACTGAAGGGGGCCATGCGGCCAGCAAAAATATTCATGCAACCAGAAAAGGATAAGAAGAGAGGAACCTGCAATAAATGCAAGCTTCCACTCAAGCAAAAAAAAGGACACGTGGCCACTCAAACAAATGCATGCGGCCAAGAATTATGGCTACATGCAAATAATTAAAGTAAGGCCATGCGGCCAAAAGCTAAGGGTCATGCGGCTGATTGTCCCCATGCTCCCATATGCGGCTGGGACTAAAAGAATGTAGGAACAATGCATTAAAGAAATGCACTATGCATTAAATGCATTAGGGAGAAGCTATGCGGCTGGTGCCAGGAAAGGCCTTATAGCATTAAATAGTAAATATTAAGCCTTAAGGAGCTATGCGGCTGGCTTTCAAGTAATGCATTAATCAATGCATTAAGAAAAGCATTAGAAAATGCACTAATGAATGCATTAAATGCATTACATAGGCACTAAAGAATTCTTGAATGCCTACGTAAGAATGCACTAAAGAAAAAAATGTAATAAAGAATTCTTAAATGCTTACTGAATGCTTAAAGTATTAATAACTAAGCCTAATGCATTAGACTTATTATTTTAAGGCATGTAACTTGCTAATGATAAATAACTAAGCATGTACATGCGGCTGACCAACAAAGCATGCTACATATCAACTCATATGCGGATGATGCTAGCAAAAAAAACATTATTATAATGCATGGATTATATGATACATGGAGCATTAATGCATGGAGCATTATAATGTCTTGAATTGCATGCGGCTGGCCTATGATATAATGCATTATTATAATACATTATAATGCATGGATTAAGCATGCGGCTCACTGATTTGTTACATGCGGCCAAGTTTAAATGTTATATGCGGCTCCACTTATTCCTCCCACGCAAGCACTGATGCATGCAACAAATATTAAAAAAAAACAAGCCCACTCACTTGCTCCCATATGCGGCTCAACTGACTGGGATGGCCATATGCGGCTGAGTGAGCGTGCAATTGTAAACAAAATTGCTACAGCATGCTAACAGTAATAGTTAATGCATTAAAATACTAATACATTAAATGCTAGACTAACTAATGCATTAATTGCTAATGCATTCCAAATTGATGGAAAGGCCATGCGGCTGGGATTATTAATGCTCATGCGGCTCAGCAAACACCCGTAGGTCAAATTTGGACCAAACGAAATTCTCTGCAATATGAGATCATCAACTAGCAAAATACGCAAGTTTGATAGATCAAAACTTCCGGAAACCGAAAATACCACAAGGCTAGATTTACAAGAATTTGACCATAGAAATGAAAAATGCTAAATACTAAAGTGGATTAGAAACACATGAGGAAGACAATAGAACAATAAAAATGGACTTCCTCCATGAAGCAAGATGCACTTGCCTAAGCTCTCCCTCTCTCCTGGTAGGTGGAGAAGTAAATGGAGGAAGAAGAATATATGAGTAATGAGTAATAATGGAAGGGAGAGAGCGGGATTGATATTTATGGTGGGAGTGGTGGTAGGTGGGAGTGGTTCTCCACATAAAACCAAACCAAGCCAAACCTACTAAATCGAACCAAACCAAGCCAACGCGATGCCATGATGAACCATGCTAATGCAACATTCAAAATAAAACCCAAGGCTAACTAATTATGATAAACCAAAAATATGAGTCCAAAGTACGTACACGTATTTCCCAATACGTAATACGAACCACGGACATTACAACTCTACCCACCTTAAAAGAATTTCGTCCTCGGAATTTAATCAAGAGGCTGGAGTGGCAAGGACAAGCTATACTAATCACAGGCAAGCTATACTAAGCAATCAATCATGCAATCATGTATGTAAGCAAGGAAATCGAAGGCACGAGAAAGAGGGAAGATATCCTGCTAGAAACCTCTCTGCCGGTTCTGAATCTGAGCTTGGACCAGGGCATACTGCTGGGGTCTCTGTGGCTGGAATACTTGGGTCTGAGGCGGCAACGGCCTCGGAGGCTGGTACTGCTGTTACACTGGTGCTGGCGCTGGTCCCCTTACCGAGGGACTAGTCTGGGCTGATGATGAACTGGCCCTATTCGGATAGGATCCTATCTTGTGGTCCGGCGCTCCACAAGCCAAACACAATTCCTGTGCTCTGCGACACTTCGAAACAACGTGTCCTGGCTTCCCACAATGAGTGCAGCCCATTGTGGAAGACTGCTTCTGCTTCTGTTGCTGAGGGGATATGATCGACGTTACTAAGGCCGTCTGCCTCGGAGTTTCAATTGTCAAAGCCCTGACTGCCGGGGCTGGTGCTGAAGACTGGGTCATCTGACCGTGAGATCGCTTCCGACCTCCGGTCCTGTCCACTATCCTGTGGGAGGTATACTCGTGCCTCCTGGCTGCCCTCAGTACCGCATCAAAAGTCTGATGCTCAAACTGCTCCACTGCCAACAAAATTTTGAGGTGGAGCTCCTGCTGGAATCGCTGGGCTCTATCATACTCGGTTGCTACCAAAGTGGGAGCAAACCGACTAAGCTTGGAAAACTCGGCCACATACCCATCGACCGTCCTGCCCATCTGCTTCAGATTGGTAAACTTGGTCTGTAGATCGTACCTAGCTACAGCATCAAAGTACTTGGTCTGAAATCTCTCATGAAATACTGCCCAAGCAATAGGTGCCACTAATCCCACGGTCTGTGCCGCCCACCAGCTGCGGGCAAGATCCAGTAACTGCAGGCGCACTACGGCCACCTTCTCGTCTTTGGGCGTCTTCGCTGCCTCTAGAATCACTTCTGTGTCCTGAAGCCAAGCATCTGCGGCAATAGCATCTTCACTACCATCGAAGAATGGAGGGTTCAGACGCTTGAAACTGTTGGATGCACTGTTCCCATGACGACCGCCTCTGTTCAGAGCATCTTCTACTGCCTGGTGCAAGGCATCTCCTCGTCGATCTTGGAATGCTAACAGTGTCCTGATGAGTCCCACAAGGTGCCATCATCAGGCTCTGCAGACTGGACGTGCTGAACTGGGGGCTCTAGATCTCCGGGAAGCATGACCCGGGAGGCTGCTCCTGAGTGTTGGGCCTGATCTTCTTGTTGCTGCTGGTCAAATCAGCTAGAATAGCCTATCCATAAGTCCAATTTGGACACAAGAGCAAAAAGGTAATTTCGGGTCAAAACGGTGTCCGTGTCGGATCCGCTTTGCACCAAAAAATGTGCAAGAATACTAGTCTACCAAACCTAACAAATTATATGTTCACGAATCCAGAATGACGATACGAACCCAACGGTATATCCAGAATTGGATTTCGTTGACCCGATCTCAAATTGGTCCGTTGACCAGGACATTAAAATTCTGATTTGCACGAAAAAGCGTGTCGGAGCCAATGTTCTCAAAACTCAGCAAATTATATGTCAACGAGTCCAGAATGACGATACAAACTCGACCGTATATCCAGAATTGGATTCCGATGAGCCGATCTCAAAATGACCCGTTGACCCGGATATTGGTATCCGACTTGCACTGAAATGCGTGCCGGAACCAATGTCCACTAAAACCTAACAAATTATATGTCAACGAGTCCAGAATAACGATACGAACTCAACGGTAGATCCAGAATTGGATTCTGATGAGCCGGCATCAAAAAGTCCCGTTGACCCAGACTGTGGGACCCGCTTTGCACCGAAATACGTGCCAGGGCCCACTTCCTCCAAATCTAACAAACTCTATATGAAAACGTGCCAGAACGACGCCACGAGTCTACTGGTGGTGTCAGAAATTGAATTCGGAGTCCCGGGTTCAAAAATGGAAATTAACAACTTGAAAATTATGAATTCGGACGGCCAAATTTGGCGTCGAATTCAACCAATCAAACGTGCTCACAATGAAACAAAACTGGAGGGGGTAGGAAGAGGGTTATACCAGCTATGCATAGGAACCAGTGGCACGCCAGACGGAGCTGCAATAGAGGAGATACGAACCGACGAAGTTGGCTCCGCAAAACTGTCCAAAAATAACACAATTTAAACGGTCAACTTGGCGGCCGGTTTTCGTGTATCAAACGATAAAATCAACGGACGAAACTTGAGGGAAGTAAAGAGCTATATACCGAGATTGAGACGGAGCAAAGAAATTGCCGATCCAAAGGTTGAATTTTTCGAAAAATGCGTACGAAGTCATCGTCTCGAAACGCACTTTCTGACTTGGCGTTCCTCGCGCGCGTCGACGGGATTCCGACAAAAATGCTGAAATCGCCTATGTTGCGCGTCGGAAAAGAGGGCGACGGCCACGGGGGCCTGCCCGGGGGTGCGCCCGGCCAAGGGGGGCCGGCCATGGCGGCGGTGCGCCTGAACGGCGGCTGAACCTAGCCATTTCCGACCGCTGCTGCTATTGCGGTTATGCAGCTGCTGCTGCTGCGTTCGCACGCTGCGCTGGCCTAGCACGGCGGTGGCGACGGCGGTGCCCTGCCTGACTGTGCACGACGACGGTGGTGGCGAAGTGGAGACGGTTGAAGTGGTGGTGGTGGGCTGGTGGTGATGGTGGTATGGTGAAGATGGTGATGGTGGTGTGGTGAAGATGGTGATGGTGGTGTGGAGTGGTGTTGAAGAGAAGGATGATTGTTGTGGTGCATGGTGAAGAAGAAAAAGAGAAGGAGAGTAAGGAGACTGGAGAAGCTGGAGGTCGGCTGAATGGTGGGGGAGCTCGGCCAAGCATGGGAAGGGAGATGCTGTGAGTGGTATTAGGAAGAAAGGAAGAGAAATAATTATGTGTATATAATAAATGAGAGAGGGAGAGAGAGAAAGAGAGATTATCTACCTAGTTTTTAGGACCGGCCACATGTGGTTGGGGGGTTTGTGTGAGTGTAGGAAAAGTTGTGTTGTTGGGATCTATGGAGGGAAAAATCCATGGCTAGGATTTAAATGGGGAATAGATTATTTCTAGGGATTTAATTAAAGGGGTTATCCATGAATATTTAAAATGGATAAACTAGGTATTTAATATTTGCAGAAAAAGAGTGTGGGGATATTCATGAGGGGACAACATGAAGTTTGGGTTGAGTTCGGTTGAGCCGGGTCGGGTCCAAATCGGACATGGTGCAATAATTGAATTAATATAGGTATTTATGATCATGGGTAAATAAGTAGCATGTAGGAACTCAAATAAATGGGACAGAAGTATCATGCCGGTAGTAGGCTTCGTGTGGGCCATGTCCATATTTTGGGTCGACTAGGTTGGATCGATGTCGGGTCCTGAAATTAAATTGGAAGTCAGGTCACAAATTACGGTAGATAATTAATTGGCCTAAATTGACCCAAAAGTTGTACGAAGCAAATGAAGCACAAGATGGTGTATCTGAGTGGGACACGAAGGTCATGGGTGAAGAGCGTCTTGAGTAGATCATGCATGAGGAGTTGGTTTCAAGAAAATGACTAGTTTGGTGCTCCTAAATTAAAAGTCACGGTAACGTGCTTATGAGGATCAAGGAAAAGAGTGAGAAATCAATTAATAATTAAATGGTCTAAATTGACCCAAACTTGTGCGAAGCAAAAAGAGTACAAGAGAACAAGTTTGGATGGGACATGATATACTAAAATGAAGGTAATCCTGTGCACTACAAAACTCATGAAGAAGGTTTTCAGAGATGAACATCCCTGACACTCCAAAAGTCAAAGTCACGGTAAAGAGCATTTAATCAAATAATAATCAAATAATAATATTTATTCAAAATAATAATCAAATAATTATATCTATTGCATATAATTGATTTATAAAATTGAAAAAAATAAGCCCTAAATTCAGGGGACTTACATCAGCTGTGGGAAGCCTTATATATGCTATGGTGTGTACGAGACCAGACATCGCTCATGCAGTTGGCACAGTTAGCAGATATCTTTGTAACACCCAGTTTTCTAAATAAGGGTAATTTTGAAATTTTGTGATTTAATTTATTTAATTATGATATTTAAATAATAATATAATTTTTGGTGAATTTTTGAATTTTTAATTAATTTATTGAATTGGAGATTTCTATCTTTGACTTTGACTTATTGAGACGTTGTAGACTAGCCTAGAACCTAACCCTAGCTATGGTGACCCTAGTCTAACTTAAGTTAACCTATTTTTAGTCATTAGAAACTAGTTTTAAATAGGAGGATTAAGATTAAGTGAAATGGTTTAATGACTTATGATTTAATTCAATGACTTGTGATTTCCCATTCAATGACTTGTGACTTTGGCCCATTGTAATGCCTGTGGTTCGTATTACGTATCTTGGTATACGTGTACGTATTCTTGACTCGTATTGCGTATTTTTCTGCATGGTTATTTTGGCATTATCTTTTTGGTTCGGTTCAACTTGTTGCTGGTTCGGCTTGACTTAATTTTAGGTGGACCGAACCCCCACCTACCACCACCACCCTCATTTATATTTCCACCTAACTCTCTCTCTCTCTTCATTTATTCTTCTCCTTCACTTCTTCTTCTCCACCATTACTCTTCCACCTACCAGGGAAGAGAGCTAGGCAAGTGCAAACTTGCTTCATGATGGATCTCAAGTTTTATTGTTCCATTCTCTTCCTTACTTGATTCTAAGCCTCTTTAGAACTTGACATTTTTGAATTTGATGGATGGATTCTTGTAGATCTAAGTTTATAACTTTTCAGTTTTTTCTTGGTTTTGATCTCTAAAACTTTGTTATTTTCGAAAACTAATGGTTCTATGTTGTAGAAAATTCAATTTCATGCTGTTTTGGCTTTTATTTTGCTTGATTTCGACTTCGGATGAGGAAGTTATGGCCATGGCAAGTTTTCGGAACTTTCATGGCTGAACTTGCTGTTTGGGGACGATGACCTCCATTCGCCCGGGAGGCCATGCGCCGGGAGGCCATGCGCTGTGAAGTCCCGGCAACGCATCCCTTAACTCCGAGCGTGTCATGCGCGTAGGTTCCCTACGCGCATGTACTGAAGACGCAACGTGAGTTTTCCACGTGCCGATTGTGCAGGAATTCCCACGCGCCAATGGTGCAGGAATCCCACGCGCCGATTGTGCAGGAATCCCATGCGCCAATGGTGCAGGAATCCCACGCGCCGATTGTGCAGGAATTCCACGCGCCAATGGTGCAGGAATCCCACGCGCCGATTGTGCAGGAATCCCACGCGCCAATGGTGCAGGAATTCCCGTGCGCCAATGGTACAGGAATCCCATGCACCAATGGTGCAGGAATCTCACGTGCCGATTGTGCAGGAATCCCACGCGCCAATGGTGCAGGAATTCCCACGCGCCGATTGTGCAGGAATCCCACGTGCCGATTGTGCAGGAATTTCCATGCGCCGATTGTGCAGGAATCCCACGCGCCAATGGTGCAGGAATCCCATGCGCCAATGGTGCAGGAATCCTACGCGCCGATTGTGCAGGAAATCCCACGCGCCAATGGTGCAGAAATCTCACGCGCCGATTGTGCAGGAATCCCATGCGCCGAAATTGCTCTATTTCACTATTTTTGCCTGTTTAAGTTGTTTTGTAGCTAGAATCTTAAAAAACTCAAAACATGAAATTTGTAGATCTTTTTCTTGGCTTCAAGAATATGTCACTAGTTATTTTATGCAAGTTTCTCTCATTCATGATAAGGTAAGAATAGAACAAGATAATGGCCCGCTGTGGCGCACTCTTGACAGGCAAACTGACATGATATATCATGACATGCTGTTATGACAGCTAGTCTGATATGACAAGTATGAAAGACCTGGACACCGTGGGCGATTGTGTTTGTACAAATAAACTGGTACTGTCTTGCATCATGTCTAGGATGGGAATCCCTGAGTACCACGGTCAGGGGTACCTACTGAAATTGACTAAGGCTAACTAACTAGAATGATTCAGTAGTCATGAAGAGATTCCCAGCTACAGGCAATCCCGTTATCTGGGCGCATTCAGTAGACTTGTAGCCTACCGACGAGTAGGGCACATTTCTAGCACACAGTCACGTGTTGCATTTTTCAATAAACGAACATTCGACCTGGATAACCGGATGGTCTGCAGGGCTTGTGGCTGTTGGGATAATCTCATTGCATCTTGCTAGTAACTAGGCATGTGATAACCCTAGTTAGTTAAAGTATCAAGCCGTACTCTTTGCTTGGCCGTGATTTATTGGATAGAATCTAGCTCAGCTTAGTCTTGTCCTGATCCTGTACAAGATTGTGACATGACATGATTATTGATGCTTGCCTTAACAATAACGATCGGAGGTCCAGTTCTGTTCAGGCGAAGGGTTACAACCCTGGTCCTTGTTTGGTTGAAGGGTTGTAACTTGGCTCCCAGAGCAGTTATGTGTCCTCTCTTCGTTTATTGTCTTATTGTAACCCCAGACCATGCTCGTCATGTTTTACTTATTTCAGCGGCATGATTATTTATACTGGCCTCAACAATAAAGATCAGGGGTCCAGTTCTGTTCAGACGAAGGGTTACAACCCCGGTCCTTATTTGGTTTAAGGGTTGTAACCTGGCTCCCGGAGCAGTTCTGTGTCCTCTCTTTGTTTATTGTCTTTATTGTACCAATAGTATTTGAGACGGGTTTCTATTCAGGTGAAGGGTTACAATCCCGGTCCTTATTTGGTTTAAGGGTTGTGACCTGGCTACTTGAATGGTTTCTTCGTACTCAGTTTACTGTTGTTATCTCTATTATTATCAGTTCTTTATTTATTATCTTTAATATTCTATTGTGATATACTGGTTTTAGTTCCTAAGTGAAGCCTCTTTTGTGGCACTTGCTCTTTATGGGGTCTGACCCAGCTGGTTTTGTATGGCCAGATATCGGAGCAGCACCAGAGGATCTATCTGTCTTCCAGCCAGATGGTGACCACCAGGCGTAACCCTGGTAACGAGTGGGTTTCTTTTGTCCTCCCACTTTATTGTAAAAATATTCTTTTGAGGCGTTTAGCCGACGAGCACTTGTTTAGCTCGTATTGCACATTTATTTACTGTCTGCCTACGGGCTGTAACATGATTGACAGATCCTAGGGTTGATCATGTATGACTGAACTCTTGCTAGTCCTGACATTTTGTACGACTAGCTTCATGATCATCCAATATGTAATGTATGGGACGCATTGCTATTATATATTTGGTGCTCTGACATCTTGTAACTATTATTGCTTGCTTAAGATTAAGACAATAGGCTTGTTCATGACCATAGGAGACTGTTGGCTTGTAGTTAAACCCTCATGTATCTACACAGCCGTGACCGTATAGCGAGGTGGGTTGCACTTCAATATACGTAGCTGGCTATGTACGCCCCCGCTCTCCAGTATTCTGGTTCTGGGGCGTTACACCCATAGCCCAATAACTAAACCCTAATCCTAGAAATCAACCCATGGCTAGCCACTTAGGGCTTCCCCCCTTCCCTATAAGTATTCTCCTAATTAGTTTTTGCCTCTTTTGTATTGAAGGAGCACTTAGAGAAAGAAAGGTTTGTTCATTCTTCCCCATTCCATAGAATCTTTATTTTAAATTCTTTTCCACTCTAGTTTCTTGCATTATAGCCTAATACTCTCCTATTTTCTGATTGTGGAGTTTAATCCAAGCTTTGGGACAATTTGGAAGCATTTGGCTAGCAAGGAGGAATCCTCCATTTGGAGCTTTTTCTTGCTATTTGCATTCATAGGTAAAACACCTCTAATTATTTTAATATTCAGTTTTCTTTGTATTTGGGGCTAGATCTAGGTGCCCCCTAGCTGTCCCTAGAGTTTAGGTTAATTTTGTGTCCATTTGGTGTCCGTATCGGACACGTATCATGGTGTATAGGAGGGTGTTTGATGAAATGCCACAGAGGGCATTTCTTCCATGTTTCTGAAATATTTTTGAATGGAAATGTTCATAATGATGTGTCTTATGATTTCTCTAACCTACTTTAGTATTTCTGTGTCGTGTCGTATCCACACGAGGATACGAAACACGAGGGCTAGGGTTTTCTCTGCTGCCCGTGTCCTAGTTCTCATCGTACACGACGCATCTGGATACAAAAATTTGTGTGAACCTTCACTAGGTGACTGACATATAGTGTATTAAATTTCATTAGATATTATTTAGTGGTTAGGAAGAAATCTAGCCCGCACCGATTCCTCACTGTGTGCACGTACGGGAATTTGCCCCTCTGATACGCACTCACACACACGACACGACACCACGTGGACACGTTGTAGGCTCATGGACACGTACTCCTATCCTAGGCGAACACGTATGCATGGCCACGTGTCTCCACGTGGCCTGTGTCGTATGCTAGACACGTGTGCACGCGTGCACGACACAGCAGTGCACAGTGTCTGTGTTCATGTGGTCGTTTAGACACGATTGTGTCCAGTTTCCTGGACACGAAGAAACCCCACGACACGTGCTTATGTGTGTCTATGTTTAACAACCCTCTGATTTGTAGTTTAGATGTTAATTTCCTAATTCGAATTTGGGAATTCCCAAATTCCTGATACTATTCCTGTCATTCGAATTTCTGTTTATTTTTTTTCAATATGTTAAACTGTTGTGTGATTTAAATTGGGTTGTTTACATCTGGGGAATAGCTAACATGTTAGGGTTGTTCATGGCAAGAGATTTGAGTTTTCGAAATTGCATTGAACTGTTAAATCCTGAGAATTTCAACACTGTTATGTGCATTCACTGATTTCTGAGAATTTGATGAAGTTGTGAACTGTTCATTAATTAATTTGTGATGTATTTACACCTATATCTATCTGAGAATTAACCTACTTATTAGAGTTCATAATGGCATAGGAAATTAGCTTTTGAATTACAATTGAGCTTTTAAATTGCATTGAATTAATACACTGTTTAGGTATACATTGAACCTGAGTTCTTTTGACTGAGAATGTATTGTACATTCATGTAAACCGGAAAAGAACTGTATGCACATTACACATTTCACACAAATATGAAATCTGAGATTTCAGTCCACTATTTTTCCAAATTCCTGAGATTTATTTGGTCTGAACCTGAGAACTCTACACTGTCATGTGCACACAAACTGAATCTGAGAATAAGTTCAATCACTCACAAAAACCTGAGAATTCGAGACACACACATGTAAACTGATTTTTATATTGACATTCACATTCTACTATACACACACACACACACAAAAACTGAACCTGAAAACTGAGATATATATATATGTATGTATCAATGTGTATTGATTTGGTTGTAACACTCATTCTCTGATCATTCCATATGCAGTGTACATAGACTGAAAACTTAGATGGGGATTTATAGTTAACTAAAACATGAGATTGGATTATAGGCTTGAGTCTAAATGTTCTATTTTAAAACTGATTTGATATATTTAACTGAGTTAAATGGTTTTTGAATGTTATGCATAACTGGGATTAACCCATCATGTTAGGCTATGATAGCAGGAGGTTTTGAGTTCTAGAATATGCATTAGACTGTAAATGTAGACTGGATTGTGTTTAATATAAGGGTTTTTGAATTGTTTACTGTTAATTCAACAGTTCATGTATGAACTTAAAATCTGAGTTCTACTCACCCACATTTTAACTGAGATGTCACACCCATTCACTGCTGAGACCTGATCACTCACCCACCTGAAAACTGAGAATGGACACCACTTTACTGTTACACACTCACACATGAGTTCACTCATCACACCATGTAGACACACATGAAAACTGGAAACCCCCTGTTCCTGAACATACATTTGAGAACACTGGATTAGTGATTCCTATTTTCATCTAAGTTTAGTTGCTAAATGGGAAGGAATGCATTGTTGGTAAACTAAAATTCTGGAAACACATAGGACACTGGATTGCACACTGAATTTGAGTCCTATTACACATAATGTCCACACACTTTCCTACTGAATTTTTCCTATTTACTGAGTTTTCCTGAAATTTGAACACCCTCACCCTCACCTTGATACTACACTATGTTTTGACACACTCACATTTCCACACACAAGCTGCCATATCTCATTACACACACACATGGGTCTCCCCTTCTCTCTATATATAGATATCAATGTATATGATAATATGATGTTTTGCCTATATACATGTATGTTATATACATTAAGTATATATGATGTAAGGGTAGAATATGTGTATGCATGATAATGTGAATAATGACCATGTGAATATGTGTATGCATGTATTTGATTTAACCCTTCCACTATGTACCCTCTCTTTTCACACTTTACATAATAGCATTCACTCTCTTTTCCCCTTCCTCCTCTATATATATATTATGTATACACCCTTTGTGTGAATCCATGGACAGTTGTATTGTGTTTATGCTTGGTGTGCTAGCCTAGGCTTGGTTAGGCCTAGTGAGACTTGTTAGACTTGTTTGGGCTAGGACTTGACCTAGTTGACCTAGTTTGACTAGTGTGGTTGACTAGAGTTGACCAAGTGTTGACTTTAGTCTAGTTTGACCTAGACATCATGCAGATGTATTGTACATTTCATTTATCATCCCCTGTATATATATCTTGACTTGTGTTGCTCTAAATAGGAGTCAGATACCTCATCTCGGGCAGTATATTCTCATAGCTATTCAGATACCAGGCGAGTACATTCTCTGATCATTTCATAACTTGTTTAGGATTATATTCCTGCTCTAGTTTACCGTATTTGATGCTGTCACGATATTATCACAGATTGGAACTATATGGATCCCTACATTGAGATGTTATCCCCCTCGGGAGCATCGGATACATCATGTCGTGTGTTTCATGTACATCATGTATTCCTCGCTCTCATGTTATTCATGTTTCTCATGTGCTTCATGCTCGTTCATGCTCGCTCGTGTACTCTCTCATGTGCTCTCATGTTCGGTCATGTTTCTCGTATATTTCATGTATAACCTATACTTCATGTGTACCCTGTAGTACTTCGCTCCGCGAAGGCACTAGATAGACAGAAAGATCGGATTGCTGGCTCTGCAACAGAAGACGATTAATCTGGGTGAGTGGACAAAGTCTCATTTTATGATTCGCTTGCGCCTAATAAGAATCTGAGCTTTTGAATGAATGTTGTTGCTAATAACAAGATGCTAGACTTTGAGTATGCTTATAAGAGAATCCGCACATTGTCTGCTAAGAAAGAGAACGGTTTCCTGCTTGAAAAGAAGATGGAATTATTTATGACTTGCTCGATTGATGCATGATGGTTTCATTTGATATTGCATGTGCATTGGGGTATCCACTTAGTGACGAGCTGAACCCTAGAGAGTCACAGCGGCTAGCGACGAGCTGAACCCATGCGAGTCACAGCGGTTAGCGACGAGCTGAACCCAAGAGAGTCACAGCGGCTAGCGACGAGCTGAACCCATGCGAGTCACAGCGGTTGGCGACGAGCTGAACCCGTGGGAGGCACAGCGACTAAGATGGAATTGAAATGTTGGCTTTTCAAAGATGTTTTCAAAAGAGATGTAAACTGACTCTATATGCATGGAATGAATCTAGGTAAAACTAGCAAGATCACATCACAAGAAATGTTTTCTCACTAAATGAACAGTGATCGTTTCAGAAGAATGTAGCCCCTTTGTCCACAATTCACCAATATGCTGATATACTGACCCACCATTAGTCTGCATGCAGGTGCACTATGCATCGAGAAGGGTAGTCTGAAGCGATAGCATGTGCCTCATCCTCAGGAGCCAGAAATCAGAAGAGATGCCAAGAAATGACATCTGTTGCAAGAGTTGGTTTTGTATATAAAGGGATGTAATGTATGGGAACGGGATCATTGTAATATGTAAAATTCTGAGAAAATGTAACATTGTATCAGAGAGAATCGAGAGCTTGTAATCTGTTCAAATGAAATCAATAAAGAGAATTTCTTCTTATTACCATTGTGTTCAATGCATGTGTTCTGAAATATGTCCGCTGCTGCTTCAAATATCTGCAATATGTTCTGCTGCGTATTATCAACCTTGTCTATCTTATCTTATTACAGGTCTTGGCCTTGTGCAAGCGTAACTTAGGCTTGCACGGCATCACGCCTTAGCGAGGACGAACGGTCCCAAAGAGCCCGAAGCGAGGACGAAAGGACTCTGTGGGATCGGGGCTTGACAGAATGGTATCAGAGCAACACGATCCTCTGGCCAATTGTTGGTTCGATTGAATTCGTACATGTTCTCCTCATCCAAAATTTCCTTGCCTACTTGATATCAATAATGAGATGAATGTTCCATACAATAAGTCCGTAAATATTTTTATGATGCCAGCATATGTTTTATCGATTTGATTGATTGAGATTGAAATGCTTGATTGAACAAGAGTTTTGATATGATCTGAATTATGATTTCATGGATTAATGATGGCAAAGGATGAGGACTATCGCTGCTAAGAATATCGTAAGTTTCTCCTTAAGTTTCGAGGACGAAACTTCTTTTCAGTGGATTATTATGTAGTGTCCCGCTCCGCAAAGGCACTAGATAGACAGAAAGATCGGATTGCTGGCTCTGCAACAGAAGACGATTAATCTGGGTGAGTGGACAAAGTCTCATTTTATGATTCGCTTGCGCCTAATAAGAATCTGAGCTTTTGAATGAATGTTGTTGCTAATAACAAGATGCTAGACTTTGAGTATGCTTATAAGAGAATCCGCACATTGTCTGCTAAAAAAGAGAACGGTTTCCTGCTTGAAAAGAAGATGGAATTGTTTATGACTTGCTCGATTGATGCATGATGGTTTCATTTGATATTGCATGTGCATTGGGGTATCCACTTAGTGACGAGCTGAACCCTAGAGAGTCACAGCGGCTAGCGACGAGCTGAACCCATACGAGTCACAGCGGTTAGCGACGAGCTGAACCCAAGAGAGTCACAGCGGCTAGCGACGAGCTGAACCCATGCGAGTCACAGCGGTTAGCGACGAGCTGAACCCGTGGGAGGCACAGCGGCTAAGATGGAATTAAAATGTTGGCTTTTCAAAGATGTTTTCAAAAGAGATGTAAACTGACTCTATATGCATGGAATGAATCTAGGTAAAACTAGCAAGATCACATCACAAGAAATGTTTTCTCACTAAATGAACAGTGATCATTTCAGAAGAATATAGCCCCTTTGTCTACAATTCACCAGTATGCTGATATGCTGACCCATCATCAGTCTGCATGCAGGTGCACTATGCATCGAGAAGGGTAGTCCAAAGCGATAGCCTGTGCCTCATCCTCAGGAGCCAAAAATCAGAAGAGATGCCAAGAGATGACATCTGTTGCAAGAGTTGGTTTTGTATATAAAGGGATATAATGTATGGGAACAGGATTATTGTAATCTGTAAAATTCTGAGAAAATGTAACATTGTATCAGAGAGAATCGAGAGCTTGTAATCTGTTCAAATGAAATCAATAAAGAGAATTTCTTCTTATTACCATTGTGTTCAATGCATGTGTTCTAAAATATGTCCGCTGCTGCTTCAAATATCTGCAATATGTTCCGCTGCGTATTATCAACCTTGTCTATCTTGTCTTGTTACAGGTCTTGGCCTTATGCAAGCGCAACTTAGGCTTGCACGGCATCACGTCTTAGCGAGGACGAACGGTCCCAAAGAGCCCGAAGCGAGGACGAAAGGACTCTGCGGGATCGGGGCGTGACATACCCTTCATGGGCCTTCATGTGGAAT
This sequence comes from Iris pallida, assembly GCA_029216955.1. NCBI lineage: Eukaryota > Viridiplantae > Streptophyta > Magnoliopsida > Asparagales > Iridaceae > Iris > Iris pallida. The sequence goes on along the minus strand of JANAVB010010599.1, from coordinate 433,269 downwards.
TCATGTGCACTTAATTCTGAGCCCTCATGTATACTTCATGTACACCCATCTATGGGCTTTCATGTGAAATTCATGTACGTAACATAACTTGTCTGGATCCTTGTGTATTGATTGGGGTATGGGAGAGTATAAATAGTCATGTGAACAATTCCAAAGTAGTATAACCATGTGCGCCTCTTTAGTATATTCATGTGCAAATCCAGCCGTTCACATGTCGACTTTGTACTCTAAATTACTAGTCACTGGTAGCTCTCTACTTATAGTAGATATTTCCATTACAGTTCTCTCTCTATTTACATCATGTACTTTCTTTCAGTTTCATGTATCGTACTCTCTTGAATGTTTATATTTTCTAACCTGTTATGATCTGCGTGAGATGTATTGTGCTCGCTCCCGTCCTGACTGGACCTGTTCAAAATTTTACAGAGGATGATGAGGAACCCTGCATCCCTTACTATGGAGCTTGCCTAGATGACACTCGCGACCTGGACCCCTGGGGAGGTTCAGGCAGCCTCTGAGGATGATACCCATGCCTAGTATAGATAGCTTAGTCTGTTTTTTTCTTTTCATGATTAGTTGTTGTTCTTTATTTCAGAGTTGTATATTTTGGAGATGTTGAGACTGGTAGTTGTTAACTTTGATTTATTTCACTTCTGTTGTACCTCAGTTGAGAATTTTCTTATCTATTCCATCGTGCTATATTCTACCTTTAGATTGTGATTGAGTTGTACCTTCTGTGATTGGCCTCCTTTTGGAGAGTATTTCATATTATGTTAGTTATAGTTCATGACCTAGAACAGCGTTCTACCGCCGACACTGCGGCGTAGGCTGAGCGCTGTTACGTACTCGTACCCTTACAGTGGGTGCAGGTCGTGACAATCTTTCAAATCCCGGAAGGGTACATTAGAGTGCGGTCAAGTGGATTCTACGATACCTTCAGGGCACTGCCGATTGGAAACTTTCTTTTGGTGGTGACGAGCCGAAGCTGGTTGGGTATACCGACGCTGATATGGCTGGAGATGTAGACACGAGACGATCGACTTCAGGCTATGTGATAATGTTTGCCAGAGGAGCGGTATCGTTGCAGTCGCGGTTGCAGAAGTGTGTTGCCTTGTCGACGACGGAGGCGGAATACATTGCGGCGACGGAGGCTTGCAAGGAGCTGTTGTAGATGAAGCTGTTGTTCCAGAAAATGGGGCTGAAGCAAGAGCAGTATACTTTGCTTTGCGACAGTCAGAGTGCTATTCACCTTGTGAAGAACCAGACATTTCATAGTCGGTCCAAGCGCATCGAGACTCGGTATCATTAGATACGGGATGTGGTTGAGAAGAAGGACGCGACACTTGAGAAGGTTCATACTGATGACAATGGAACAGACATGGTCACGAAGGTTCTACCAAGGGAAAAGTTTGAGTACTGCAGACAGATCGTCGGGATGACGACCTCCTCCACATAGTTGTGAAGGGGGAGATTTGTTGGAGTGGGTGGGGTTCCCAACCTATGTGGAGAAGACCCCGGAGTGCGACGAGCGCCGTCTGTGTGTCAGAGAAGCTCGGGAAGGTGACGAGGCCAGTTGGAGGAAACGAAGAAGCTCGGGAAGCTACCTGGAGACATTCTGGAACAGGGGGCAGAGTTCGGCCTGGCCGAACTCTGTCCCCTGGTTCCAGAACCATTCTGGAGTCAGAACACAGAGTTTTGGCCGAACTCTGTGTGTCGGGGCTGAAGCGAATTTCTGGGGTGATTTCTCACCGTTGGATCATATCTGATGGTCCAGATTTTGCTGCGGATTATGGGAGTTAATATTATGTTATTCCCAACCCTAATCATTGTAGGCAACACAAGAAAAGAGAGAGGAAGGAGGCAAGAGTGCCATTGCAACTTTAGGAGAGAAGAAGGAGGATTGAAGGCCATTTTCGAAAGAGGATCGTGTTCGGGTAATCTCTACTCGTCGTGCTTGTTATTCGTAGCTTTGTAATCATTATTCTTTCTCCTAAGTGTTGTGGGGATCCGATTTGGATCGGGAGAAGTTTGTAGAGGGTGTAATCCTTTATTTCATTAGTGAAAGCTTCTCAGGGTTGGACTCCGATAGTCCCGTGATTTTTTCTCGCAAGGGTTTTCCACGTCAAAAATTCTCTGTGTCTGCGTGGTTTATTTTTGGTGTTTTGATTCGTGCGTTGTATTGCTCGGTTCTCTCGCAGGTACTCTCTAGTTTGGGAAAAGGTTTCCGCGTTTCTTTTCCAACAGTTTCTATATTTTGAACGGGAACATTTGCTAAGATATCTCTTACATAAACAATATGTATATAAAAAAATTAAGTACTCTATTATCCAAAGGATCACCAGAGTCCTTTATTGGCGATGAAGGCCCAAAGGAAAGCACCATTTTTCTTCTTCTAAATGTCTCATGACCGCTCGGGCCTCATATGCCTCACCACTACCACTAGGCTAGGGGTCATTGGCGCGTGCGTGCGCACACACACACACACACTAACACTATATCGTGTGGGCCACAAACTGGCGTAAGACAGCTTTTATTAAGACCAGCCAAGACCAAGGCTTAAGGAAGCGTAGTTCATTAGCAACTTTAAAGCCAGCCAGCCCAACCCAACCAGAAGAAGCCAATCAGCCCATTAGCTATTCACACACAGGGCCTTTGGGGTTTTTATATGGGATTTTAAATGGGCCCATCTTCAAATACATGTATGTATGTATGTTACTGTATGTATGTTACTCTTTATTTTCCTCAATGCAGTTCTTAGAGCTTGAAATATGAGACTTCCCTATGTGTTACTACCAGTCAAGCTTATGCTTATTCGTTTGCATCTTCAACGAACAGTATGTTTATTTAAAACTGATGGTGTTTTTCTCTCCGGCAAGAAGGATCGATGGATTATTGCTTTCTTCTCTTTCTTCCATGAGGTGGAAAGATTTGAAAGAAAAAGCAAATAATTGGGGTGGAAAAATTAATCCTTGAGGTGAGTAGGGGCCATTTTCTTTCCTATTTTTATTTTTCCTTGGGGATTAATATTTTTTTTCTCGTTTTCTTTTCTTTGACATCCAGACACATAAATTGAATGACTTACCTTTTCCAATGTCAAAATTGCAAACAAAACTTAACCTTATAGATATATGAGAAAGTGTCGCGTATAAATATTATTTTACAGTAAAATTTATAATTGGTTTAGATTACTAATAGGACTTGGGAAAAAAGCAAAGAACACATCTCTTAGTTTTTACATATATAATTATCTGTTTTATATATATATATATATATATATATATATATATATATATATATATATATATATATATTGTCCATCTAAAAATAAATGATTTTAATTATAATAGATAAGAATATATTTGAAAAAAAAGGTAAAATTTGAACATTTAGTACTTTAGTATAAAATTTTAGATATACATGCATGGTTGGCCAGACAGATCCATTTTAACATTAGTTAATGGGTAGATGGATAAGGTTGGAGACACAAGGCATGCGTCTCATGTTCCCAAGAAGGAAGGATTTAAGGACACCTACTTAAGCTATCAATGTTCTAACAATTAGAAACATTTTTCCTCCTGAAAGTTAATCAAACTAATGTAAAGACTTTGATTCCAGTGAAGAGTCGAGGACGTTTAATGAGTAATAAACAATATTACACTCTTTTTTGTATGTTATATATAAAGATTATATTAACATGTGGGCTGTCAGAGACCACTTGAACATTGAGTCAACTAGTCACTACTACTTTCCAGCTCTTCTTCTTCTTCTCTCTCTCTCTCTCTCTCTCTCTCTCTCTCTCTCTCTCTCTCCATTGTGTACACAGTGAAGTTCCGTCTTCAAAGTTTAATTGTCTCTGGATTTTATGCACATAAAATCTCCCCTACTCTCCTCCCCCTCATCCTCACCCTCACCCTCACCCTCAACAATTTCAGCCAGACGGAATAGCAGAAATTGAACATATTTCGAAAATTTTCTGAAACATGTTCTCCTCGGTACAATTTTATTAAAAATTAATATGCTACAGAAAATTTTCTGCAATGATATGGTATCCTTATTGCAGTCATACACGTGATTTCCAGTGGCACAACATATGTTCTTCTGCACCCGGCCGCCCGCGCGTGCACCCCTCGTCTTTCCTCCCGCCGGTCGCCGTCCCGCTATATTCCCTTCCCCTTTTTTTTGGTAAGTTATAAAGGCACTTCAGTTTTTGATAAGGGCTAGCCCGGATTGGGACTAGTCCAGATTTTTTTATGTTTTACTCAGGACAGTCCATTTTTTTAATCTAGGGCTGTCCCAAAGTGAAATCCCCCCAAACCCAAATTTTTTCTCTCATTTGCAAAAATTTTTCTCTCTCTTCCTAAACCCTAACTCCTCTCTTCTTCTTCCTCCTCTTCTCCTCCACCATTTCTCCATCCCAAGCAAGAAGTTAATTTGAAATTTCCTAGAAATTTCTTCCACCCTAGAAATTTTCTCTTCTTCTTCCTCTTCTCTTCTAAATTTCCTTCTCAAGAAGATCGATGGCACCCAAATTCTTTCTCTATTTATTTCCAAAATTCTAGAAATTAAATTAAAAAATTCAAGCATCCATTACATTGTTTATTTCAATTGTCTGTAGCCCATTTGAATTAAACTACATTCGGAGTGAAAAATTATCCATTTAAATTAAACACAAGTATGCACGAACGAAAAAACTCTGCGTCGACCAGGACTGCCCAATTTTTTGGCAGTCCTACAAACTGAATGGACTGCCAGAAAACTGGACAGTCCTAAGTCACAACATGTGAAACAAAGGACTGCCCAATTTTCTGGCAGTCCTACAAACTGAATGGACTGCCAGAAAACTGGGCAGTCCTAAGTCACAATATGTGAAACAAAGGACTGTCCATTTTTCTGGCAGTCCTTACTGTATTCAGGACTGCTAGAAAACTGGACAGTCCTACATACTGTAAGGACTGCCAGAAAAATGGACAGTCCTTTGTTTCACATGCTGTGACTTAGGACTGCCCAGTTTTCTGGCAGTCCATTCAGTTTGTAGGACTGCTAAAAAATTGGACAGTCCTTGTTTGCACAAGTTGAACAGCAATATTGGGGTTTCCTCCCATATTAGGGTTCGTATATTATGAGGAGCCTTTGGGTGCCATCGAAATTGGAAATGAGAAAAAAAATTAGGGATAACAATATTAGGATTTCCACCAATATTAGGGTTTAACATTTTTTTTTTTTTGTTGTTGTTCTTTCTTTCTTTTTTTTCTTCTTCTTCTTCTTGGATGGGTTGAGGAAGAAGAAGAAGGAAAAAATAGAAAAAAAAAAGTGACTTTTATACCAAAGAATGAGATAGCCCTAATCAATTTTTTCAATGGTAAACTTGTAAATAATACAAAGTTTAAAATAGAATAGTCCTGATAAAAAAATAAAGTGCCTTTATAACTTACCTTTTTTGTTTCCCTTGTATTTAACATTCGAAAAAATTTCACCGACTACATACATACAAACAGTGTAAGTTGAAGTTTGTTCTGGCCTCGCTCGCGCTAGAAAATGTTGGCCTTGGAGGAAATAATTCTTCCTTCCTGCAGTGAAAAGCGTAGGTGGTACCTACCATTTTGACTGACTTGAGCGGGAGGTTAGAGCATCGAAAATCAAATGAATGTCCACATGCCTTGCCTTGCCATCTGCATCCACCTCCACCTCCACGTGGTGAGAGAGAGAGAGAGGATGAGCATGGAAAACTAAAGGCTGGCTGACTATCCATCCATCCATCCATCCATCCATCCATCCCCTTCACATGTCCTGCTAAGTTCAGGCTAAGAGCATCTCCAACCCTATTGTCTTGTTAAGTATTGCGAGTCTTAGGTAGCTCCTATGTGGCATGAGCCACAAGACAATGTCTTGTTTATGTGGCAAAATTATATCTCAAAAGACAATGAGATAGAAAACTCTCTCCAATGCAAAAGTATTGAGGAGACAATAAAAATTATTTTTTCCAACTTTCAAGGCAACTTTTAAGACAACTACTCATCTTCTTTCTTTTTTCTAATATTTTTTATTCATAATTGATAACATGGAAGAGAAGACATTGTCAAGTGCATTGTCTAGAACAAGACAATCAACTTCACAATGTTTTCTTTAATTTTTGCCACATAAGCTTCACAATTGACTTGACAATTGCATTGGAGAAGAACTTTTGAATAAAATTTTGTCATTCCTATGTGGCAACAACTTTTTTCCAAAGTCACAATAGGGTTGGAGATGCTCTAAGGCCTGTCTGTGACCGATCCATCACAACAGACAAAAGCCCATAATTCAAAATGGACAGGTGGCATACACAAGAAATAGAATTGTTCGTTCCCCTCCCCTTCACCCCCCTCCGGTCCCTCTTGAGCCTCTATTCATCATCATATATAGGGGGTTTCCAGCGTTACCATTCCTTTTGTCACCAAAACGCCATTGTTGCTTGCTTGCTTGCGTTTCTTTGGTGAAGGGAGGGTTTGATTGAAGCAGATGTCCTCAAGAGCAAAGGAGGAGGAGGAGGAGGAGGAGGAGACTACTTCATCTCTCTCTGCACACTCGGATCATGAATCATCTCCTCCACTACTCATCTCCCAGATGCCTATCAAGTCAGTACCAACCTCATTAGCTACGTACTATCAACCTTTCCTTTCATATTTTCGTCTGCTATTTACTTATTTGCTCCCTCCGGAGTCTCCGGATATTATTAATTAATTAATTAATTTTGTAGGAGGGGTCTGTCCAAATATTATCAAGGCAAGTCCCAGTCTTTCTCATCCTTCTCTGACGTTGCTACCGTTGGGGACCTTGCTAAGAAGGAGACTACTACTGCTACATACAACAACATGAGGAGGAAGCCATGCAGGAGGAGCCTTCATGATGAACAAGATATGATCAGTGGACCACCAGCAGCAGCAGCAGCAGCAGCAGGAAGGCCTCACAATAATAGTAGGATTCCTCCACCACCACCATCATCATCATCTAGTAATTCCAGGAGGGGGCATGGTGGTGCTGCTGCCTGTGCTCCTCTGATAGCAAGAACCAGCAGTGGTTGTAGCTATTTTTCAAGTGGGAGTGGGAAGCCGCCACCTACTAGCTATACCGATGCTGCACAACAACATATATAATCAAGTCTGTACTGTACATCCATCTTAATTGTAACTTATATGAATGAAATCAAGCCGAGCGAGCCTAGGTAGGGTTAATACATATTCTGTTTGTCCACATGCATGCTGCAGTACCTAGCTAGCGCTAGTATTAAATCAAAGGCAGTAGCCTAGCCAGTAGTGTAGCCTAGGTAGCTGCTGAGAATGAATTTGTTCAGGAGAGAGTTCCTTTCCCTTTCCTTTCCTTTCCTTTTGGTTCATGAAACTATACATTAATTATCTAACTCGATCGAGTCTCATTCCTTTCTTGTTTTGTCAAGCGTGCATTTGTTCGTTCCAAACTTCACTCTTCTTTACAAGCATGCCTTAATTTCATCCAAAACAATGATTAGAGCCCAGGCCAAGCAGCATTGTCAATGGAAGGTAAGCTGCATGCGATCACCGATTTCCTTTTGTTGAGATCAGGCAGGCATCCCTGATTGCTGCTGATGAGCTGATCAAGGCAATGAGGGAGATGCTAACAAGCAAATATATAAGAGAGCAATGGATAATTACTTGTACACTGCGCAGCTGTCGAATATACGTCCCTACTTTCATGAGAAACTAATTAAGATTTCTTCATTTTCAACATAACAATATTTCACACAAGGATATATTTACTGACGACTGGCTCCTATAGGAGTGACATCACCATAAGGGCTAAAATTCATCAATTAAATTTGTTTGATCGACACTTTCTCCTCCAAAATACTACACTACAAAAACCTAACTACTATTATAAAGAATTAATCCCAACTTCCATATGTACCAACTACGACACAACAAATTGGTTGCGGATGCACCAATAGGCCTTTTACCTTCTCCAATATAGCAAGTGGAAAATTTGAATATCTTTGCTTCCAAGGGAACGAAAAACACAATCAAGACAATGTATAGAGTTGGATGCTAGCATCCATCTTTGCTCTTATAGAGTGGCTGATGCCTTCAAAGGCTCTTAACAACTTTGCCATTTATAAGTTAGTAACACATACAAAACCTATCATCAGATGGGTTAAAAAATAAAATGAGAATCCAATACAAGAAATTTGCAAGGAAGCTCCTGATAGCTCAAAACAAACACTGCAACACAACTGCAGGCCATCTTGGGCCAAACAGTAGGAGAGGTTTTTATTAAACCCTCCTGGCAACAATGATCTATGAACTACAAGAATGAGATTAAGAATGGGCTCACACTGATGTACGAGCGGCTGAAATTTGTAGGTCAATTAAGCCCTCTGCAGCTGTGCTTAATACTAAAAAGCATACCGGTAAATAGCCTCAGCTGCGCCATCTTCGTCGTTAGTGGCTCCAATCACATCTGCAACAGCTTTGGCCTTTTCTGAGCCATTCCTGAGAGCAACGCCTAGTGATGCTATCTCTAGCATCTCTACATCATTTTCCCCATCACCAATGGCCATGATCTGTGCGTAAAATAAATAAAATAAATAAAATGACACTTCACTAATTAACTAAAAAACAAAGAAGCACGTTACAAATAGGTACATGTTAATTTCAGTCAGTTGAGCAAAGTGGGTATCACAAGTTCCGTTAAATCTAAGTGGGCCATCCTCTACAAGATCAAGTGATACAAGGATGAACACTGTGGGAATATAGATAATGTTTGGCGCCATCATTACAAAATCGAACACTGTTAGAGCATCTCCAACCCTATTGTCTTGTTAAGTGTTGTGAGTCTTAGGTGGCTCCTATGTGACATGAGCCACAAGACAATGTCTTGTTTATGTGGCAAAATTATATCTCAAAAGACAATGAGATAGAAAAGCTCTCTCCAATGCAAAAGTATTGAAGAGACAATAAAAAGTATTTTTTCCAACTTCCAAGACAACTCCTCCACTTCTTCAACTTTTTTATAAATTTTTCTATTCATAATTGATGATGTGGAGACAAAGTTATTGTGAAGTGCATTGTCTACATCTAGACAACCAACTTCACATTCTCCTTGCCATGTCATTGCCATGTCAATTTCATGTTTTATTCTACATTTGCATTGGAGAAGAATTTTTGGAATGAAAGTTTGTCATTCCTATGTGGCAACCATTTTTTTTAAACTCACAATAGGGTTGGAGATGCTCTGGTTGGAGATGCTCTTAGTTGATCCTTCGCACCATGCCTATCAGTTGAGCCGGCCCAAACTTTCAAGATACTTTAGCCTATGGACTGGAAACTAAGTCTTGATCCAAACACTCTGAGCTAACTAACCTATGTAATACCTAAATTTGTGTCCAAGTAAAGTAAACCTGAAATCAATCACAATCTAGCAGACAAATGTGCACCGAACTCCAAGATGTACCATGTATATTATTCCTGGAGCTATAAAATCAACAGAAAATTCACTTGGAGCCTTCTTCGAGACATATCAGTTATTCACTGGAGAAAAATCAATTATTTATTGGAGGAGCATCAACCACTGTATGCCTATGGGGTTTCTAATTAGCTATATGATAAATTTATTTGCACTATAATTTCACTGTTTTATAATTCGTTCATTGCACAATAGAGCGCTATCATGTCTCCAAGGGGTGGCAATGGGCAGACCACAACTGTACTCGTACATGAACCAAGCTGCAAAGTCTTGTCCTACTCGGGCAATTGACCAGGTCTGGAACAGCCATACAGAGCTGGTTTGAACCATGACCTGGGCCTGTGGCAATATTGGGCTTTAGTCTACTGAAATAATTGATTCTTGGATCAAGTTCAAAAAAAAATCTATGTTGCAAGTGCACATGAAAATTTGTTTGTATCTGCATCGCATCTGTATCCGTATCCATTTCCATTTGTACAACATAGGTGACTATATACAAAAATATCCGTAACTCGTATCCATATCGTGTCTATACGTAACCGTCTTCATATTTGTGCAACATAGACGAGAATAAAACCATTAAACCTCAAGTTTAAACAACAGCGCAAATCTCTGCAAAGTTGTGTTTACATGACATGCTACAAAATTAAGTACTCTTGGAGGAAATTATCTCACATGTATTTTTACACCTTATACCAAAATTTATTAGGGAACAGGCACAGTGACTCGTACCTCTTTCGTACTGATACCAAGGTGATCCAATAGTATTTTTACTCCATTTCCCTTTGAGGTACCAGCCGGGACAATTTCAAGCATATCTGGCTGCGCTTGGACAACACCTGCCCGCCCTTCTATTACCTCTGCCCAATGCGGCCGTAAAATAGATGAAACTCCCTCAGCTGTGTCGAGAAAAAGCAACTTCTGCAAAACAAATTTCTCTTTCAAGTATATGTCATCTTAACTCGTTATGTATATCTGTATATAAAACAGGAAGAAATTTGTGGACACATGTGAGGATGGAAGGATGCAGTCAGTGAAAAGTAGAGTTAGTTTCTTAACTGGTCACTGGAATAAATTCAATTGTTAAAATTTGCACAAAAGACGAGCATTCAAGCAAAAAAAGCACATTAATATTTTTAGGGTGAATTAACCAAACGGAAAAAGGAGTAAAATTCCAGGCTTCCAGCTTCTGAAGAATGTAATGGAGAACTAAATTTGGTTTGACAAGTCTCTAAGGTTACAACATATGAACTGAACTATGCAATAGGATAATACATTTTCATAACATGCTTCAAGAAAACAATAAAAGTATGAATATGCAATCCTGCATAAATTTCAACATAACTTACCTGTATGTCAGCAGCTGCTAAAAGATGCTCAACTGAAGACATGATCTCGGCCTGCAGCATCATATCTTCCATCAGACCACTTAAATCATTAATAAGAGAAGTATCTAGAAAGGGTAGTCATATCCTTGTAGTACCTTTGGTTCATGATATATAGTGTGCAGGGAATCAACCAGAGGGTGATCAAACAAGGTTAAGCATCGATCTTGGCAAAATGCTATTAAAGGAACCTCATTCTCCAATGAGTATAAAAATGCCTGCAATATATATATATATATATATATATATATATATATATATATATATATATATCATTATAAATTTATTAATATCACAGTCAAAGTCTTCAAAATAAAGAGGCATCATGTGCAAGGTCACCAGTTGTATTATCAATATCTGTCAACACTCCCCACCCCCCCCCCCCCCCCCCCCCCCACCCCCCCTAGCAGCAACAAACTAATGGAAGCAAACTAACAAGAGTAAATGGCTACTTACCTCTCTACAAACATCTTGGTCTAAATTTCTTCTAGCAATCTCTTTACCTGATCTTCCATAAACAAGCAATCCCTGAAATTCAAAGTCCCTTATAAGATTACAATAATATTGTCTGTCAAGATGATCATTTCAAACTGTAAAAAAGGTGCTAAGTATCAACTACAGGTTAAGTGGGAAAAAGAGGCACAAGGTGAAATAAACTGAAACATGATATTGGAAGTTTATATATATATATATATATATATATATATATATATATATATATATATATATAGAATAAAAATAATATAAATTATATATATATATATATATATATATATATTTATATATATATATATATATATATATATATATAGAGAGAGAGAGAGAGAGAGAGAGAGAGAGAGAGAGAGAGAGTTGGTATGGGTTGTTACAGATAGGATTCTACGAGAAATTCTACCAATTTTACAGAAACATTATATGCATTTTGAGATTCAAGTTACGAATGATTGGTATCACCAAAAGTCGATATAGAAAGTAATCAGCACATGGTTTTTCTTATTATTTGTAACCTGAATTCCAAAGCACATCATATGGTTTATATCATATGGATCTCTTATCTATCAAATTGTGTTCCAGCAGTTAATATTCATATCTTTTAAACATGGAAATATTGTGTTGGAAATACTTTGTCGACCTATTATTAGGCTTACCATGTTACTATTAAACAAAAACATGGTGTTTAAACTCTAAAGGTCAACAGGTACCATACCCATCCCCCTCTTTAACCTCTCATCTCTCCTCCTCGCATGAAACCTTATTTTCAACATGTTATTAGAGCAAAAGCAGACAGCCACTGTTCCTGCTACAAAGCAAATTTCGGAAAACATTATCTAGATTGATGTTTTATACAGAAATTCAAATGAACTTATTGAAGCTTTTTATTATCTACCATTATGTGACTGGCAGTTCATGCAGAAAGAAAAGAAAATATGAACATTCAATATTATTGGACCTTGCTACTATAATCCAAGAGAGAGCAAATTAGTATAAATTTTCCATGTAAAATCTAGAGAGAAAAAAAAGAAATAAGAGAAGATTTAAAATTTTCATGTCAGAACTTCTAAGAAAAAAAACCTGCAGGAAGATGCCTGGTGATGATTCTGATACAATGCCATCTTTTCCGGCTAGATTGACCATATTCAAAGCACTAATAACAGCTGGACGGGTCTGTTCCCAAACATCAAATATATAAGTATCAGTTTTACTTTTAACTACAAGTTAAGGGATCTTTCACATATTTATTCATTTGTAAGGAAGGTAAAGGTTTACTAAATTTATAACTATCCAAACAGGTGAATGAATCCCATCATGTGAACAGCCAGGCAAAACGAGAATATCTACAATCTCTCACCTTACCAGTGGCAATGACTATGTTCACCCCCCTTGAGACTGCTTCTAGTAAAGCCTCTGCTGTTGTTGTGGTAATTTGGCTTTTACTATTCAAAAGGGTACCTTAGTTGCATATTAATTGTCACGTATAATGTAAAAAAAAAAAAAAAATCAAGAACTTCTAGTTCTAAATTTTAACGAATGCATCTGCTGCTCACCATCCATATCACAGAAGATATAACTGTATTTTGGTTTATAAAACCGAAGGCTGCCTGCTTTCCTCGTATTGATAACTTCTCCTGTGAAAACTCTCAAACTGCCAGGCTAAGTCAAAGTGGAATCTAGAATAAATGCATTCAAAAGAATGCTCATATAACAAACAACAACATTTGTTTGAACTTACCATCCGAGCTTTCTGGCTGGAGGCTTCCGTTAGTCGTAGCATCATGTACACTCTTAATCAGACCTTTTCCTTTCCATCCAAGACTTTTCAGAACTAATTCTTCTTCCTTCCCCATTTCTGCTTCAGCCTCATCACTTAGTTCATGATCAAATCCCAAAAGATGCAATAAGCCATGAACCTAGGTTGAAAATCAAGTTGTTGTTATGCATAGTTACTGGGTGTCCTTGTATTGTATTCGTATGAAATATGTGAACAAGGCTGTAAGTATGAGCAAGCTGTGATGGTAGCTCGTTAAATTTTTTATTCAACTTCAAGCCAACCTCCAGTAGCCAATGGGCTTCAACAGGGTGGTTGATAGCCTTTTCTTTTCGGGTGAGGTGGGTAGGGGGAAGAGGACGGGTTGAAAAAGTAGCATAAAGATAATAGATGTATAAAACATAAAAGTATAGATAAAACACACAATAAGGACAAGCTCTATCATTCATAAGCAAGAAATAAGTTAAATAATGTGCTTGTGTCGCATTGCTAAAGTGTATGGAAAGTGGAAACAAATCGACAATGCCAAAGGATAACAAGGATTCATCATACTGATCAACTCTATATGTCAATCTGGGATTATCAAATGAATTTGAAAAACAATCACCTATACAACAATGATAGTCCTAAAACAAACAGTTTTAGATGGCAAAACCAATGCGACCACTTCAACGTTAATAAATCTCCAGACTCCAAAACATGTAAGTTTTTATCCATATATGTTACAAGATGAATACATCATGTTGAAGGTCAGGAGTATTATATTCACTATGGTCTACCATAGGGTACAACCTCATTGGTACATATGAAGAGAGGAAGATATACTTGATATTGATGTTCAAACATCAATCCGTACAAATTGGAAAACCAATACCATGTCAACTGTTTCTGATAAATGAGCTTGAACAAGTTTTTATCCATATATGTTACGAGATGAGTACATCATGTTGAAGGTCAGGAGTATTATATTCACTATGGTCTACCATAGGGTACAACCTCATTGGTACATATAAAGAGAGGAAGATATACTTGATATTGATGTTCAAACATCATCAATCCGTACAAATTGGAAAACCAATATCCATATGGTCTCCAGATTCCAAAACATGTAAGTTTTTATCCATATATGTTACGAGATGAGTACATCACGTTGAAGGCCAGGAGTATTATATTCACTATGGTCTACCATAGGGTACAACCTCATTGGTACATATGAAGAGAGGAAGATATACTTGATATAGATGTTCAAACATCAATCCGTACAAATTGGAAAACCAATATCACACTGTTTCTGATAAATGAGCTTGAACAAGTTCATCTAAAACTTACTAAATTAGACAAGAAGCCAAGTTCTAAGATTACCTCAGACTGTTTCTGGATTCCAGATATCCAATAAACAAGTTTGTGACTGAATTAGTTAACATGTCAATCTTGAAACACATGCAACAACAAAGCCCTTATTATAAATTTATGGGGTCATCTGTTTGAATCCTCTTCTTCCATTCGGCTCAGTTAAGGGTCAAATCATCAGTAAACCTAACCCGTATCATTCTTTATTCTTTAACACTTCAAACCATTCCGTCCAGACCTACCTCTACTCCTAGGAGCTCCTTTAGCTACCATATTATCGCTCCTCCTTACAGTAGTATCTATTGGTTTGTGTTGTACATGTCCAAACTACCTAAGGCGATTTTCTCTTATCTTGTCCTCAGTTGGCGCCATCTCTAACTTCGTATGAAATATGTGAACAAGGCTGTAAGTATGAGCAAGCTGTGATGGTAGCTCGTTAAATTTTTTTATTCAACTTCAAGCCAACCTCCAGTAGCCAATGGGCTTCAACGGGGTGTTTGATAGCCTTTTCTTTTGCGGGTGGGGTGGGTAGGGGGAAGAGGACGGGTTGAAAGAGTAGCATAAAGATAACAGATGTATAAAACATAAAAGTATAGATAAAACACACAATGAGAACAAGCTCTATCCTTCATATTACATAAGCAAGAAATAAGTTAAATAATGTGCTTGTGCCGCATTGCTAAAGTGTATGGAAACAAATCGACAATGCCAAAGGATAACAAGGATTCATCATAATGATCAACTCTATATGTCAATTTGGGATTATCAAATGAATTTGAAAAACAATCACCTATACAACAATGATAGTCATCATAGTCCTAAAACAAACAGTTTTAGATGGCAAAACCAATGCAACCACTTCAACGCCAATAAATCTCCAGACTCCAAAACATGTAAGTTTTTATCTATATATGTTACGAGATGAGTACATCATGTTGAAGGTCAGGAGTATTATATTCACTATGGTCTACCATAGGGTACAACCTCATTGGTACATATGAAGAGAGGAAGATATACTTGATATTGATGTTCAAACATCAATCCGTACAAATTGGAAAACCAATATCATCTCACACTGTTTCTGATAAATGAGCTTGAACAAGTTCATCTAAAACTTACTAAATTAGACAAGAAGCCAAGTTCTAAGATCACCTCTGACTGTTTCTGGATTCCAGATTTCCAATAAACAAGTTTGTGACTGAATTAGTTAACATGGCAATCTTGAAAGTTGTCTTGAAACACATGCAACAACAACAACAAAGCCCTTATTATAAATTTATGGGGTCGTCTGTCTGAATCCTCTTGTTCCATTCGGCTCAGTTAAGGGTCAAATCATCAGTAAACCTAACCCATATCATTCTTTAACACTTCAAAGTTCAAACCATTCCGTCCAGACCTACCTCTACTCCTAGCAGCTCTGTTAGCTACCATATTATCGCTCCTCCTTACAGTAGTATCTATTGGTTTGTGTTGTACATGTCCAAACCACCTAAGGCGATTTTCTCTTATCTTGTCCTCAGTTGGCGCCATCTCTAACTTCCCACATATACTCATTTCCTATCATATACTTTAATATATTGTCAGTCATCCATCTCATTTCGGCTACACTAACTTTATGGACATGTTGTTTCTTTAAGAACATCCAGATAGAAATTTGAGCAAGCTGAATCAAATAGTAACTGATTTAAGACTCATTTGTTTCAAGTAATTTCGGTTAATGAAGAATAGTTGGTTACTGCAGATTGTTGCGAGAAGAATATAACTCCTACATATTGTATTGCATCCATGAATCTTAGCAGGCAAGATTTAGATGTCCTACTTATTGTATTTTATACATGATTTTCACTTGTTCTGTAACTCCACATTCATCTCACAACCAATCAGAAGATATACTTTGGCATCAAAGGAGACTCAGCTGCTTTGTATTATTAAATTTGCTTAAATGTATACCAAGCATACGTAAGGGGACAATCTTACATTTCCTTCTTCATTTAGCTTCCACAATAAACTGTGGAGCATAGAGGACGAGTTTACTTTTGTGCTATGCATAAGAATTAGTGATTATTCACCTGAGTATCCAATAAAAGAACTATATAGATATAGATTGAAAAAGATAAATCTTCGGTAGATCCCTCAAACTTTAAAACTGATGAGAATTTATTATTTATATTAGCATGACTAGTCAAAACTTATAGATGTACACTTGGTTAGTTGGTTGACTCTGTACAGAGAGAGCTTGTGAGTCTCAAGACGGTATATTATCATAATGTAGTATTCAGTATAACCAGGTTCCTAGTACACCCCGAGAACCGTGTCCCAGATCATTCGAACTCAAATGTGGTGGATTGTGATTTGCATCACCAAAGTGGCAATTTGGATCTTAAAAAATGCAAGTTCGATATTTTTCAAAGATAATCAATCAAATGGAAGTTGGAAAGATAACAAAATCATTTAGTTGTAAAAATAAAATTTATTGGGTTTGAGAAGTGCCAGATGCATATTTATGAATTTCTCCCCTGTCAGCTTGGACTTTTGGTTTGATTCCATGCATGCATAATGCATCCACCACCTTGCTGGGGATTTGGGGTTCTTTAGATTGACTAGTTTGGACTTTAATCCTAGAGAGATACATGGTAGAGGCAAGAGAGGATGACTAGGAAACCCTATTAGATAGAAATTGAGAAATACGATGCAATGCAAATTTTGGAAACATCTCAAAATGATATGTTTTTTTATTCTCTCTTTATATACATGTTTGTTAGGTGAAGCCTACCGTGCACAAGGGAAAGTAGCGTACCACATACCCATACCAAAGAGACATGAACTATATTGGGTAATATCAACCATTTCTTTGTTTTTTGACCGCCCGAAAGGGACATTACAAAATCTTGTTCTTTTCATTAAAAATTCTGGTAGCTAGAAAAAAAGAAGGATGAGACCACGTAGGAACCTCAAGAATTTCTTCTTACCTTTTTTCCCCATTTCTCTTCACTTCTAAAATCACCTTCCTTGTTCGTCGTACCATTACTAAAAATCAGTGTTCTAAAAATCGGCCTAGGCGCCCGCCCACCGCACCGAAAACCCCCTAGGCGGTGGGCTAGGCGGCTAGGCGGGCCCTAGGCGCCCCTAGGCGGGCCTAGGCGCCCCTAGGCGGGGGGTTTTTTGAATTTTTTGATTTTTTTTTTTTTTGATTTTGTTTATTCTTAGTTGTATTTTGGATATTTGTTTGAGTTTTAAGATAGTATTTGGATTTTAGAACATTGAAATTTCAAATTTCAAAATTCAAAATTCAAAATTTCAAAAATTTCAAAAAAAAAAAAAATTCTAGGCGGCCGCCTAGGCGGGCTAGGCGCTAGGCGGACCTCCGCCGCACCGAGTCCGCCTAGCGCTTTTTAGAACATTGCTAAAAATAAAAGAATCTTAAAACATAAAGGAATTGTCGCCTTATCATCCAATGAAAGGATTCTTTAGTTCCTATATTTTAGTCTTCAATATCTCAATCGAAGCCTGAAAGTGATATAACTCAGAGGTATTCCACAGTGACATTTGGAGCTTAAATCTCCATAAACTAATGCGAGTTTTCTATCCCACTAGCTTTCAACATCTAAGGAATGATAGAGAATGAGGCTCTTAATTTTAGATTGATGTGATAAAGTAGGTAAGGTTCCATTGTTGGGAGCAAACTCATATGAATCACATAGATACAAGTTACAAGATAAATCGCAATTCATAAAATAAGGTAGTAGAGTTGAACAAAGCAAAATTTACACTGTATGATGAGAAAAAAGAAAAAGAGGATTGGTAAATCAACCATGAGAATCCGAATTTCATCTAGAAGTGTATGGCCCCTCTCTTCGGCTTGTCTTGATGCTGTCTCGACAGATATAACTACATCACCTAACATTAGCTGCATATAACAATGAAGCATGTCATACACAGCAGTCCAGTGATGTTAAACCATCATATAAGGCGTGAGAAACTAGAGAAGTAGAGATGCTTACAATTGGAAGATCAAGCTCAGGAATATGTTGGGACATTGAGAGAACATCAGTAGTACCATCTACACCTCTCCACTCTTTATTGAGTTTTTTCATGAAATTGTCATTACAAAACAATACAGAAAGCTCAATCTTCTCAAATGTACCAACGTCTGTTATAGAAGTATCTCTGGTTTTATATTCCGAGTCTTTGAGACCATCAAACGCAATTTTCATTGCCATGGGAGCATTCAATTTCAGCATTTCTGCAATACTCTGTATTTCCAGAACGTAGTCAATCAGAAAGGATAAAACACAATGCCTAGCTCATTTCATGTATCTATATTGAAAAAGAATAAAATTAAGGGATAATTTAGCAAATGCCCCCATTCTAATTGTTGAAATTAGCATATACCCCCACTATTTTATTTATCTAACAAATACCCCCATTTTTGATATAAAATAATAAAAATTTAAGATATACCCCCACTTTTTTACATAGGAGTGGGGGTATTTGCTAAATAAAATAAATAGTGGGGGTATATGCTAGTTTTAACATTTGGAATGGGGGTATTTGCTAAATTATCCCTAAAATTAATGACATATATACAGTAAAACCTCTTTCTAGTCACGTTTAGAGACGATTAGTGATCCTATGTGATCGGGGCGTGACAGGGTCCCTGTTGGACGTGTAGCAAACATCGGACTTGTAGCGGACGCGTCGACCGATTCCTGTTATGGCCCGCGTCGACGATTTCATAAGTATTGGCTAGTGTAAGTCGACCAACAAAACTAGGAGTTCAATCTCCAGAATGAAGTAAGTGGCAATTCAAAGGACACACTTGTTTGATCACAGAGATTATCATACAGCACCACAGAATTCATACAAATTTGACAATGGAACTTATAACAAACATCGCAGGAACTTGGATAGACCGAAAGAATCGGCTAACACCCCGACGCATAGGACAGGAGATACAGCAGCAGCAAATGTGACTCTAATCAGGGATGCGGACACTGCTGCTTCCTACCTAAGAGTGCTAACAATCCAATCAAATAATAGTTTGACCTTGAAAAATAGCAACAGCTAGTAGAAAGAATAGAAATCCATTACCATGAGTTCGGGATCATCTGGGAGGTCGTCCTCGACGCAGATCTTGACGCTGAGCTCAAGCTCCCGCTCCTTGTGCGGCGGCGCTTGCTTCTTCGACGCCTGCCTCCTCCTCGTCTTCCGGAAACCCCGAAGGCTCGAGAAGATGCCGCCACCGAAAGGACTCGATCCTCGCGGCAGAACGTGGAAGCTTCTCCGAGAGGAAGAGAAGGACATAAGGATAGGAAAAAGGGCTCGGGGAGAAAGGATAGAGGAGGATGGCGGTGACGTTGTGAACGGAGAACTCGTTGGAAGTCGACGGAGAGGAAAGGAGGAGGTAGAGGCTCTGGAGGCGAGGGGGAGAGCTCGGCTGACCATTCGAGCCATGCCGGAAAAAACAAGACGAAAACTGCTGCTTTTTTTTGGTCCGTCCGTCCGTCCGTTCGTTCGTTCGTTTCAGCCCTAACAAAAAATAAATAAATAAGAAACGAGTAGTGGAGATTGCGAGGCGTAGGCGTGTGCGCCCGCGCGTGCGAATAGAAATAGAGTGATGGGTGGAAATGGATCGGGCCCCGATTGCAATGTATATTATCGACGATCCAAATCATCTGAAGCCCATAACAAACTTAAATTATGGCATCTTACTTTAGGAACGTGTTTCAAATTTGCGAACCAAATACTACGCTCCAGACAGACTATCACAACTAAACTAAGCATAGCATTATTGTAAGTTTGTTAGTGTGATTAAAGAGCTTATGGAGTAAGGACACTTTTGGACATTAACTAAAAGTAAAAGGGAGGAGGAGATGATCCACATATCATTTGATACATTGCATGTCAGTACGAACCCCAAAACTAATACAATTATGAATCAACACACACAACTATCCACATCAGGACTGACCAAATGCAATTCTCGCACGTGTACATGTCTGTGTATGATGAGGGATGGGAGGAGGATTTCAATATCCAACAACAGTAAATTGTTTCAACTTAATGGATGGACATGTCACTGACAACGCAATGTGTAAACATATTAAGAATCAGATAATAAGTAAAGTCTTAATATTTTGCATAACTGAGAGAAAAAAAACGTTTTAAAAACATACCAAAACTAACACCGCTTACAAACAGGGATGATAACCCAACCTACTACCTACCGACTCAACAACTGAAATAATCCAAACAAGTAAAAGAGAAACGACACTACACAAACTGCATGAAAATGCCAACCACAACTCAATCAAATGAGATTTTACACGAGTAACAACCGACTCAAAACTCATGATTTCCATCCCTTCCACAAACCGGGTCCGTATTTATTTTTTATGACCATACACAAATTTATATTCCTGCAATCTACTTTTTCCCTCTTCAATTTCCTACAACTTTACAGCCCAAGCCAGCTTTTACTAGCATGCGCGAATCTCTGCAAACCGGCCAGCAACGGGAGGGCAGCTGCTGGATAACTTAAGCGATGTAAAGAGGTAAGACAATCTGGCAATCACAGGTCTGGAGCTAATACCGTACGATGAAACTGTCAGATCTTTATACATTTCCTCATCAGAGCAATACCCTTCCAAATCAGCATCTGTTATCAGAACTTCGTCCCCTATGAGAGAACTGACAGGTGAAAGCCTTGCTGAAGCAGCCCGAACCACCCCTCGTGAGGGTATGCCCCGACGTTCCTTGGTATCCTCAACACAGCAATAGCCCTCGAGATCGGACTCAGTTAACAGTACTGCATCAGCTGCAGGAAAGGTCGTAGGTGGTGGGCTTTGGATTGCAGGATATTCTAGCTTGCGCCTGCTATATTCTTGAACGGCCTGTATAGAATTCAATAATAGATAAGTGAGACATATATGACTGGGTAACACAAATATCAACACACCGTGATACAAGAGCTAACCAGGACAGGGGTAAGATATTATAGGGTGGCACAAAAATTGTTGGATAATCTACTGGGTTCTCAGGAGATCTTGAGTATATTTAATCATGAAGTCGCACATGAGATAATGCAAGCAAATGATGGTGCATGAAGATTCTGCCTACTGGAAAGTTCCATCGCGTTCAAAAGTTGTAAAGCGGCAAATTTTGGGACAGAGGCATGAGACATAGATATGACAATTTTGTAAACAGACAAATTCTAGTCAGGAAAGACAACTCTGATAAGGTTAATCCAGATACAAAAATTGGCCGATACAAATACATATCAGATGTATCAATGTATCATATTGGATTTGGGCCACACCTACCGCAATCAATATTGGACAATATAACCAGAGTCAAGTTTACAAAGTTTAGGTCATTTTGGTTTAGTCACCAACCAAGACTATTAAGATTTGCTAAGCTTTACCAGAACTGCCAAACTCTCATGAAATTCAGAAGACGAAGAAAAAGTCCTGGACCAAGGCTAGTAATTGACCAATATTTTTTGCCAAAAGAAATCGAGAAATGTACTTGATTTGATTTTACATTCATTTTCACGATTAGTAAGAACTTTTCTAAGCCTCTCAATGATACAAATCCTCTACAAATGCAATTATTCCATTACAATTTCAAATCATGCCAATTATTTATCGATATATAAGCCTTAACGCTGGCTAAGGCTCTTGAGTTTTGGTGTATTGGCAGAAACTCCAACACGGTACCAAAACAACCCTCGTATGAATCTCCTCTGGAGCATTTCAAGCTGATTTTATAAAGATTATACTGAAGCATAAATCCAGCTCAAAACTATGCAATGACGTTTTAACTTAACTATTAGTTCAAAAAAATTAACCAAAATTTAACCATGTGAAATTACTGGAAAACAGAAAGATGTCAATTTTACGTCATAGTCTATAGTCTAAGAACACCAATAAATTGGCCAGACCTAGCAGGCAAAAGATATATTCTCTTCTTTATTTCCTCTTTCTTGAGTTAGAATGAGCACAAACACCTCACTGACCATTGCTTCTGCCTTTAGCTTTAACATTACTGTACCCACTTATACAAAAGATGTAAAATCTAAGCATATAACTGAAACAAAAGATATACCCGCCACTGAGAAGGAGCCAATTGCACACGAGGTCTTCTTGATCGCACATATTCTAAGGCAGCAGCAGGTGTCATGTTTTTATATTCCACCTGCATCAAAACATACAGCCATACAGAACCATCAACCATTATGTCTCGACTGACGAGTGAACAATCTAGCAAAAGTAGATGCAACACCCAAAGTCTTATGTGGCTCCAGAGTCATTTAGTTGACGCGCATGAGGAAATACCAAATAACATAAAACAATGGTGGTACTACGTCCCCTCCCAGCTTTACAGTGAACGTAAGTTGTTCTCCCACAAGTTGTATTTCCTGAACCAGGATAGAGTTAAAAATCCAGTTAAGCTCAACTTTTGGAATAAAAGCATTTTTGTAGTCTTGGTATTTGAACATACGTTATGGAGTTTCTTCTAAATATAATTTTCTAAAACTTTACAAGTAGCTAGACACTTCTCGCCAATTGCTAATTAGTTACATCCTTTTGACACCAATATTTACTATTCCACCAAAGTTCTTTTTATCATCTATATGTTTCCTTAAGCAAGTCAGATCTATATCATCAAAGTATCCAAAATAATAATTGCGAACATATTTTTCTCACGATGGTAAAGTACAAAAATATTCTACATATCATTAACTTCCATTTATGAAGCAGAAGTTGCAATATATTCATATCAATGCTAGATCTCAACAAACATTTTCTTTTACTAATTTCTAACTCCTTGTAAGGCTCCTAGTAGTACTAAAATGAATAATTCAACAATTTCCCATTCAGATCAAGATCAATTTGTCATCCATCTCGAGTCACTCCGTGTATTATGCAATATCAAAGCTACAGGCATGCATGGAACACTCGGAGTGCATAAACATCTTTTACTACAGCACGCTCAATCCAAAATAGTATAAGAAAATATAGCTGGCACTCGTGAATTGTGATAAACACTGTCATGTGATGTGATAAGCAATCTGTATAAGCTATGAACTGCATAGCACATCTCAAAGACACAAACTAAAATCTCTCTTTGCTACATAAGTCAATCAAATATAAAATAAAATAGGATTATTTACATACATTGAGAAGATAAATTTGACACCTGTAAGCCCTATAACCAAGTAAAATATATGTAAAAAAAAAAAGACATTTAAGATACTGCAATACATGCAGATACTGATTTTTGAAAAACTGGTAGACGAGGTTAATGAGAAAATATATAAATTAACTGTTTTAATTAAACAGTAAGCATTTAAAATGCGAAGCTACATGATAAGATTGATGTGTAAGTTGCTGACAAGGCAAACTTCTACATGGCAACAATCTTTGGCTTCCCATTCCTGGACAATCAAGAAAGATGCCACCAGAAGGGTTGCTAAATAGCAAGGTTCACAGTATCGGTATTAGAATTGGTATCGGACCATTCCTATGAGTATCAAGATCCGCGGTATCAGCGGTTTCGGATCGGAGTATCCGATTTTTTGGTATCGAAAATCAAATAATTATTAAAAAATTATTAACTTATTAGAAAGTATATTTTATACATTTAGACATAATTTTAAGTATTTCTAGTGTTGTTTTTAGCAGTTTTGAAATTGGATGAAATAGTAGTCACTCTTGCCAATTGGTTTACATATGATAGATAAGTTTTCATATTTTACATGCTTTTACTACCTTACTATATTTTTACGCCCTTGCTAATTGGTCTATTTCGTTCAATTTTCTTCGTCGAATTGACCGAAAAAAGAGATCCATTGTTGTAAAAATCCAACTAGTCCCCGACTAGTCGGCCTTCATCGGCTCAACTAGGGGGCTAGTCAGCAAAAAAAAGTAGGCTCAAGCAATAATCGGACCTAGGCATCCGACTAGGTGACTAGACGGGCCTTGTCGGCTGACTAGGCCTCGTTTAAAAAAAAAGGATAAAAAAGATCAAATTTCGACCCGAAACTTAGTTCTTTTAAAAACCTAAAAGCAACCGACAGAGAATGAGAAAGAAAATAAGGAAAAGAAGTTTCAGAAAAGATGCATATCATTAACATATATTGCGTGTATATATATATATATATATATATATATATATATATATATATATATTTTTTTTTCTTTTTTTAAAAGCAAGGCCCGTGGACAACGCCACCCAGCCGCCCCCGTGGGAGTGGGGGCTCGAACCCGCACCCTCACCCCCAAGTGCCAGCGGTCTTACCGGTGCGCCACCGCGCCACTGGCGTATATATATATATATATATATATATATATATATATATATATATATATATATATGTTACATGGCTCCCTTAGGCTCATGGCACGGCTACCCAGCCAACCCGAACGGAGAGGGATCTGCAACCCAGAGTGCTCAGCAAGGAGCCCTCCCTCGCGGAGGGAGGTATATAACCCAGAGTCCTCGCAGGGAGCCCCCCCCCCCCCTCCATCCAATTGGGCTTGGCACGCCCGTGGCATATAGCCACCCAGCCGGCGCCCAAGAGGGGTCTCGAACTCGTGACCTCCCACAGGTGAGTTTCCCTCTCTAGCCACTTGAGCTAGAGCCCTCGGACTGGTATTATATATATATATATATATATATATATATATATATATATATAAACTCAAACCGATTAGTCCGACTAGTCTCCCGATTAATCCGATTAATTCCTAGTCTCTGCGAACCGACTAACGGACGACTAGCAATTTTACAACCTTGGAAGAGGCCCCCAATGTCGGTATCGATCAGTATCGAATATCGGTCGATATCTGATCAGGACATGCCAAACTGTATCAGTATCGGCCAATACTGCAAACTATGCTAAATAGAGAATGTTGTGAAGAACACGCAGCATTATAATCGAGAATATGTAAGAAAAAGGACATGGAAAAAGAGAAGTTGGAAGTAGCTTTTGAAGCCTAAGTTAAAGAGTACTGTTTGATAAGCTCTGGAACACGTGTACAAATAATGGAGACTTGTACAGTTATACCATGTGCAACAAGGAACGAAGGAGTCGTGATAATCAAACCAACAACTAGGACGTTATATAGACCATATGGAAGTAGTAGATAGTTGCTAGTGATGACATAGGATATAGCCCTCCAAACAAGTCAAACAGAAAATTTTCAGATGGTTGTTGTATGTGCAACAAGAGCAAACAAGTTGTGAATGATCATAGATGATGACACAACTCTAGCACTAGTTGAGAGTCTCAAGACTGTACAAAACTTGTATGGATGTAATAAATAGTTGTGACTTATAATATAAAGCAGGACAAGGCCCTGAACAAGCTCTATGTAGCCAGGTAAAAGGTTTTGGAAACAAAATCTTTATGCATTGGGCATCACTAATTTAAGATGACTTGGAAACAGACAAGAAAACACAATAGGCACAATAAATTTCTAGTTGATGATAGAGAGATTACTTTTTGACAAGTTGGCTCAACATAGTGCACTTAGTTTTGGAAAAGAGCGTGTACATACATAGAAGAGAGTATGCCTCCCGAGTGAGTACATGTAAGAGAGTGTTTCTGTCCTATAAGAGTCTCACGATGTGGGACTAAACTAAAGGCTAATAAGATAAAGCAAAATATATAGCAAAGAGGGCTTTTATCTTACATTGCTATTAACAAGTCTACAAAAATAAAAATGCTGACAATGATTGTCATTAAAAGATCAGTCCATTTACTGGTTGAGCTTTTGCAAAAGAATGGCACTATTTGGCATAAACATTGAAAGTTAAGAATCCCATTTTATATGTGCTTGTAAACCCACATTTGGTCAGAATAAAAACAAAACATTAAGTAGGGTTCAAGAAAATGTAATAGTAGTCATCCTGATGATTAGCAGCTCAACAGTGCAGTGAATGAGGAGGCCCAGATTGTTAGAGGCAACAATGATATGCAAATTGAACAGAGCTGAGTTAGCCCTATTGTACTTCCGCTGCTTATGTTTTCTAAGATAGAGCATTAAGGACAAGAATCACAAAAAGAAGATAACGCGAGAAATCTTTTAATGTGCACTACATAACATTTTTCACTACACAAAGGGGATATAATTAAAATTTATTACAGTCAAATTACTACATATGACACGTTTCGGACACGACAACATAGATTCAGCCCCTAATTTGGTGCGTCCTAATGATTTTGGCGTGTCTGACATGACACGACAAGGAAACTACATGGATTTTGGAGTGTCTGTGCTTCCTAGCTGGTTACCTCGCTCCACATGTACAAGGCTCTAAAGTGTTTGAAACAGTACAAAAGTAGTAGACAATCTCTAAGAATTTCCATAGATAACCAACAAAATATATGAAGTATAGCCCAATTACTTGGAACCCATGTATTTGAGGTTGCAAAATTGTAAGATAATTTCATAAAATGACGATAACAAGTGCGGTTAGCTTCCAGATCAGCTAGCAAAATGGCTTAATATATTTAGAGCAAAACATGATGAAGAAAGAAAATTCCAGAGAAAGCATGAAGAAGATTTACTTACTGTGGATGAAATCTAGAGCTTGGCATATATCCACGGGGGAAGGAGCAAAAATGTAATCTCTGGTAGGAATGACCAAGTGATCAATCCCGTGCTCCTGTACACATAATATAAGAGTAGCATGTTCACAGACAAGTACAAGGTTCAAAGTAAATATGCCGCAGTTACATTAAGCACGCAGTGTCGGAAGTGAGAAGAAGTAAATAAGCAGCAGGCAGGCAGGCAGGCAGGCCGGTGGATAAAATTTCCATCCGAATAAAGGCATGTACGTACGTACGTACCTGATACAAAGATGAAGGAACCAGAGTCTCATAGGGTTCATTGAGAGTAATAACTCCTACTACTCCGAGCTGTTGCAATCGAGGTACATCCTTGGGGAAAGGAACAGCGCCCAGCAAAAGAAACTGAAATATAATCAACAACAAAAGTAGTAAAACAAGTAATGAAGAAGAGCAAGAAAGAAAAAAAGCCAGCCTATTATTATTATTAACAAAAAGAAAGAAAGAGAGGGAGAGGAAGGAAGGAAGGAAGAAGCACCTGATCTACTTGATCCCACCAGCGGAAGTCAGGTTGGATCTTGTTCCTAAAGACGTTATAAAGGAGGGTCGGATAGAAGAGAATCCTCGCTCCCGCACCAACAAGCGCTCTCTTCTTCCTACTGACCATAACCATCATCTCCCGGTCGACAAATGATTCCTCCTCCTCCACTTGGACCGTAATTATCATCATCGATCGATTCGATTCTTCGTCTGTTTCTGTTCGTTCGGTCGTTCGAACCAGAGACAGCACAAACCCTAACCCTAATCTAACCTAACCCCACTCCACCCCTAAAAATGGTCGATCCGTTAACAACAACAACAACAAGAATCACAATTTCTTATAATTCGACGACGATCGGAGAAAATCGTCATCAAGCCAAGCCAGAAGTTACCTCGATCGGGAAGGGGAAGGGGGGTCGGAGGAATAGTTTCAGTTTTCAAACAGGAAACAAACACCCCAAAAGACGATTCAGAAATATTAATAAGAGAAACATTTGGGGAATGACTGACTATGTTGTGGAGCGAGTGAGTGAGTGAGTGGTATCTCTGGCACGGTATGGAAAACCCTAGAGTACCTAAGCTACCTGCCCGGCTTTCTTTTCTTCTCTCTTCTGTCTTCTCTCTTCTGTTTGAGGGCCCTCCTTCTTCCCATAAATTACATACTTACCAGATACCATTTCAACGGTACAAAAGATTTGGTTTGAACTAGGACTTTGTACAATTAAGTCAAATCGACCAAATCGACCAAATCGAACCAAGTCAAAGCAAATCGATTGGTTTTAAACCGAACCGATGGTTCGGTTTGTTTGGTTCGGCTTCAATTTTTCGATTCACGGTTTGGTTATGCCAAAAATCGTCTAAACCGAACCGAACCGAACCAAATTCTTGTTAAGTAATTAGGGCTGGCCGGTTGGGTATGGGTTCATTGTGTTGTATTATACATGTTTGGTTCATTTATTCACATCACAACCATTTATCAAGTTAAAGTTGAAAGTGCTCTCTCTCTCTAGTCTCAAAGAGGAGTGCTGGCGGCTCCTATTCTTTTCTAATTGCTCATGTGCACATAAAAGAAACTTTTTGTTGAATGTTATAATTTTTTTTATGTATAATTGGCATTTTTTTCACCTGCAAAATGTAAGTTGAATTGAAGCTGCTGAATTGTATTTACTGTTGCAAAGTGAAAGTTGGCTGAGGTTTCACAAAAGAAAAAAAAATATACAGTCCATTTTTTTATGTGATCAAAATCGACCAAGTCGAACCGATCCAAACCGAACCAAGTCGGTCGGTTTTAAAACCGAACCGACCATTTGGTTGGTTTGGTTCGATTTTGTTTATTTTCAAACCGATTTACTTCGGTTCGACTTCGGTTGGGACCAAATAGATCGACCACCGACCGATGCACACCCCTACCAAGAACAATGTTGCTAGGAACGAACCCCTTCAAAGCTAGTATATGTATATACACATGCACGATATAGAAACCTATTTTATAGTATTGCGCATTGGTGTTTGTTTTCGAAAAATAAAAATAGGGTTTTTCTAAAGGCACCATACTTTTTACTTGGGGCTAGCCCAAAAATGTTTTAAAAAATTTACAAGTTTGCCATCCATTTTTTTACTTGGGGCCCAATATTTTTCAGCAAGTAGGACTGCCAACATGCTGGCAGTCCTAGGACTGCCAGCATGTTATTTTCGAAGAAGAAGAAGAAGAAGAAAAAGAAGAAGCAGCAGCAGGTTGTTTTCATTGTGCACGAAAGAAAAAGCAGGTTGTTTTCTCACGATCCCGGTCCTAACCCCGTACGAGAGGAGGAAGCTCTGGCACAGGTTGTCGATGGCATTCGCCGCGCACGAGTCCCCTTCGTACTCGCACTCCGGTCGGACCCCGCCTCCGACGGCTCCGCCGGCACGGCCGGCATGGTGGCGATGCAGCTCCTCGATCGCCTCTCGGAGTCGCTCCTCGGCATCGCGGAGGCGGATCTCCGATGATTCTTCCGCGAGGGTTTCGGCAGACGGGGGGATCGGACGGTGGGGAATAGGACGACATGGAGAGCCGCCCCGCCATCGAGGGCCTCGTCGAGAGCCGCCTCGCGCGGCTGGAGTACCCACATCCGCTGGAGGAAGGAGGAGAAGGAGGAGGAGGAGAAGGAGGAGGAGGAGGAGGAGAGAGAAGAGAGAAAAACCCTAATATTGGGCTGCCCCCAAGTAATTTTTGGGCTGTCCCCAGTAAAAGTTCCTCAAACTTGGGTTGTCCCCTTGTAAGTGATAGCCCCTAGTAATTTTGGGGGTACCCTTAGAAAAAACATAGTATGCTTTCCAAAGTGTACAAGTACAGAACACAAATAGCAAACATTGTATGCCTTTCCCAATTGTACAAGTACATAATACACCGGTTTGTTTTTTTAGGCGACAGATGTCGAGTACGTAAAAAAAAGGCCAATACAAAGCTGGGCCCGAGCATAAGCTAGATACCAATATATATCACATTTAATAGATACCAATATATATCACATTTAAGCCATAGCTTAAGTGGTTGAGTGAATGTGTCTTAATAAAAATTGACCCTAGTTCCAATCATGTTGTTGTTGTGTAGATTTTTTTTTTTTGTAACTATGCTCAGCCCCCCAAAAAAAATTCTGCCTCCGCCCTTGGGTAGAGGTAGGCGTCCCGACCCACCGGTCACATCCTCACTTACAATGCATTTCAATTTGAATTTGTATTCGTTGTCTCGTGAAAATTCACTCTCTATAGGGCCGCAAAACATCAAAATTTTCAAGTTGGTCCATAGTGTAGTATCTAGGGGTGATCCATGGTCCGTTCCTCCATTTGGCACCTCTTATGAAATCGTCGACGCGGGCCATAACAGGAATCGTTCGACACATCCGCTGCAAGTCCGATGTTTGCTACAAGTCCAACAGGGACCCTGTCATGCCCCGATCATATAGGATCAATAATCGTATCTAAATGTGATGTCGTACAAGTCTAAATTACATTTGTACATGGCAAGCACCAAAACGATCAATATAGCATCTAAGATATAAATTCGTTGCATTGGAATACTAAACAGAAAAGTTGAATTAACACAAAATGTACAAAAGTGAATCTCTTTATTGATAATAGCGACAAAATTACAACAACCATGTCAATAACAACTTGATTACAATCACTGTCTCTCTATATATATACAAAGCAACAAGCCACGAGGCTTACAACTCAAGGACTATAAAACGATGATGTTTCATACATTATGTCCTCTATATACAAAAAAATCATCAAACATATATGTTACAAGCTGCCAATCGAGCTCCCACATCTCAGCACGTCCAAGCAAACTTTGAACCTGTGAAGATCTAGTGGGGTGTTAGTACAAGAGTACTGGTGACTGGCCTCTCGCTCACACAATCGAACCAACACGTTCAATAATGAGTGCAAGCAACTTTATATGATCTTTCTAATCTTGTCGTATGATCGGTTACATAGCATAGAATGTGTATGTAAGAATAATGTGTCTCGCAATATAGTTGAACTTATCCAATACTTATCATACTTCCATCAAGTAAAACAATATCATTTTACAAAATATAACATCGAGGCAATAATACCAAATATTACCTACATAAAAGAGTGTATCATAATACGTGTCATTGTATAAGGCACTCGTTAAGCCGTCATGAAAATATAATCATACTAAGTGCTCATGTCCATATCTAGTACTGGGCCTGCAAGTAGATAACGTTAACATGAGACTCATTGCATGAAGTTCAATGACACTACAAGCCATCCTGGACATAGCTGGGTTAGACAGTGCTCCTTTCAACGCGGGTAGCGAACCCCAAAGAAAGTTCTCGAATCATTCGTGCTAGTACGTAAGCATAACTATCCATATTCTTCCTAAACAGACATGATACCGGTGTCCCGACTATTCATTCGAGCAACTAAAACCTTATGCACAAGTTGTTCATGACCATGCAATGTGAACCGATAGACTCTACCCAAATGCATGGTATGAAACTGAAATAATCATATACATCGTCTCTACTCATCATACACTACAACATATCTCTTCTACATTGTCATATATCTCAAGCAATCGCTCGACTCATGCTTTGCAGTCCAGGAATTTATCTACACAGCTCCCAGTCTTGTGATGTTGCCTTGACGATCTAACAGTCCTAAATCTTTCCATGTTAACATCTTTAAAACATCTGTATCTTAACATCTTTAAAACATCCTTACGATAATCTTCATATCTAAAACAGTAGAACAACGTTCCATATAATACTCTACAATTGTGCTATAATCCATGTGATAAGTAATTGCACAAGTACTAAAATCAATTATATACGACCAAGTTAGGTAGTCCATGTGATAAGATAAAATAGTTTTACTTTACACAAGTTTATATCATCAGTTTATGATCCCATGTTCTATACCAACAAGTTACATAAGTGAGATTACTCTTTTATATATGTTGGTTATTTTACTTAGCATTACTATCTCATGGCATAGAAACAAAAATTGGCAACAAAAATTTATTAAGTGTGAAGGCAAAGCAAAGAAGGATCATCGAAATTACCCACCTAAAAAAATGTCGAACTGCCTCGACTGAACAAGTCTATGAATCGAATTCTCTGACTGGACTCAAGTCCAAATGGTCGATCTAGCCAATGAACCAACTCAATGTACCATGCAGAGTGGGGGCATTACAGACTCAGGCCAGATCAGGAACTAGTCGACGTGTTCGATACAAGTCCGACATCCTACAAGTCTGACCGAGATCCAGACTAGAGCATGAGCCGGTTGACGCGACCAGGCCAGGTTCGTTATTTTTAAAAAAAATAAAATCTGAGGGAGAAAGAGAGTCTAATTAGGGTTTCTAAAAGAGAGAGAGCGCCGAGAGGGAACATGAACAACAAGGACATAAAATGAATGGATGAGGATAGAGAAAGATTAGTTAGGTATAGGTTCTCGCAAGTGGCTATACTTGGCATGCCGACTGGAGGTGCATAGGAGTTGGAAGGATTGATTCAATCAGTCAGAGCAGTCAATGGACGAGGTATGGGATGGTTCAGGGAGGCGTGTGTTCGACTTGCAGCAGCTGTGTGGCATGTCTGGAGGGAGAGGAATAATTGACTATTTGAAAGTTTATGCACCTCTTCTACTGATGTTATATGTAATATCAATGGGGATGTGAGTAGGATTGGAACGGGGGCAACCCTAGATTGTAATAGTTATTAAATCAATACAATTACCTTTTTCATATATACATACATACATACATATATATATATATATATATATATTTTATATATATATATATATATATATATATATATATATATATATATATATATATATATATATATATATATATATATATATAAAAATATATATATATATATATATATATATATATATATATATATATATATATATGGGTATTTTAGAAAAATACACATATCATTATTTGATTTTTGATTCAGGTCGGGAACTGAATCCCAAATTCCTAACCCGAACCAAAATCGATTTTCTTATATCTAAAAACCGAATTCTTGTCCATTTTTTTAGAAACCGTCCCGAACCGCTATTTTGGGTCAGGTCAGATCAGTTTTCGGTTCAAAATCCGCTATTTGCTCACCCCTAGTAGTAGCGACCAACTTCAATACTCTCATGACTAATATAAGAAGAAACAATTTAACTAAATTCTTTTCTGTTGAAGAGGTTAACCTCGTCAAACGTACTGGATTTTTATCTTATCCATTTCACCACAAAAATGTTAGAAAATCTATCAAATTTATAATAATGAAAACGTCAAACCATCTAATTTTTTATTCTTTTCAAACACAAAAACTTTAGAAAATCCAACAACTTTATAATAAGTGGTGTATTATGTAATGTCATGTTATGTATAATACATTTTGCTGTTATGTTGGATTGAAGGGTCTAATTGAACTTGGATTTCTGCAGATGAATCATTAGGGTCATTGTGATCAGGACAAAAGAATAATTCATCAAATGATGGATAATTTTGATCCTTCTCTCGTTTACCTTCACGCTTTAATAAAAATAATTCTTCTTAGCCTTAATTTTTTGTCAAATGATGGATAGTTTTGATCTTTCTCTCATTTACCTTCACGTTTTGATAAAAAGAACTCTTCTTAGTCTTAATTTTTCGTCAATTGATGGGTAGTTTTGATCATTCTCTCATTTACCTTCACGTTTTGATAAATAGAATTTGTTTCTATATTCCATAAGATTATTAATACTAGAGTAAAATAACCAAGATAAATTAAAAAGAGTAATCATTGTTAACTTGCTATATAGAAATATGGAATGTTAATGTACTGCTTTTATAAAATAATGGAATTATAGAAAAGGTTGGAACCATTTAGTCGCCATTGTAATTCCTCGATTGGAAAATAGACATGTGTAAAAATCCCTAGATTAAAAATAATGGAATCATGAGTGATAACTCAAGAAATGTAGAAGTACTAATTTAAGTGTTATCATACATGTTATGTTTTACTAACTAGGTTGCATATGCATGCATGGTCATGGACAAACTATACACAATGTTTAGTTCCTCGAACGGCATCCATGGCACCAAGATCGAGACGGTATAAGAAAAAAAAGAGTTGGTATTGAAGTATAACACAGGTAATTCGGGATATTCAGTGGGTCTTGCTACCTGCACTGGAAGGACCGTCTTCTAAAATAGTCCAGAATGATGTGTCACCGGAGATCGATCTTCGTATAATTAGGTTGCGTTGACAATTATTTTACAAGTCTAACGAGTTGATGTACAAGGGAACTTATGACACATTTATATATTATGAACGCTAAATATTGATGCATGAACGGATTCATGCATGGAAGGATAGTGGCCTTAGGTAAGATTCACTGTGTCTGTGACACATTTACATACACACACAATATTTACCTTCTTCGAATATATATATATATATATATATATATATATATATATTCCATAAATAAATTCACTTTATTTATTGTGTTTCTGGGAAAATTACAACTGTAGGAATCTAATCTAGAAGACGATTACTTTATCCCTTGGACGATGCGATGAAGAAAACTCGAACTTCGAAGAACTTGGACAGCAACTGGGCAATCTCTCTGTTCTCTCTGAAAAAGACTGTAGTGTCTGATGAAGATGAAGAAACTCTCTTTTATAGAGTTCTGGATAATTGTTCTGAAGCATACGCTCAGTCAGTTACTTGACGTGTGCATAACTGCAGGGACGCGTGGCGAATTCTGGTGGAGACACATTAGAGTGCGGTTGAAAGTAGTAGAATATATCTAGGAGAGATTGGTGGCATGGATGCCATGTTGCATAACTTCTGAATAAGTGGGTAACTGAGTACAGGACACGTGAGAACGTGTGTTGACTGTACGTTGAAAGTCATCCTGGATGCATTTGCTGTGATACGCTGTCTTTGTTGAAGAAGAGTCATACGCTAGCTTTTGAAGGCACATGTCTTGCATATACTGACTTGAACAATATAGAGCTATATAAAGCTGATACGCTCACTTCATTGATAAGTAGTTGTATGGAGTCCATATGCTCATTTGGTTGGCAAAGAGTCGTATGAAGTCCATACGCTCATTTGGTTGGCAAAGAGTCGTATGAAGTCCATACGCTCACTTGGTTGACAAAGAGTCGTATGAAGTCCATACGCTCACTTGGTTGGCAAAGAGTCGTATGAAGTCCATACGCTCACTTGGTTGGCAAAGAGTCGTATGAAGTCCATACGCTCACTTGGTTGGCAAAGAGTCGTATGAAGTCCATACGCTCACTTGGTTGAGCAAGGAGCCGTATGCATTGAGGGAGTAGACACGTGGCTGTCTTCAATCTTCTCAAATACGCCATATCTTCTAATACTGACAAATATCTCTTGAGCGTTGTGCTGCAGATATGATGGCTGTCAGACTGTCAGAAATGACAGTAATGATGGCTGTGCATTTATGATGGCTGCTGAGCTGTCCTCGTAAGAGACAAAATTAATTCTCGAAAACCTATATGACGGCTAATCTTCATAGGGCAGCTGTCTTTGCACGAAAGACGAAGTGTCAAATTCATCCTTCATTAAATATATGCTGTGCTGTCATCTCAAAAATTTAAAATATTCACTGAGCGTACAGCCTTTAGATGAGCGTATGGCCTTGGCTGAGCGTATGACCTTGAGCGTATGGCTTTGACTGAGCGTATGACTTTGACTGAGCGTATGGCCTTGAGCGTATGACTTTGGCTGAGTCTTATGTCAGCGTGTCATAATTTTTCACATCCTACAAGACCCCCTTCAAAGTTTTCGAACTTTATGAAGTTCAAAAGTTCAAAATTACTTTGAACTTAAAGTGGGAATAAGTCTTGACACGCTAGCATGAGTTTGTTATCTTCCTCAATATCAGTGCAAATCTTTAGGGATTCTGTTTAAAGAATGGCCGTCGTTTGAACTTCTTCTTTTCTTCTATAAATAGGTCTTTCAAAACCTAATTTATTTCTTTACTTCCGCATCCATCTTCGAGAGAGAAAAGTCCCAAAAACTCAAGCCTTCTTCTTCTTTGACTTAGTCTTCATCAATGACGCCCAAGGTCGACGCTGCTGCGAAGGGAAAGGGGAAGGCTCCTGTGGAGTCATCTCAGCCTGCCGCCGCCGCTGCTAAGAAGACTACCGATGAACGCGTTCGACGAAGTGAACGCCCATTGAAGCCCCTCTATGGTGA
Organism: Iris pallida; assembly: GCA_029216955.1. Taxonomy (NCBI): domain Eukaryota; kingdom Viridiplantae; phylum Streptophyta; class Magnoliopsida; order Asparagales; family Iridaceae; genus Iris; species Iris pallida. The sequence continues at coordinate 396,939 of JANAVB010010599.1, read as the reverse complement.
GGATGGTGATGATGAACAGTAACTATCCCCTACTTAGGGCTCTGGTTAGAACAAGATCATAAAACGTATCCCCTTTTTAGGGTCAAATACGTCAGAAAATACGCTTTCCTCTTTAGGGTTTAGCCGTATTCCATATTTTTCGTTTATACGAAAAATATGTTTGAAGCATATTCTGTAAGATACGCGTATTTTTGATAGAAATGTCGAAATATGCTATCTTGAAAGAATATGCTATGTCAAGTTGTCTCACTGAGATACGCTAACTCCTGTGTTAGCGTATTTTTTTGATGATCATCTTGTCAACCATACGCTAATACGCTCAAGCTGAACATAAACTGAACTTTAAAATTTATCATACACTCAGGATAGAAAAAATGATCTCTGAATCCATCATACGCTTTAGGATAGAGTGAGCGTATGTTTAATCTTTGAGTCTGCCGTACGCTTAGTATAAACTGAGCGTATGTTGAACTTTGAGTCTGCCGTACGCTTAGTAAAAACTGAGCGTATGTTGAACTTTGTCATCTCTTGATGTTGAAGATTTCTAACGTTTTATTCTTCTTTTGCAGTAGATATTCTAGCTCAGGAGGCAGAATTTGAAGGATGTATAGGAAATAACTATAGAAGTGACCTATCACATGTTCGTTTTCCCTAATTCGATGGACCTTCTACAAGGATAGCTCTTTTGACAAATCAGGAAAATGACACCTTGTTGAATTTGATGAGTGGACTGCCTTTACAGAGTGTGGATGGTGTTACCCACTCGAAGCCAGCATTTCTTTTTGGAGATGCGATTGACATAAACTCTCAGCCTGCTCTTGATAAAGTATCATACTCTTATTATAGGGATGTTGATGCAAATCAGCCAATGTATCTGACTAGTTTATCAAAAAGTATCAACATAGCTCGCTTATTCCACGCGAGTCACCAAAGAAAAATGAAGTGGGATATCACTCCATCCCGTCAAGCAAAAGCTGGGTGGATAGGATACCGTCAAGGAAGATTCCGCAGTGGTACTGAACCACATGTCTCAGCTTTGTGAGGACTGCTGCCAGCTACCATTCCTCCCGAGGACTCGGCACTTCTGAAGCCAGTTAGAGTCCCAATTTTTGCAAATGAATTCGTTCAGCTGGAGAATGTTGTTTACCCAAAACAGTCTATGAGGCTGACTGGTCTGGTAAATCCGAAGAATACCAGATGGACTGTTCTTGTAAGATGGATTCTGAAAAACTTTGGGGAACAGTTAAAGGCAATAGGTCTATATAATGCCATCAAGTGCACCGCTTATGGTTTTAGGCCAAACCTGGATTTGTTCTTGGTATTAGCGGAGAGGTATAATTACCGTACCGGTACTTTCATGACTCCAAGAGGCGAGATGGGATTCGTCCTTCATGAAATGGCATATATTTCTCAGCTGCCAACAGGAGATTTGCCATATGAGGAGTATATCCCTTTTATTGATGAAATGAATAAAATCTCTGATGCCAACCCACTGATTCTTCATGTCTTTGAAGAATTAATGTGCCATTACAGTATTTGTAAAGCTTTTTATAAAGAACAAGGTGCAGAGGGAGATTCTAACTGCTATTTCTCTAAGTGGATGGCCTATTTATTCCAAGGCCGTACTGATGAAGTTCAGAAGAAAAAGAAGACCGATCAATATGTCGGTGAGTTTAAACCTCTGAGTCAAGCTGAAATTGACAGACTAATCCGGGATACCACTCATCACGACATCGTCATTGAAGAAGATGAAGGCACCTACAAAGCCGGTGATAGGTTGGAGACCTATATTAAGCAGGGTAGCCGAGAATTATCTGCTGAAGGTCATCTGGCCGGATTTATATCTCTTTGGCTGAGAAAATTTGTAGTACCTGGCACATGTTCAGCAGACAGGATGCACATAGGAGTTGTCTTTGCAGCAGTCCGTCTAACTTTCGGGTACAAGATGGATTTGCTGACAGCAATGACATACCGTCTGAATGCTGGCTTAAGAGCATACACAGACAGAATATTTGAATTGGCAAGGAAGCGGCTCACAACCTTTCCTCGGGTAGAAATGCCCTTTACATATTTATTTGGGTGGCTACTTCTCCATTTTGAATCTCTCATGAATGCTGGGATGGCTAGACCAGATGACACCTTTCTGGAAAGATACAGTCAGACGCCAAAGTGGAAATATGACACTCTGACAGATTGTAGAACCATATTAAACATGGGAGAATTATGGAGTTTCACTTGTGTTCCTCCACCTGTTGGTTATGAAACCATGCCTGGGAAGTAGATTGATGGCATTGGTGCCAATGAGTTGGATGATATTCAACATGAATGGCTAAAGAGGATCAGGCCATCTCACTTAATCTGTCGTCGTGACAATATCACCTATCTGGAACCATATCTTCCGAGTAGGTTCGCTCGGCAGTTTGGCTATGATCAGTTGCACGTGGGAAATGCAACGACATGTTTTGGCTATCAAGGTGGTTTAATCGACGGCGCAAGAGCTTGGATATATTACATTGCTAAAGGTACAGGGGCTACCTTTTCCATGCCATATCCGGTTACTTATCGGAGAGGAGCTAGAATATTGGCGTCTTATGCCAAATTTTATGTATCAGCTAATACCTTTGATAAAAAATTTAGCATCTTAGGTAGAAGCTTCATTCATGTTGAAAAGAAATCAACCAAATCAGCCCTGCCGAGGGATTGTCATGACCAAGAAGATCCTTTGGCTACTGATGAAGTTGATGATGACATTTTAGAAACTTTCTTCTCTGATGAACTTCATCAACCATTACATGTGCCCATTGGAAGTGCTGAAGAGAGTATATCTGCCGACAGTACACCGAAGAGAAAGCGGGGCAATGGTGCTGCTGGGCCTGCCCCAAAAAGAGTTACTCGGGCCGAGGCTCGAAATCGTGGAGGAATTACTATTCCGGGGACTTCTCCTGCTTCCAATCGAGTCAGAGATGCTGATGAAGCAGGTAGTGACTCAAAAGACGATTATCCTACTATTCCATTCATAAAAAGAATAGGAAGAAAAATGATAATTTCAAAAACTAAATCCGTCATTTGTCTCGATGCAGAGAGTCCCACCAATCGTGCCGAGCGATTGGCTTTAGAAAAGCAAGCTGCCTTTGCTTTTTCTATAAAGACGGAACCTATTGAAGAAGATGTTCCTGAGCCTGCTGGATCATCCATGCCTTCTGATATAGAATCGATTCCGCCAACGGCCGATGATGCGCAGGTGATTAGTCAACCTGCGGTAGAGGCCGAGAATCAGACTAAAACAGCTAATGACTTACTGATTTCGGGAGAATCAGTGAAGGAAGTCACTACTCTCAAGCCAATTGCTGAAGTTTCAGAGAGCAATAAGAGTGATGACGAACAGGTTGACTATGAACCTTCGTCTCATTCTTTTGAAGAAGAGGACATGGAGATAGACGATGAATCACCATCTAAAACTCCAATTGATGTACTGAAGACAATTGGTTAACATTCAGGGTTGACTCCAGAGCCGGAGAGGCATCTAGAAATAGAAGTTCTAGTTCTGATTACTTCTGGGACGGGCAGCAGTGAAATAAATCCCGTGTCAGAAAGCACTCTGAACAGACTACGAGCTGGGCTGAATGATCCAACGGAAACTGAATACGAACCAGCTCCAGTTAATATTTTATTCAGCAAAGTTTTGTCTTTTCCTTGCTTTATTGTCTTTTAATTTTGATCATGCTTCTTTGATTTCAACAGTTGTAGGAACTGCACCGGCAATGAGTTCGACTCAAGCCCCACTTGTCCAGACTGATATGAGTGAGGGGAGTTCACATTTGCCTAGTTCCCCGAAAGCACTTACTTCAACTCCCAGAATAGAGGCTTCTCCTGCTCCTTCCTTTACAGTTGCAGCGACTCCCGGTTTTGAAACAGGGATAGCAAAGGTCATGGGGATGTATTCCGATATTATTTATTCATACCTGGATACATTCTCAAGGCGGCTTATGAAGGATGAAACTATGCCTTTTTCGAGTCTTCGAGCGGTGATCAAGTTCCCTCTTTTAGCTTTGAGACAGGCTGGTCATGAGACCCAGTGTGTCTTCTTTGAGCATCTCCTGAATGATTTAGAAGCAACTATCCATAAATACTGGGAGATCAAAAAGGAGGATACTGCAGCTGAGATTGCCCAATTGGAAAATGAAGCTCAAGCTCAGCATACTGCTTTGAAATAATTTCTCACTCTGTCTTCTGAAGAGTTAATGGCGAAAGATGAAGAGATAATAACCACTCGTCAGAATATGGAGCGTCTAGAGAAAGATAAAACCTCAAAAGCTGAAGAACTTAAGGGATTGAAAGAGGAGTTGGCTCGTCTTCAAGAGCGAATTGCCTCCATAGAAAAGGAGCAATTGGAGATTGCCACTGCTCGTACATCTGAATCTGAACGCTGCCAACTTCTACAGCAAGAGCGGGAACTGATGCAGACTAACCAGATTGAAGAAATAAACCATCGTAGCTTTATTATTGCGGAATATAACCAACGGATGGTTGTAGTCGAAGCAGCAGAGCGAATCCACAAATCTCATGAAGAGAAGATGAATAATGTAATTGTTCGTATTCAGGAGATAATTACTCCTCTTAAATAGTTCTTTTATATTTTTCATGTGCTGAATTTTTGAAATCCAATTGTAATCAATATTTTGATTTTGATTAAAGAAATGAATATCTTGGCTTGATTTCAATTCTGTGGATGATATTTTTGTAGAAAACATGTTCAGAGGTAAATAATACATGACATATTTCAATAGAATATAATATACAAATAAACTTTGTAATTCTATCAGATGATATTAAACCAAAGATAATTTTAGTTTAATACTGATTAGAGAAAACAGAATTCAGATATAAAGATATCTTCGGACTCTATTTTCCATGATCTTTGAACTCGGAAATCAGAAGACTAGATATCATTTTCATAGAAAACATAATAATTAGATAAAAAATTCAGAGGTAATATGGACGTGATTTTCTATACGAGATCTTTATTAAATCCACTGGGGATCTAATAAGACAGAATATCAAATTCTCTGGGAAGATGATACGTGGTAGAATATCAGCTTCCGCTGGGGATAACGATATCAAGATAATTTCTGTAAGGAAGAAATTAACTCTGATTTTATACTTGCTGGGGAATAATGAAAATATTATATATATTGATGAAATTTATACATAATATTTTTTTAAGAATTTGCCATTGATAGGCATCATTGTGACTTTTCCATCCATAGAGGCAAGCTGATATGCTCCATTAGAGAAGACTTTGTTTACTACGAATGGGCCTTCCCATTTCGCGTCGAATTTGCCTTTGCTCATATGTGTCATAGTCATCGGACGTCTGACAGTAAGGACCAGCTCTCCTTTCTGATATGCTCTGACTTTGACTTTCCGGTTAAAAGCTTTTGAAATTCGAGCCTGATACAGCTCGATATTTTGTTGAGCAAACAATCGCTTTTCATCTAGGGCTTCCAGTTCTTGAAGTCGAAGACGATCATTATTTTCTGTTGTAAGTTCATTGGAGATTGCGATTCTCAGAGAAGGAATTTGGATCTCGAGAGGAAGAATAGCTTCACACCCATATACCAAAGAGAAAGGTGTACATCCGGTCGCATTGCGAACTGTGGTGCGGTAGGCCCATAAACATTCACCAAGCTTCTCGCTCCAGTTGCGTTTGTTGGAAGAAATAAACTTTTTCAAGAGTTTGATAATCGTTTTATTGAAAGCTTCTGCCAATTAATTAGCTGCTGGATTATATGCTGTAGAGGATAAATTATTGATCCGATGATCGTCGCAGAATCGAGTAAATTTCTGATTAACGAACTGCAGTCCATTATCATGAATAATACGCCGAGGAACACCAAATCGATAGATGACATGATGTTTGACGAAGTTGATAACATTAGAGGTTTTGACTTCAGACAACGGGATTGCTTCAGCCCATTTGGAAAAGTAATCGGTTATTGCTAGAATAAACCGATGTCCTTTTGATGATGGTGGGTTGATAGGACCAATGACGTCCATGTCCCAAGCCTCAGAGGGCCATGATGCCGCTGTTGGATGTAAGAACTATGATGGTTGATGGATAAAGTCTGCATGAATTTGACAGGCTTTACATTTTCGAGCATATTGAATAGCGTCAGCCACCATCGTAGGCCAATAATAACCCATACGTCGGATACGATCTTGAAGTTTAGGACCTGGTTGATGGGCTCCGCAGACACCATCATGTGCCTCACGGACAATCTGTTGTGCCTCTTCACCAGCAATGCATCGGAGGAGAAGACCGTCATAGGCCCGACGATATAATGTCTTCGTATTATGATTATAATAGAATCTGAGAGATCGACGCCGGATAGACGCTGCTTCGCTCGGATTATCGGGAAGTATGTCATATAATACAAAGTCTAAAAATGGACGTCTCCAATCTTCAGTTATGGCTTCTGTTTTGTTAGAAAAGACATATTCCATAGTAGAATCGGAAGAAGATGAGGACACTTTGTCAAACTTTAATCCAGCATCAAGGTTGAGAGAATCTTCGTCTGGATTATAGGAAAAAGCCAAAGCCAAATTATTCTCAACGTAGAATAGTTCTCGGTTATAAACCACTATCACTTGCTGACGTCTGATTGGTATGGCTAATACAGCAGCAAGATTAGCCAAAGCATCAGCTTCTGCATTATAGGCTTGTCGAACATGTTCAATAAAGAAACCTTCAAAGGAGGAGGCCATAGAGAGTGCTGCTCGATGATAAGGTATCAAATCCTGATGACGGACTTCATATGTTTCTCTGATCTGATTGACAATAAGCTTGGAGTCTCCATAAACTTCTAAATATTGAATATCTAGATGTTTAGCGAGTTGAAGACCGATGAGCAACGCATTATATTCGGCTACATTGTTTGAACATGATTGATCCAGATAATAAGCCCTCTGAATAGTTAATCCTTCTGGGGATACAAGAACAATCCCAACTCTGGCGACAATATTGCCGTTAGGACCTATTCTAGATGCTCCATCAAAGAATAGACGCCAGGTAGAAATTTCTTCAGAAACCAGATTTGAATCCAGAACTTCATCTGGAATCTCATCATATAATTTAGAATCTTCTGGAATTGCATGAGCTGCCAGGAAATCAGCAAGAGCCTGTCCTTTAACTGACTTTTGAGGAATATAATGCATGTCGTATTGAGCTAACAAAATTCCCCAATTAGCTAGTCTGGAGTTGAGAATACCAGGTTTCTTCATCATAATCCTGATGGGATTCACTCTGGAAATGACGTGAATCGTTTGACCGATAATATAATGTTACGTCTTCTGAACGACAAACATTAATGCTAGACATTCTTTCTCGATTGGAGAATAACGCGGTTCAGTACTTGTCATTGTGCGACTGAGATAATAAATAGCCTGTTCGTGGCCATCTTTATTCTTCTGGGCGAGTAATGTACCAAGAGAATGATCCATGGCTCGAACATATAGAAGAAATGGTATTCCCGAGACAGGAGGTACCAAAATCGGAGGGTTCATGAGATACTGTTTGATATCGTCAAATGCTTTTTGACATTCTTCGTTCCAGATGAAAGATACACCTTTCTTCAGAAGTTTGTTGAATGGTCTGCAGCGTCCTGATAAGTTGGAAATGAATCTCCTGATATAAGCAATTCTTCCTTGAAATCCTCGTAGCTCTTTTAAGGTGCGTGGAGGACGCATCTTTTGAATGGCTTTAATCTTCTCGGGATCCACGTGTATACCTTTAGCAGTAATGACGAAGCCGAGAAATTTGCCACTAGAGACGCCCAGGAAGGACTTAGTAGGGTTCATTTTAAGTTGATGCTGACGCATTAAATCAAAGATAGTCATCAAATCTTGGATATCATCCTCCTTTCGTCGACTTTTAACTGCAATATCATCAACATAGCATTCGACTATTTTTCGGAGATGTTCACGGAATATAGTGCTCATTGCTCGCTGATATGTTGCTCCTGCATTTTTGAGACCAAACGGCATCACTGTATAACAATATGTACCGATCGACGTTCTGAAGGAAGTATGTCTCTCGTCGTCTGGAAATATTTTGATTTGGTTGTATCCCGAATATCCATCCATGAATGACATTCGTTCGAAATCACATGTGTTGTCGATCATGACATCGGTAGTTGGAAGAGGAAACTCGCCTTTAAGACAAGCTGCATTGAGATCGCGAAAGTCTATACAGACTCAGATCTTGCCGGTCTTTTTGAGGACAAAAACGATGTTGGCCACCCATTCAGGATGTTGTTCCTCTCGAATAAATTCGGAAGCCATAAGCTTGTTGACTTCAGCTTCAATTGCATCCATAATGTCTGGGCGAAATCGTCGCTGTTGTTGTTTGACCTGTTTAGCATTTGGCATAATATTAAGTTTGTGCGTTGTGATCTTCGGATCTAATCCTGGCATATCCTCGTAAATCCAGGCAAAGATATCGATATAATCATGAATAAGCTTGATCATGTCTTGTTTATCTTTTTCTGAAAGACTTTCGCTGATGAATATTGGTTTAGGGGACCCCTCTTCACCAACATCAATTTGGATCAATTTATCTTCAGTGGGAGGTTCTCTTTACTCGAACCTGAATTCCCATTGATTATCTAATCTCTGAGCCCATTGTTCTGATTCGGGTGATATTTCAAAATCATCCTCATCTTCATTATTTTCTTGCGGGCCATCAACAGAGACCATATTGATGGATAGAACAGAACGATGAAGATCGCCAATACTTGTATCAGAATCCCAAGAGAGGGAATCGGAAGACTCAGATCGTTCGTCTCCATCGGATTCTGAATCTTCATGAACTACGTTGATAAAGGAGGTAGGAGCAATGTAACCTAAACCACATTTTGTCCTTCCGTATTTTAATGGAGGAATTCGAACAGGCATTCTTCTTTCTTTTCCATTATTGAGGCTTGTTCTGAAGTCATAACCCATATTCTTGATGATATTTTTGGACTGTTGACTGTAGCGACGTAGTTGTAACCTTCCAGTATCGTCGTTTTTGTCATCTTCTTCCAGGTTAAGAGGGTTCTGGGGTCCTTTATAGAAGAATATTGGATTTTCTTCCTTCTTTCTAATGGGAACCACGAAGTATGATTTTTGTATGGACTCTAATGATACTTCTGTGTGAAGAGTTTGAACAACTCCTATAGTTAGTGGCTTTAAGCTATCTAACAATTGTAAATAACTTTGTACATAATTACAGACATCAATATACTGCAAAGGAGATGTTTCATTAATATTAGATACTGTATTTACAACAGAAGGCTGAGCCTTATCAGACCTAGTCAAATTAATGACAAAAGGGGGAGAAGAAGAGCGATCAGAAATTTTGTTTCGATTAAGATCGATAACAAAAGGCTCATAAGAGGTGTGCTCCCGAAGAAGATCGTGGATAAGTAGTACGTCTACTGACTGGAATGACGAGAGTATTGGGTCTAGCCTGAGAAGATGGAGGGGGAGTAGTGCGTCCAGTGACAGAAATTATCAATGAAATTTGTGGAGCTTGGAAAGACAATGTAGTAGTACGTCCACTGACAGGAATTATCAGTGAGTCTTCTTCAGATGGTTTAAGAGACTGTGGATGAGTGATACGCCCTTTTACAGGAATAACAAAGGTGTCGACTTTTGTTGTCTCATCGTCGTCATCCATAGCTTGCAAGACTTTTGAGTATTCATCTTTGTACATGCGAGCGTCATTGAAGTAAGCTTCGACTCCTTTAAAGGGATAGAGATCTGCCACCTCTTTTTGAACCTCTCCATTATCATCAACATATTTGAAACATTGATGAAGAGTCGAAGGAACAACATTACGTTCATGTAAGAATGGTCTCCCCAATAAGGCATTATATGAACAACCATGATTGTCGATGATATAGAAAGTAACCTTAGTGCGAAGATCGCCTATTTGAAATTTGAGACGAATCTTGTCTAAAGGCTCACTTTTTCCTTGATTGAATCCCAAGATGGTAGTGATAGTGCTGGAAAGACTATGCACGGGAATCTTCAGTGCATCTAGCATAGTCTTTGGCATAATACTGAGAGCGGATCCTGGATCAATCAGTAGACGATCAACCTTCATAGAATCGACATATCCTGTATGATATAAAGGACGGTCATGTCGATTATCCTCTAGCAGCATATCATCCCGCGTAAAGGTAATGTTTAGAATTAATTCCAATACATTATGGCAATGAGAGACAGGTTCTATTTCCAACTTCTTGAGGAGAGTTAGGCAGGTTTCTGCTTGCAATAGTGCTTCACTCAGAGTTTCTCGAGTCTCTTTGGAGAGGCGTAAGAGCTCGAAGATTGACAATTTAGCTGGTGTATTGGCTAGTTGAGCTAATATATCAAAATTATAAGGCTTTTCAAGTCCTGTAGGAGATGAATTCTTCAATGGTTTGTCGAAGCGGACTTGTTGTTTGCCTTTGTCAGCTGCTGTTGGTTTAGAAGGAACTGTCTCAACAGGAACATTTGAAGGTTCTTCAATAGAGACTGGTGTTGGAGCTGTAACCGGAGGAACGTCAGGAGTTTCTTCAGAAATGTCAGCATAATCTTTCAGATATATTTTTTCTGACCGAGTTTCGGCAAGAACTTCGACTTCAGATTCAGGTTCAGGGTCTATCAAAACCATGTTGCAATTCTTCATCTTATTCTTGGTTCTTGTGTGCTTGATGAGAGCTTCATTCCAGAAACCAAGGCCAATACGAGATTGATTATGTCTCATAGTGATGGCTAAAGGTGTTTGGAGCCCTTTGCCTGAGTTTAAACCAGGAGCAGTGGCTAGATCATAACCCATCTTTGCCATTAATTTACGAGATTGTGAACTATATAGATGGAATGCAGGCTTGTACCTATCTTCAACTTTAGGTACAGTTTTTACCTCTGTAGGGGGTGAGTTTCCTGCCATAACAAAAGTAGGGGTTAGAGAAAGATTGGGTACGATACTAGAAGTCACGTTGCATGACTTAATCTTCCCAGGCTTCTTTTTAGACAAAGGAGTCTTCCGAGGAAAAGAGGAAGATGTCTCAAACTCTGTCATTAAATCCGGGTGAATCCACATGATTTCTCCCTTCTTAGTTGTGACAGGAACAAGTCCTTCATTCTGTGCTGGTGGGATGTTCACAACTTCGAGAGTTGCTTTGAGAATAGGAACAATCCCACTTTCCACCATTAAAGGAAGGAAATCACCGAACTGCATTGAAATCACATTTGCTGTGACTGTCTTGTCTTTGGGTGTCAGTGTCACAGCTCCTGACTTAATCATTTCCTGGATCTTTCCTTTTAATACATAGCAAGACCGGATTGTATGACCCAGCATTCTATGATATGGACAGTATTTCGGATGATCCGTCTTATTGGCTTCATCAGGTTTCTTGATTTCTGGCAATTGAATCTTGTTACCTTTGAGTAAGCATTCAAAGATACCCTGAACATCGTCATTGTCGAAAGAATACTCTTCCTTCGGTCGAGGAGGTCTCTGTTGTTGATTTGTCGGAGCTGGGGTAGCTTGAATAGTCTTTGTCTCCTGACTATTGCTCTGGAGATTGACTTCAAGAGCCTCTTTTTCTTTACGATTGTTGGGTCGAGCACTATTGCTAGAACTCTGACTTGATTCTTTAGGAGCCATTTATACCCCCAGGCCTTTGAAAGTCTCAGTACTGACTTCGGCAGCTTTGGCACTGACGATGAATGAAGGCCAATCTTGGAATTGAGTGGACCCTGTCCACATGCTGATGATTGGTAAGAGATTCGACTTGCAAGTGTCGATAGTAACAGCATCGGGAGTTCCGAGAGGCATTTTGAGGGCTTCTCTTCTGAATCTTTCAATGAAGTCCTCAGTAGTTTCATTATTTTTTTGTTTAATTCTTATGAGGGCTGACATAGTCATGTCATTGAGCCCTTCATAGAACCGTTCAAGAAACATTTGTTTGAAACCGGCAAATGAGGTAATGTACCCATCAGGAAGATTTCTATACCATTCATAAGCCGTTCCTTTGAGACATTCGACGAACACCCGAGTGAGGAGGGCATCGCTTGTTTGCAACTGATCAGTCATTACTTCAAAGTGATTAATGAACTGACTTGGGGATGTAGTCCCATCAAAGAAAGAGATGGTCGGAGGTTTGTATTTTGGTGGATACGATACTTGCTTCCATTCTATCGGATAAGGTTGCTTGATGCCTAACCTTTGCAAACCATCCTTCTGTTTGAATGCCTCAAATTGAGTTCGGAGATTCCTTAACTCTTCAGTAACAATTCCGGAAGATTGTGGAGTTGTAATTTGTTGAGTGTAATTGGGAGGAGGGACTGCAGCATATGTACCACCCCCAGCTCCAGACTGACTTGGAGTGGGTTGTACAGGAACATTAGACTGTACCCCCGGAATAGTAGAGGGTTCCGGGTTTGGGGCAACAGGAGTATTTAATACCACTGGTGGCACTGGTTGTTGGACTTGCTGAGTTTGATGCTGAGCTTGCATAAGAGTGTGCATAGCATTCAATGTATCTGCCATAGCTCGCAACTGTTGTTCCAAGGAAGAAATCCTCTGTTCATGAGCTTCAGTGCTAGTCGAAGGTTCATGATTGCTGTCTACCATGTAAGTGGTAACCATTCGAGGAATAGACGATGAAACAGTCTGTTCTGAATCGTCGCTGTGAGAATCAGTATCTTTCTCGGGGCTATTTACGGGAGTCAATACTGGAAAGTTGGACTCTCCAAGGAAGTCCTCTGTGATCTCTGGATTATTACTTGGATGAGAAGAAGAAGGGACCCTGGTCAAGGCTCCGGTCCTGGATCGGGTGCCGAGGTAAACACCATCTTCAGAATCTGATATAGCATCAGACCGTATGCTACCCCCAATATTTCTGGAAGTCATGTTGACAGAAGAATAAATAGGTTCATCTTCATCAAATATTGGTTCATATTGAATCCGTTCGAAAACAGATCATCTTTTTGGTGAACAACAACATTGAATCACAACCTGAGGTTGAAAACTGCAACCATGCTTTTCATGGCAAATATGAGCAATGTCATAGCCAGATGGAGTGTCGATTCTCCGTTTGTTTTGCAAATGTTCCCGGAGATCTGTAGGAACAGATTGGGAAGTATTGGAAGACAGTTTCTATGTAGAAACTTGTCTTTTATTCCTCTGTCTTCTCGGTTCTTGAGTATATAAAGACCGGTTAATTTGAGCAACATAGTTCTTGGCATATTCTGCATCAGGGTCTAGTATACTTGTCTCAGTGGATCCGAGATGATTCTGGTTAAGCTTGTTACGAAGATCCGTAGGAGATATGACTTTGGTATCAGTCTTGGATACTTGTAATTTACCTTTCTCATATCGAGAAATTTTGAGAGAAGGAAGATGGACATTATTCCGACTAGGAGTCGGTAATAATCCATCTTTAGAGGAATTAGCCAAAAGGCGTTTTCCTTTGTTTGATCTAGTAAGAGTACTAGTCAAATTAACTCAAGAGGTAAAGACCTTAGGAGTAGAGGAGTTGACTAAAGAGTCTTTCTCCTTGGTTGGCACAAGATATGCAAGTTGTGGGGGGATCAGTTGTATGTTCTGTGGAAGAGAACCCCCAGCTTGATTTTGAGAAACAGCCAAAGGACTGTATCGATTGGCATACGCTGACTTTAGTTTAGAATTCTGGTCATACGCTGCCTTTTAATTAGCATACACTGGCTTTGGCTTAGCGTATACTGCCTGCTGTTGGCTTTTGTACGCTACCTTTGCCGTACGCTGCCCTTTGACTGCTATACGCGCAGAGTCATTAATGGCTAAAGAGCCGACTGCTGTTGTAAGAGTAGAAGGAGAAGAGACTTTGACATGTCCAGAGATGGTTTTCCTTGGACATGCTGACTTGGTTAAAGAACCCACTTTGTCAGCGTGACTAGGAGAAGCCACTGTTGTCGTGTTCAGAGAAGCCGAAGCATGTTTCGTTGAAGTTGAAGACGTGTTCTTGTCAGCGTAAGAAGTGACAGAAGTGTCTCGGGATGTAGAAGAAGACTTAGGGACATAGACAGAGCGTCCCTTCTTCTTGGCAGCAGGAAGAGCGGAGGAAGCAGTTCGGCCCTCCTTCGCCTTGAGCATTTCTTCGTAAGTAGATTGGTCGAATTGTACGACCATCGTCTTCTTCGTCGAGCCGATCGACGAAGTATCGCATTGAGTTGTTGCTATCTCATTGGAGGAGACAGCTTTCCCCAGCAGAGTCGCCAATTTGTTTTTTATAAATAAATTTACTTTATTTAGTGTTTCTGGGAAAATTACAACTGTAGGAATCTAATCTAGAAGACGATTACTTTATCCCTTGGACGATGCGATGAAGAAAACTCGAACTTCGAAGAACTTGGACAGCAACTGGACAATCTCTCTGTTCTCTCTGAAAATGACTGTAGTGTGTGATGAAGATGAAGAAACTCTCTTTTATAGAGTTCTGGATAACTGTTCTGAAGCATACGCTCAGTTAGTTACTTGACGTGTACATAACTGCAGGGACGCGTGGCGAATTCTGGTGGAGACACATTAGAGTGCGGTTGAAAGTAGTGGAATATATCTAGGAGAGATTGGTGGCATGGATGCCACGTTGCATAACTTCTGAATAAGTGGGTAACTGAGTACAGGACACGTGAGAACGTGTGTTGACTGTACGTTGAAAGTCATCCTGGATGCATTTGTTGTGATACACTGTCTTTGTTGAAGAAGAGTCATACGCTAGCTTTTGAAGGCACATGTCTTGCATATACTGACTTGAACAATATAGAGCTATATAAAGCTGATACTCTCACTTCATTGATAAGGAGTCGTATGGAGTCCATACGCTCATTTGGTTGGCAAAGAGTCGTATGAAGTCCATACGCTCACTTGGTTGGCAAAGAGTCGTATGAAGTCCATACGCTCACTTGGTTGGCAAAGAGTCGTATGAAGTCCATACGCTCACTTGGTTGGCAAAGAGTCGTATGAAGTCCATACGCTCACTTGGTTGGCAAAGAGTCGTATGAAGTCCATACGCTCACTTGGTTGAGCAAGGAGCCGTATGCATTGAGGGAGTAGACACGTGGCTGTCTTCAATCTTCTCAAATATGCCATATCTTCTAATACTGACAAATATCTCTTGAGCGTTGTGCTGCAGATATGATGGCTGACAGACTGTCAGAAATGACAGTAATGATGGCTGTGCATTTATGATGGCTGCTGAGCTGTCATCGTAAGAGACAAAATCAATTCTCGAAAACCTATACGACGGCTAATCTTCATAGGATAGCTGTCTTTGCACGAAAGACGAAGTGTCAGATTCATCCTTCATTAAATATATGCTGTGCTGTCATCTCAAAAATTTAAAATATTCACTGAGCGTACAGCCTTTAGATGAGCGTATGGCCTTGGCTGAGCGTATGACCTTGAGCGTATGGCTTTGACTGAGCGTATGGCTTTGACTGAGCGTATGACTTTGGCTGAGTCTTATGTCAGCGTGTCATAATTTTTCACACCCTACAATATATATATATATATATATATATATATATATATATATATATATATATATATATATATATATTGTCACCTTTATTTTTTGCTATACGTATTTCCAGTATACGTATACGGGATCATGACACGTATTTTTATTTCTCCTGTCTTGCTAGCTAGTTTTGGTTTAATCTTGTTTAGGTTCATCATGGCATGTCTTGGTTTGACTTGGTTTATTTTGGTTGGCTTGGTTTATTTCCCTTGGCCCAACATGCTAACCCCTCTTTATAAGCCACCAACCCCTTTCTCTTTCTTCATTACTTTCTTACTTTTCATTTACTCTTTCTTCTTCCTCATAACTCTCTCCACCTACCAAGAGCTTAGGCAAGTGCAACTTGCTTTATGGAGGAACTCCATTTTCGTTGTTCCATTGTCTTTCTCATGAGATTCTAAGACACTTTAGTACTCGGCATTTTTCATTTTGATGGTTTATTTCTTATAGATCTAAGTTTATGTCATTTTTGGATTTCTTGGATTTTGATCTACCAAATTTCATTATTTTCAAGTTTTGATTGTTCTATGTTGTATAGAATTCAATTTTACCCAAAATGAACCTTTCAAAAGTTAGATTTTGACTTGTTTTGAGAAAGTTATGGTCAAATAATTATTTGGTCATCTTCCATGTTCATCTGGCCACATGTCGCAATTGAGCCGCATGGATGTCACAAATGGGCCACATAGGCCACATGTCGCAGTTGAGCCGCATGGATGTCATGAATGTATTGCATGAGGCCGCATGTCACAGATTAGGCCGTATAGTGCCTGTTTTGGCTATTTTATGTCTTATTTGCATGATTTGTGGCCAGAATTTCTCCCAACTCCCAATATAAAAGTTATAGATCTTTTCTTTGGCTTCAAGAATATGTTACTAGCTATTTTATGCAAGTTTCTTTCATTCATGATAATGTAAGGATAGAACACGATAGTGGCCTGTTATGGCGCACTCTTAACAAGTAACAAGTAACATGACATGATAGTGGCCCATCGTGGCGCACTCTTGACAAGCAACATTGACATGATAACTCTTGATAGTGATCCGTCGTGGTGCACTCTTGACAAGTAACTTGACATGATAATTCTTGATGGTGGTCCGTCGTGACGCACTCTTGACATGATAAGTAATCTTGATAAGTAAGTCTATCATGTAATCTCGAAAGCTGTTACGACGGCTATCTTGACATGCTGAATAATAACTCGTTCTGACACCGTGGGTGTTTGTGCTTGTGTAAGCTACATGTCTCATCTTGCATCATGTCTAGGACATGAATTCCTGATTTCCATGAAGAGACTTTCCCAGTTACCTGTTGCCCCTTTGATCCCGGCCTTATATATATATATATATATATATATATATATATATATATATATACTTGGGATTTGTAGCTATCCGTCGAGATGAGCGCACTTCCAGCTCACCGTCGAGTGGGGCACCTCCTTAGGACACATGTATCTTACTGCAGTGTGTCTGCTATACTAGTTTTTCTTTTGCTGGGGTCACTCAGGTAGCAGCAGGCGGGTAACTGGACTTGAAAATCTCATTGTATCTTGCTAGTAACTAGGCTTGTGATAACCCTAGTTAGTTAAAGTATCAAGCCGTACTCTTTGCTTGGCCGTGAATGTTGGATGTAACCCTATCTTGTCTAGTCTTGCCTAGACCCAGTACATGGCTATCTCGGAACATGATTGTGAATGCTTTACATTATCGATAATTGGTTAAAGACTAAGTCCTGTTCAGGTGAAGGGTTACAACCCCGGTCCTTGTTTGGTTTACGGCTTGTAACTTGGTTACCGGAATAGTCCTTTAGCTCTTTTAATCGTTTATCATCCTGTTTTATTTAACTCATATCTTTTACTATTTCATCTATAATTTTATGTGCTATATGCTGGTTTTAGTTCTTAAGTGAAGCCTCCCTTGTGGCACTTGCTCTTTCTGGGGTCTGATCCAGCTGGTTTTGTATGGCCAGATTTCGGAGTAGCACCCGAGGATCTACCTACTTTTCAGCCAGATGGTGAACACTAGAAGAAACCCTGGCAACGAGTAGATTTATTCTACTCTCCCACTCTATTGTAAATTATACTTTTGAGGCGTTTAACCGTCAAGCAAGTGTTAGCTCGTGTTGAATACTTATATTTCTTGTCTGCCTACGGGCTGTAACATGATTAACAAATCCTAGGGTTGATCATGTATGACTGAAACTCTTGCTTGTCCTCGCATTTTATAAATCTAGCTTCATGATCATCGGTATATAAAATGTATGTGACACCTTACTATTGATTATCTGATGGTCTAACATCTTGTAACTATATTACTTGCTTGAGATTGAGACACTAGGCTTATTTCTAGCCATAAGAGACTGTTGGCTTGTAGAAGAACCCTCATACATCTAGATAGCCGTGACCGTATATGAAGGTGGAATACACTTCTATATACGTAGCTGGCTGTGTCTGCCCCCGCTCTCCAGTATTCTGGTTCTGGGGCATGACATATATATATATATATATATATATATATATATATATATATATATATATATATATATATATATATAATCGACTCTAGAAAACTCTAGAAAAAAATAGAAAGACCCCATCCCCATAATAATTTTTACATGTTATCACATGATTATTGTGTTAAGTTGGGTTGAGATCGCTCACTAGTACATTTCATAATGTACTGATCCTCCTCCACAGGTGCGGGGAGTCACTCAGATGTTTTGAGACATTTGAAGCTCGTTTGACAACTTGATGATATTCTTCTAGAATCTATTATTTTTTGTTTATAAAGGACATAATGTATGAAAAATTGGTGATTGTATTAGTTTCACGAGTTGAAGTCATGTGACATCGTTCATTGTAATAAGATCAATTATTTGTAAGCTGAATTATTTTTTGGCCTAAGAGTCGTCTTAATTTTGTTGCAAATTATCAATAAAAGAGAATCATTTTCATAGACCACGTTGTAATGCCTATAGTTCGTACGACGTATTTTGAAATACGTGTACGTATTTTATCTTGTATTGCATGATTCCTTGCTTGGCTTATCTTGGCATTACATGGCTTGGTCTATTTTGGGTTGGTTCGGCTAGGTTTGGGTTGCCTTGGTTTATCATGAACCAAGGGGAGAACCCCCACCTACCACCTTCTCACCATTTATTAACCCCCTTCCTTCTCTCTTTTCTCATTAATTCCCTCCATTACTTCTTCTTCTCCACCATTACTTCTTCACCTACCAGGGAGTAGGGCTTAGGCAAGTGCAGCTTGCTTCATGGGGAAACTTCGTTTTTATTGTTCTATTCTCTCCCTCATGAGATTCTAACACACTTTATTATTTGGCACTTTTTATTTCCATGGTTCAATTTGTGTAGATCTAAGTTTATAGTATTTTCAAACTTTTTGGGTTTTGTAACGCCCAGTCCCAAAATATGTAGGACTAGAAACGTAGACATGCCAGCTGTATACATAAGTAGTAGACTCCAATATATGGAAACTTCGTATGAATACATAAGCTGTAAAATATAGTAGAACCATAAATAATCTCATCCATACAAAAATAAATGAATAAAAGATATCATACAAAGATAATGAATTGTCTTGATTCAATATGTTGGACGGAGACAAATCCACTACCAACAAGTAAGAACAAAATACATGGAAAATGAAATGAGTTTGGCGAGCGAAGCGAAGACGATCCGAACGCAATCATCCTCGAAGAAATGGAGATGGTCACGGCTAAAGCTATAGCACCTGCGAAAAGACAATAGCACACACCTGGCGAGATAACCAGGTCCTCAGAGGGACGTAACAAGACACATAATATCATGCCAATAACTGATTAAATAAAGCTCAACAGAAAAATATATGTGACTACACAAATAAAGGTCCTTAACCATTCTATGTGAAAATACATTTTGAAGACAACGTTCCACACAAGGGCTCCCGAGACTAGAAACACGGCGCGTTAGCGTTTCAACCAAGGCACTAGTGGCATCTAGAGGAAAGTAAATATAAAATCCCTATTTTTTTAAAAATTATTTTTTATTATTTTATTAGACTTAAAAATGAATTTATACAATTTATGGTTTTATTTTATTTTTAAATGGCCTTAGCCATTGTTGTGATTGGAGCACAAGGCGACCATGAATTTTGGCACAGAAAATATAGCAGTGTGCCTTGACTAGTACATTAGCCATGCCGGGGGAAGCCTAGCCATGGTGATAACCAAACTAGGAAAACCAGACAGAGTTGTGAATGGACTTATTTTAAATTATTTTAATTAAATATTATTTTATATATTAATTTTTATATGACCCGGTTGTGCCAAACCAGTCCGAACTGGGTCCGGACCAAATTTAAGCCCATGTAGGCATGTGGTGGGACCAAGATGGCCATGTAGGAAAATTTCTTGTGTGTACAAATATTTTTTAAATAATTTTGAGACTTGTTGAATATTTATTGACTTTTGGTACAAAATTTATATTTTATTAATAAAATAATATTTTATAAGATGGTATAATTTTCTGGACCCACACATGGGTGAGCGGTAAAGTTCACCCATTGGGACGATTATTATTATTTTAGTATAATTTAAGTTATTTCATGGAGATTAAAATATGTTCATTCTATTTAGATATTATTATGATTATTATTGAGATTGATTTATTGTAAGATGAATTTATATATATCTATGTAGATATATTTAAATATATTAAATATTTGGATATGTGACATTTAAAGTGTTATTTGGATTTAAATGATTTTTTGGATATATATAGTTATATATATAAAAGATTTAAAGAATAAGAAAAGAAAAAGGAAAGAAAAAGAAAAAAAGGAAAAGAAACGAAAAAAGAAAAAAAAAATATAAAAAGCAACTGTCACGACCCGCACCCTAGAGTAAGGGCACGAGACGTGAATACGTCCAGCCTACGCCGCAGTGTCGGCGGTAGAACATTGTCCTAGGTCTAAACATCTAACAGTTTATCTCTAAACAGTTTATACTCCCCGAACGGGGGTGACATAGTAATAACAAACTCAATCACAGCTAAGGAAGAGATAGCACGATATGAAATAGAACTCAAGAAAATAAAGAGATGAAATAGTCTAAGATAATCCCAATAATATCCAGAGAAATACAAACTCAGCTACAGCATGAAAGAATATACAAACTGATCTCCAAATAAAGAGTCTAACTAGAACATGATCCAACTACATAAAGATAATGGCCTAACTATCTAGTCTAGGCAGTCGGGGGAAGGTCCTCAGCTACTGCTGGATCCTCCTGAGGGTCCAGCTCACAGGTGTCATCTAGGGCTGTCCCGTAGTAGGTATCCAGGCAAGCCTCCTCCTCGTCCTCTGTAATATTTTCAACAGGTCCAGTCAGGACAGGAGCGAGCACAATACATCTCAACAATTCATAGCAGGTTAGAAAATATAAACATGCAGTAAAGTAAGATACAAGTATTGAAAGAAGTGCAGTATGTAAACAGGGAGATAACTGTAATAAAAATATCTACTATACATAGAGAACTAGCAGTGACTAGTGAGTCAGAGTACAATCATGAACATGTAAATGGCCTGGGATGATTCTGATAAGACACTAAGGAATGATTCTGATAAGAAACTACTGGTGTATTATTCATATGTCCACTTATACTCCCCCGTACCCCCAATCAATACACAAGGATCCAGCCAGGTTATGTTATATGATGCTATGTAACAGACCCCGAAGGTGATAGACCCCGAAGGTGATAGACCCCGAAGGTGATACATAGTAGTCCCATAAATGAGATAAGGATTCCAGGAAGACTCTACGATCATAAGAGTATATGTCGTAAGTGATCAAGGAACCAATGAAGCATAGTGATATGCCATGTAAGTGAAACGCACAGAACATGTAGTACCCGATGCTCCCTAAGGATAACATCTCAAGAAGGGATCCATATAGTACCAATCCGTGTGACCATCGTGACAGTACAAGTAAAGTAATCTACTGCAGAAAATAATTTTAAGCAGGATATGAAATGATCAGAGAATGTACTCGCCTGTATCTGAGTGTCCGATATGAATCGTACTGTCCAAGGAGTGGTGTCTGGCTCCTAATCAGAACAGCACAAGTCACAATAAGTCTAAAATGATAAAATAAGACTCTACTATGCATTCTACATGAGTCTAGGTCACACTAGGTCAAAGTCAACTCTTGGTCAACCCTGGTCAACCAAGAAGTCAAACCTAAGTCAACTATAGTCAAACTAGTCTACATTAGTCTATACTAGGCTAAACTTGGTCAAGCAGACTCATATATAGGTCATAGGCTATACTATGCCTATAAGCCAAACTATAAATCATATGACCACATGATATTATCTACATCCAAAACATTACACATATTAACCTATTTATATAAGCTAATATAGGAATACATAACATATAGACTAACTATATGTATATATCACACAACATATTTATAACTTATATATATATATATATATATATATATTTGGGCACACACATTAGTTACATTATTATATATATATATACATACAACTACATATATTACACACACACACACACACACACACACACACACACACACACACACACACACATATATATATATATATATATATATATATATATATATATATATATATATATATATATATATATATATATATATATATATATATATATATATATATATATATATATATATATATATATATAGACTAATTTCAAATACACAATGAGTAGGCCACCTATTTGTATACACATTACTCACATATATATATATATATATATATATATTCAATACATTGTACGCCTATATAGATATACATACATATGCATGTATTAGATACATATCCATATTCATATATACATAGATTATATTTACATAGTACATATACATACATATGTATTAAAAGAAAGGCATGTGTGTGTGTGTGAATGCTAGAATCTGTGGGTGTGTGTGTTGTCATGTGCACAGGAAATATAGGTGACAGTGTGTGCAGGAAATATGCAGTGCAAGTGTGTGTGTGTGTGATAAAGCAATGTGCAGAAAACATAAAACATGGAGGAATCATGTGTACGGGTGTGCAGGTGTGCAGAAACCCAAACAGTGAAGAAATGTGTGTTAAGGCTCACAGGAAAACAGTGGCATGTATTGAAGTTCTCAGATTTACATATATCCCAACAGTATAATCATGATATTAATCAATTTAAGAACAATTGGAAATCAAAACAGTGGACAGGAAATTACCAGTGTACAGGAAAGTATTAGTTAACACCAAATCTCAGGTTTGCAATTAAACATAAAATCCTATCTCAGGTTCCTTATGAACTCAGAATTGAGTTCTCAACATCAATGAAAACTCAGGAATCAATCACAGGCTTCCTGAAACAGCCCAACTCTTGAAATCAAGATTCGAATTCAAAACTCAACAAAATCATCCCAAAACTTGCACCCAGGTAGATAACTTATAGGAGAAACATATTAGGGACTGAAACTAAACAGTTAACAGCATTTAGATAGGTTAAAATCATTGACATAGTTAGCTAATGAAAACTGGAAAATCTGATATGTACATAACAGTCCTAACTTGGTATTTGAAGGAAACATGTACAAAATTAATCAAAATAAACTATTAATGGTTGGTAATATAAATATACATTTATTGCATGCTACACAAGTTGTTTGTGTCCCTGAAATTGGACACAAACGTGTCCACACAAACAGTGCACAAGACAGTGCCTAATGTGCTGTGTCCTCGTGCACGTGTGCACGAGTCTCGTGTACACAACACAGATCAACCCAAGACACGTGTCCACAAACCTAGGTTCGCCACTCATAGGGCTACCCATGTGTCACCCTATTTTGGGTCGACGTGTCCCTGTGTCATGTCAAACAACCCGTATTAGTGCACAAAAACTCGGCTGTACAGACAGTGTAAACCCAATGCGGGCTGGAGAACGCATCCGACACGACACGAGAGCATCTCCAACTTGGAGGGCCTCGTGTCAGTCATGGCCCCATGGCCCACGCCAAGTGGCATGGCCTGAGTCACCGTGTCCAGCGAGTTGTTGGCCCCGAGTAGCAGGGGAAGCAACCCAGTCCCGAGCCAGTGCACGCACTCGTGTCCAGGCTGATTTGCACCCGACACAGACACGAAACGACCATGGCTCCTTCACAAAAATCAATGAGCACACAATGATCTACAATCCTATTCAATCAGAATTAAAAGACAGCAAAGTTGATCTCTCAGAGGCATTCTGTCGAACACCCTACAAACAAGACTGATACGTGTCCGATACGGACACGAAACGAACTCGAAACCTAGGTTTAGCCTATCTTACAGTAGGGGTAGGGCTAGGGCCTTCCTAAAATAGATTTAAACATGAATTAAATGGGGTATTGAGAGTTATACCTATTGATGCACAATGAATGGAAAAGCTTTCAAAAGGAAAGAACTCCTCAAGCCACCAAGTCCCACAAATTGATATCTCCCTGCAAATAACTCATACCAGCAGCAAGAGGATAAATTTTAGGTCCTAATGGGATTGGTTTGAAGGAAAAAGGATTTAAAATGGATTTTTAATGATTTTAGGAAGATGTGACTCACCTCTTTCCTTAGAACTTTTGAAGAACCTTAAAAGAGGCTAGCCCTAAAAACTAGGAGAGTATTTATAATGGGGGAATCCCTAGGTTCAGCTAGGGTGGCCGGCCATGTAGGTTAGGGTGGGGTTGAGCTAGGTTTAGTTAGTCCTATCTAGCTAAGTCACAAAATGACTTGTGAAACCACAAGCCATTTATCAATCACTTGATTTCTAAAATTCTTAATTCAAGCTCTATGAATCCCTAACCACTAACTTGAGTCACACTAGGTTAGACTAGGGTCACTTGACCTAACCAAGTCCAACTAACTAGGGTTAGTTCCTAGGTTGGTCTACATGAGTCAAAACTAGCCAAAAATCAAACTAGTCCAAATAAATCCAAAATAATTTCTAAAAATTCCCATAAATTCTAATTAATAATAATAAATTTTATTTACCCCAAAAATGACAAATTTACCTTCAAACTAGAAATGTGGTAATGACAAATCTACCCTCCTTAAAAGAATTTCGTCCTCGAAATTGAAAGGCGAAATGCAACTGATGAGAAGGATAGAAAGTATACCTCACAGTCCAAAAAGATAGGGGTACTGCTCGCACATCTCATCCTCCTGCTCCCAGGTAGACTCTCCTGAAGAATGATGCCTCCATGCGACGCGTACCAAGGGTATCACCTGGTTCCTTAGAACCTTCTTCCGTCGATCCAGAATCTCTACTGGCTGCTCTGGATAGCTGAGAGAAGGACCCACCTCAATCTCCGAATGATCGAGCACATGGCTAGGGTCAGCCACGTACCGTCTCAACTGTGATACATGAAATACGTTGTGGACCCCCATAAGTGCAGGCTGCAAGTCTAGCCTGTAAGCCACGTCACCGACTCTTCCGCTGATAACGAAAGGGCCGATGAAGCGCGGGCTAAGCTTTCCGCCTCCACCAAAACGTATCGTACCACGAGTCGGAGATATTCTCAAGAAAACCTGATCTCCGACCTAATCACAAGCAAGGTCTCAATTAAAATAAATAACAAACATGATCAAAATCACAACAACAACCTAAATCTAATCCTACTCTAATCTGTACCTCAAACTCCAAGGGTCTCCGGTGGCTATCGGCCCAGTGCCGATGTCTGTCCTGCGCCATGCGAAGTCTGTCCCTGATGAGCTTCACCTTCTCGACCGCATCCACAATCATCTCTGGCCCCAGCAAAGCTCGCTCACCAACATCATCCCAGGATAAGGGTGTACGGCACCTACGCCCGTACAGAGCCTCGAAAGGTGACATCTCGATACTGGCCTGGAAACTATTGTTATAGGCAAACTCCACCAAATTAAGATGATCTTTCCAAGAACCTCCAAAGTCCAGAACGCCCGTCCGCAGTATATCCTTAAGGGTCTGAATAGTCCGCTCTGACTGTCCGTCCGTCTGGGGGTGGTATGCAGTACTAAACTTGAGCTGAGTGCCCAAGCTGGTCTGCAGACTCCTCCTAAAATGGGAAGTAAAATGGCTATTCCGATCTGAGACGATGCTGACCGGGACTTCATGGATCCTGACTATCTGCCGCATATACATCTCCGCTAGCCTCTCTGTAGACGTGCCCACCTTGAATGGCAAGAAGTGGGCCGATTTGGTCAACTTGTCAACGATGACCCAAATCGCGTCTTTCCCTCCTGGAGTACGCGGCAATCCTGAAACAAAGTCCATCGTGATATGCTCCCATTTCCACTCGGGAATGGGCAGCGGCTGCAACAATCCACCGGGCCTCTGTCTCTCTGCCTTGACCTGCTGACAGACCAAGCACCTAGCTACGAAGTGGGACACCTCCTGCTTCATTCCTGACCACCATACATGCTCCCGCAGATCTCGGTACATCTTGTTGGCACCCGGGTGAATAGAGTACTGTGATCTGTGAGCCTCCTGCATAATCTGCTCTCTGAGCTCCTCACTAGGTACACATAACCTGGTACCGTGCCTCAGGGCACCATCCTCTGCGAATGAGAACTCAGGATCCCCCACTCTAATACTGATCTGCTCTCTGATACTCTGAAAAGCCACATCCTCGAACTGGGCCGCCTTGATCCTGTCCACCAAGTCTGACTGAATCTGTATCCCCCATAGCTGCATCTGCACTCCTGGCACGATCACCTCGATCCCAAGGCTCTCCAAGTCGGCAAGCAAATGCCGATCCATGGTCAAACACATGGCTGTCGGATACCTACTCAAGGCATCGGCAACCACGTTGGCCTTCCCTGGATAATACTGCTGTACAATATCGAAGTCCTTCATCAACTCCAACCATCTACGCTGTCTCATGTTCAACTCCTTCTGAGTGAACACATACTTTAGGCTCTTGTGATCTGTGAAGATCTCCACCCTCTTACCATACAGATAATGCTTCCACAGCTTCAAAGCAAATTTTACTGCTGCCAGCTCCAGGTCGTGGGTAGGATAGTTCTTCTCATGGGGTCGTAACTGCCTGGAAGCATAGGCAATCACCTTCTCGTGCTGCTGCAACACACAACCCAGCCCCTTCCCTGAAGCATCACTATGAATGGTGAATCCACCGGATCCTGAAGGCAGCGTCAGAATCGGAGCTGTCGTCAGCCGCTTCTTCAACTCATCAAAAGCTGCCTGACACTCCTCTGACCATACATACTCAGTATCCTTCCGGGTCAACCGTGTCAATGGTTCTGCAACCCGGGAGAAATCCTGCACAAATCTCCGGTAATATCCTGCTAGCCCCAGGAAGCTCCTGATCTCTGCAACTGAAGTCGGCGCTGTCCATGCCTCAACTGCCACGATCTTCTTGGGGTCAACTGAGATACCATCTCCAGTCACCACGTGCCCCAAGAAATCTACCCGGTCTAGGAAAAACTCATACTTGGAGAGTTTTCCGTAAAGCTGCTCCTTCCTGAGAATCTCCAGCACTATTCGCAGATGCTCCTCGTACTCCTCCTCAGTCTTGGAATAGATCAAGATATCATCAATAAACACTACTACAAACTGATCCAGATACTGATGGAACACCTTGTTCATAAGGTTCATAAACACAGCTGGTGCATTGGTTAGCCCAAACGGCATAACCAGAAACTCGAACTGTCCATACCGCGTCCTGAAAGCGGTCTTGGGAATATCCTCCCCCTTCACCTTCACCTGGTGATATCCCGACCTCAGATCAATCTTGGAAAATACCTGAGCTCCGCTCAACTGGTCAAATAGATCGTCGATCCGCGGCAGTGGGTATTTGTTCTTGATCGTGAGGTTGTTGAGTGCCCTATAGTCAATACACATGCGTACTGAACCATCCTTCTTCGGCACGAACAACACTGGTGTACCCCATGGCGACGAACTCGAGCGGATAAAGCCCTTGTCCTGTAGCTTATCCACCTGTTTCTTCAGCTCCACCAGCTCGCTGTTGTTCACCCGATAGACATGCTGAGAGATGGGTTCCGCTCCTGGAACCAAGTCTATCGAGAACTTAATGTCCCTGTCCGGTGGCAGTCCCGACAACTCCTCCGGGAAAACATCCATATACTCTGCTATCAAGGGGTGTGGAATCGTCTGCTCCTCGACCGAGACTCCACAGAAGACTCCGCTGCTCTGCTCTGCCTGACGTCTGGAGTACTCGAACTCTATCTCCCTCGGCGCTCTGAAGAGAACTCTACCCCCTCTGCAATCAATGCTGGCGTGGTGCCTGCTCAACCAATCCATGCCTAATACTATATCGTAGTTCGGCAATGGCGTTACGAGCAGGCTCACCTCTAACTCACGTCCTCCCAAAACTACTCTCCGACCCTTACAAATATCACTCACGAGGATAATACCACCCCCGATCGTGATCTTGTAAGTCCTAGGTAACGATTCAGCTACTATACCATGCCTAATCGCAAAAGATACTGAAATGAAGCTATGCGATGCACCGGAATCAAACAATGCAAATGCTGGACTGGAGTCAAGAAGAATCGAACCTGCAATCAGCTCTCCAGTCACCTCAGCCTCTCCTGCTGCCATGGCGAAAGCTCGCCCCTGGTGGCCTCCCCTGGCCTGCTGCTGGTGCTGGACAAACCTCTGCTGCTGAGTCGGCAGGGCTGGTCCCCGCTGCTGGCCCACTGGAGCTCTGGCTCCACCTCCCTGAGCTGCTCGTACTATACGGCACTCCCTCATCTGGTGGTCTGCTGAACCACACAGTAGACAAAGGCCCAGCTTCTTCCTGTACTCACTGGCAACATGCCCGGGCTTCCTACAGTAGACACAACTGGTAACCTGCCTCTGGCCCTGCTGGTGCTGCCTCGGCTGCTGCTGATACTGAGCTGGCCTCTGCTAAATCGGCTGAGGCTGAAACTGCCTCGGCTGCTGAAACTGAAAGTGGAGCCTCTTGGCCTGGCCCCCGCTGCTACTGCCTCCAACTGGGTCTCTCCCTCTCTTGAGCCTAAGCTCAAGATCATCCTCAGCTAACAGGGCTCCCGTGAAGATCTCCTCAAACGTAGCATCTCTTTTCCCCTTGGTCAGGGACTTAACCTCCTTGACTAGATCCTTCCGGAACCTCTGGGCCTTCGCCGTCTCGCTCAATCCCTCAACAAACCTGCCGAGACGGCCAAACTCTTCCGCATACTCCTCAACTGAGAGGCTCCCCTGGACCAAGCTCTCAAACTGTGTCTCCAAGGCTCTGACTGCTGAATCCGGAAAGAACTTCTTCTTGAAGAAGCCCCTGAACTGCTCCCAAGTCTGCCCTGGTACCCCCACCCTGGGGTCCGACTGATACCAGGTGCGAGCAAGATCTCACATCCGACTAGCTGCGGCCTCGATCTGAAGGTCTGCCGGAATCCTGGCCAAGCGGAAGATCTCCTCCATATGCTCGATCCACTCGTCAGCATACAGGATCCCCTCTGTCCCCAGAAAGTCTCTAGGGCTCATCTTCTGAAATAGCTCGATCCCTGGTATCCTCTGCTGCTGCACCACTGGTCGAGCTGCGGCTGTCATGACGGCCAACTCCATGTCTCTGTCCTGCCGAGCCTGCTGTCGGTCCATGAACTGCTGGAAGTATGCAAACATCTGAGCTGCGTCCACATGTCCTGGAGGCGGTGGTGGCTGGAAAGGATCCTCTGGATAGACCGGGTCCTGCCTCCCAGTCGGTGGATGCATACCCCCTGCTACGGCTGCCGAGGTCTCAACACGAGCTGAGGTGACAAGAGCTGCAGTCCTCTGGCCTCGCCATGCTGGCTGAGAGGTAGCAATCCCCTCTAAAGCATCCTCATGGACGGCACGCTGCGATCGAGTCTCTACCATCCTGAAGATAGACAAACACGAATATCAATTTCTGAGAAAGAAGCGATATAACAAAGGCGGACAATTATAATTCAAAGGATCAGCAGACAAAAGGATTTAGATGGCAAATAAATTTTTTTTCCTAAAGTGATTGAGTATCTTAAAATTAATGTCCTATATCCTATAGCAGGCTGCAGTGATACTCTAGTTCGAGTACCACTATACTTCTAGTCTAGACCTGCATGGGCCACCACTAAAAACGTGTCACGACCCGCACCCTAGAGTAAGGGCACGAGACGTGAATACGCCCAGCCTACGCCGCAGTGTCGACGGTAGAATGCTGTCCTAGGTCTCAACATCTAACAGTTTATCTCTAAACAGTTTATACTCCCCGAACGGGGGTGACATAGTAATAACAAACTCAATCACAGCTAAGGAAGAGATATCACGATATGAAATATAACTCAAGAAAATAAAGAGATGAAATAGTCTAAGATAATCCCAACAATATCCAGAGAAATACAAACTCAGCTACAGCATGAAAGAATATACAAACTGATCTCCAAATAAAGAGTTTAACTAGAACATGATCCAACTACATAAAGATAATGGCCTAACTTTCTAGTCTAGGCAGTCGGGGGAAGCTCCTCAGCTATTGCTGGATCCTCCTGAGGGTCCAGCTCACAGGTGTCATCTAGGGCTGCCCCGTAGTAGGTGTCCAGGCAAGCCTCCTCCTCGTCCTCTGTAATATTTTCAACAGGTCCAGTCAGGACAGGAGCGAGCACAATACATCTCAACAATTCATAGCAGGTTAGAAAATATAAACATGCAGTAAATTAAGATACAAGTATTGAAAGAAGTGCAGTATGTAAACAGGGAGATAACTGTAATAAAAATATCTACTATACATAGAGAACTAGCAGTGACTAGTGAGTCAGAGTACAATCATGAACATGTAAATGGCCTGGGATGATTCTGATAAGACACTAAGGAATGATTCTGATAAGAAACTACTGGTGTATTATTCACATGTCCACTTATACTCCCCCGTACCCCCAATCAATACACAAGGATCCAGCCAGGTTATGTTATATGATGCTATGTAACAGACCCCGAAGGTGATACATAGTAGTCCCATAAATGGGATAAGGATTCCAGGAAGACTCTACGATCATAAGAGTATATGTCGTAAGTGATCAAGGAACCAATGAAGTATAGTGATACGCCATGTAAGTGAAATGCACAGAACATGTAGTACCCGATGCTCCCTAAGGATAACATCTCAAGAAGGGATCCATATAGTACCAATCCGTGTGACCATCGTGACAGTACAAGTAAAGTAATCTACTACAGAAAATAATTCTAAGCAGGATATAAAATGATCAGAGAATGTACTCGCCTGTAACTGAGTGTCCGATATGAATCGTACTGTCCAAGAAGTGGTGTCTGGCTCCTAATCAGAACAGCACAAGTCACAATAAGTCTAAAATGATAAAATGAGACTCTACTATGCATTCTACATGAGTCTAGGTCACACTAGGTCAAAGTCAACTCTTGGTCAACCCTGGTCAACCAAGAAGTCAAACCTAAGTAAACTATGGTCAAACTAGTCTACATTAGTCTATACTAGGCTAAACTAGGTCAAGCAGACTCATACATAGGTCATAGGCTATACTATGCCTATAAGCCAAACTATAAATCATATGACCACATGATATTATCTACATCCAAAACATTACACATATTGACCTATTTATATAAGCTAATATAGGAATACATAACATATAGACTAACTATATGTATATATCACACAACATATTTATAACTTATATATATATTTGGGCACACACATTAGTTATATTATTATATATATATACATACAACTACATATATTACATATATATATATATATATATATATATATATATATATATATATTTTTTTTTATATATATATATATATATATATATATTTTATATATATATATATATATATATATATATATATATATATATATATATATATATATATACTAATTTCAAATACACAATGAGTAGGCCACCTATTTGTATACATATTACTCACATATATATATATTCAATACATTGTATGCCTATATAGATATACATACATATGCATGTATTACATACATATCCATATTCATATATACATAAATTATATTTACATAGTACATATACATACATATGTATTAAAAGAGAGGCATGTGTGTGTGTGAATGCTAGAATCTGTGGGTGTGTGTGTTGTCATGTGCACAGGAAATATAGGTGACAGTGTGTGCAGGAAATATGCAGTGCAAGTGTGTGTGTGTGTGATGAAGCAATGTGCAGAAAACATAAAACATGGAGAAATCATGTGTGTGAGTGTGCAGGTGTGCAGAAACCCAAACAGTAAAGAAATGTGTGTTCAGGCTTACAGGAAAACAGTGGCATGTATTGAAGTTCTCAGATTTAAACATATCCCAACAGTGTAATCATGATATCAATCAATTTAAGAACAATTGGAAATCAAAACAGTGGACAGAAAATTACCAGTGTACAGGAAAATATTAGTTAACACTAAATCTCAGGTTTGCAATTAAACATAAAATCCTATCTCAGGTTCCTTATGAACTCAGAATTGAGTTCTCAACATCAATGAAAACTCAGGATTCAATCACAGACTTCCTGAAACAGCCCAACTCTTGAAATCAAGATTCGAATTCAAAACTCAACAAAATCATCCCAAAACTTGCACCCAGGTAGATAACTTATAGGAGAAACATATTAGGGACTGAAACTAAACAGTTAACAACATTTAGATAGGTTAAAATCATTGACATAGTTAGCTAATGAAAACTGGAAAATCTGATATGTACATAACAGTCCTAACTTGGTATTTGAAGGAAACAAGTACAAAATTAATCAAAATAAATTATTAATGGTTGGTAATATAAATATACATTTATTGCATGCTACACAAGTTGTTTGTGTCCCTGAAATTGGACACAAACGTGTCCACACAAACAGTACACAAGACAGTGCCTAATGTGTTGTGTCCTCGTGCACGTGTGCACGAGTCTCGTGTACACAACACAGATCAACCCAAGACACGTTTCCACAAACCTAGGTTCGCCACTCATAGGGCTACCCACGTGTCACCCTGTTTTGGGTCGACGTGTCCCTGTGTCGTGTCAAACAACCCGTATCAGTGCACAAAAACTCGGCTGTACAGACAGTGCAAACCCAATACGGGCTGGAGAACGCATCCGACACGACACGAGAGCATCTCCAACTTGGAGGGCCTCGTGTCAGTCATAGCCCCATGGCTCACGCCAAGTGGCATGGCCTGAGTCACCGTGTCCAGCGAGTTGTTGGCCCCGAGTAGCAGGGGAAGCAACCCAGTCCCGAGCCAGTGCACGCACTCGTGTCCAGGCTGATTTGCACCCGACACAGGCACGAAACGACCATGGCTCCTTCACAAAAATCAATGAGCACACAATGATCTACAATCCTATTCAATCAGAATTAAAAGACAGCAAAGTTGATCTCTCAGAGGCATTCTGTCGAACACCCTACAAACAAGACTGATACGTGTCCGATACGGACACGAAACGAACTCGAAACCTAGGTTTAGCCTATCTTACAGTAGGGGTAGGGCTAGGGCCTTCCTAAAATGGATTTAAACATGAATTAAATGGGGTATTGAGAGTTATACCTATTGATGCACAATGAATGGAAAAGCTTTCAAAAGGAAAGAACTCCTCAAAGCCACCAAGTCCCACAAATTGATATCTCCCTGCAAATAACTCATACCAGCAGCAAGAGGATAAATTTTAGGTCCTAATGGGATTGGTTTGAAGGAAAAAGGATTTAAAATGGATTTTTAATGATTTTAGGAAGATGTGACTCACCTCTTTCCTTAGAACTTTTGAAGAACCTTAAAAGTGGCTAGTCCTAAAAAATAGGAGAGTATTTATAATGGAGGAATCCCTAGGTTCAGCTAGGGTGGCCGGCCATGTAGGTTAGGGTGGGGTTGAGCTAGGTATAGTTAGTCCTATCTAGCTAAGTCACAAAATGACTTGTGAAACCACAAGCCATTTATCAATCACTTGATTTCTAAAATTCTTAATTCAAGCTCTATGAATCCCTAACCACTAACTTGAGTCACACTAGGTTAGACAAGGGTCACTTGACCTAACCAAGCCCAAATAACTAGGGTTAGTTCCTAGGTTGGTCTACATGAGTCAAAACTAGCCAAAAATCAAACTAGTCCAAATAAATCCAAAATAATTTCTAAAAATTCCCATAAATTCTAATTAATACTAATAAATTTTATTTACCCCAAAAATGACAAATTTACCCTCAAACTAGAAATGTGGTAATGACAGCAACCCACCCCTTAAAGGGGCGGGCCCCACCCCTCCATGCTTGCTGCGTACAGCAGCAAGCCTCGATTAGTTATTCGTGAGTGGGCCATTGGCTAATAGTATTAGTAATTGTAGTGTTAGGTTTTTTTTTATCTAATTTGTTTTATATGTAACTTTTTTCACAAGCCTCAAAACCCTAATCTTCCAAAACGAAAGTTGAGGATGATCATACCCTCTTCGCCTACGAATTCGTTTCACCAGCAACGGAGCTTTGTGCGCGATGAACGGAGCATCGGAAGTCAGCCCCGCATCACCCACGGAGCAGTTTTTCCACTCTAGGTACCCCACTTTCCCACGGCATAACTTTTTACTCGTAGCACCGATTTTCGATCCGTAAAATATTCTGGAAAGTAGACTTGACCCTCTTCAAGATCCCCTAGGTGGATTTTGACATGGCCATCCAACTTTCTCGAAAAATTGAGACGAAGTTGGAAAAAAACCACTT
Organism: Iris pallida; assembly: GCA_029216955.1. NCBI lineage: Eukaryota > Viridiplantae > Streptophyta > Magnoliopsida > Asparagales > Iridaceae > Iris > Iris pallida. The sequence continues at coordinate 362,601 of JANAVB010010599.1, read as the reverse complement.
TTCTGAATATTAAAAACTGTCGTAAAATACCAACTTGTCGGCCACTTTTCCTGCTGTCTATTAAACTTTCATAAAAACTAATTGAAGGCAGTCAAAGACAACCTAACTGAGATTGTAACGCACCTTTTGGATTCACTTTTCATCTAGTATGTAGAAAGTTACACGTTGTTAAAGTTTCAAGAAAAATAATAAATTCTGTTTTCAAAAAGTGGAAAAACACCCGATACGGCGTACGTCCCGACAAACCGGGCGACGTGGTCGTACACTATTCGTATCGAAAGACGCGTGTGGATGTCGTCGACGTGTGGGAACTGACGGAACCCGATTTCGTTGCATGTGCGCGACGAAATTAATGCATATCCGTCGAGATACCCCGTATTGACCCTTTGTAAATTAAGTCACAACTTTGTGCACACTCGATCATATCGCGATGAAACTTATGCCATTGGACTCGAAATATTTTTTTGGTCCTGTGAGCCAAGTTTGGTCGATTCTGAGACCATTGATCGGAACGCTATTTTGACGGGCCCACAATCCCACTCAACGGGCGATTTTGTGCACAGCCCACCGGAATCCAAAATTGGACATACCATTGAGTTTGTCTCATCAAAACAAATCTGTAGACATATAGTTTGACGACTTTAGAGTCCGTAGATATTGGCACGCATTTCGGTGCAAATTGGGTCCAACGGCGGACATCGTTTTGACCCAAAATTACGATTTTGCCCCTGTTCTAGAATTTGACTTTTGGACAGGCATTTCCTAGGCATATCTTTTATTCCAAACTCGTTCGTGATTTTTGTTTCAGCATCCGAAGCTTCTTGTGGATTTTGACTTTCGTGTTGACGATTCTAATTGTTTGATTTTGCTGCTTCTCGCACCACCCGCAGACAAGATACCCTGCCTTATTTACTGTTTATAATTAGATGCATCTTTATTTATTTATTTACTGCACATTTATTTTCTATTTTCATTGGATCCATTACTTGCTATTTTTAGTTCACTTTATTGCTTTTTATTTATTTTTCCTTTTTGCCTTTTTGTATGCATATGGACCTAGTCTTAGCGAACTACCTTTTGTTAGTAACCTTGGGAGGGAGAAGACAGTTGAATGTATGGGCTACCCCAATTCCAAAAAGCCGTAGTAACTGCGTACTACGGTAGTCGAGTCGCGAGGGTCACTAGCCTCGAGCTATGTGGACTGATGGGTCACGTGGGCCGCTAGCCTCGAGTTATGCTGGCTAATAGTATTGGTACTGACGTGTGCGTGTTGTGAGTGGTTACCTTGTCCTGGGGGAGTCAGCCTTCACCTGCCATTACATCGAGATGTCTTCTAAATTGCCTACTAGAAAGGTTAGGAGACCTTAGCAAATTTTACGTTCCAAATCATGGCATGGAAAATGTCGCATTGTGGAATAGTAAGTTACCCCTTGTCCTTGTTTGGTTGTAGAGGTAGCCTACTGTTTCGATGATGAAATATTAAGCCGTGTTATTGTTTGGACGCTTTTACTTTATCTTTATTTTTATGGTACATTTATATTCAGTTCATATGGCATGTTCTTTCTGTATCTTGTTACGTCCCTCTGAGGACCTGGTTATCTCTCCAGGTGTGTGCTTCTATGATTTTGCAGGTGTTCTAGCCAAGGCCGTGATCTTCTCCATTCTTTCGAAGACGATAGCGCTTGGTTCGTCACGTTATTTTATCGATCAATTCATGTATATTTTATTTGAGATAGTTGGTAGTGGACTTTGTCTCCGCCCAACGATTGTATACATGACCATTTCAAAGTTGCTTTTATATCATTTATTTGTCTAGTGGATGAGATTTAGTTATTATGGTTCTACTGCATTTTATAGCTTATGTATACATACAAGGGTTCCATATATTGGAGTGTACTTCCTATGTATACAGCTGGCATGGATACGTACCTAGTCCTAAGTATTTTGGGACTGGGGCGTTACAGTAAATAAATGTACGGCCACTAGCTCTTGGGTGAGTCACTAACGACAGCTAGAGGAAAGTAAATGCACGGCACATTTGTGTTTCAACCGAGGCACTAGTGGCATCTAGAGAAAAGTAAATAAGTGCACGGCGCACTAGCTCTCGGCTGAGTCACAAATGGCAGCTAGAGAAAAGTAAATGTGTGAAAGCCCCTGCGCCTAATAACTGTCTTCCCCACCCTATGCACTACTCGTACTGAATCCACACCACGATATTTTTAATAACTGCTAAGTCTTCTAGAAAAATCAATTAACAGTTATATCCTAACGCTCGTCCTGTACGCACCGATGTACGGTCGGTACGCAAGTCCGTATCTATATGTGACTCGCGACTTCGTGGCACACAAGTGTCAAGCCAATGAATGCGGCACAAACAAAGGGCGGTCCCTTAACTCTAGGCCAAATGTAACTAAAATATAATAATTTGCAAGTACAATTTATATTTTCTAGAATAAGTAAAAACATGCATGATATTGAGCAAGAAATTAAACAGTAAAGGCAAGGTGTCTTGTCTGGTAGGGCGCCTGGTGTGCTGCGATAATCAATGTGGCACGAACTTCGACTTCGGTGCAACAACTATGCAAGGGGACCTCTGTTGACGGCACAGATGGTTCCATCGAGTCCCGGACGGTCAATTTAGTTAGGGTAGACATAAGGTAGGATATAATTGGCAGGAGATAGGAAGATTGGGATTGGTTATGGGAAAGAGGTTGATCAAGGAAAATGAATAAATAATAGGATATAGAAACTATTTATAATATTTGAAAATGATATATTATTAATTAATATTTGATAGAAAAATATGTTTGAAAATCTAGTAACTCATTTAAGGCAAATCCTTACTTTATCAAAATACCTTTGGTTAGCAAAACTAGATGTAAACACACCCTAAAAATATTTTATATGGATTCATACTTAAAAATTTAAAAATATCATTTCTAAGCATGAACTCGAAGTTTTTCAAGATATAATTTTTGATAAGAAAATATTTTACTAGAAAAAAAATTTAGAATATTACTAGAGATTCAAAATATATTATTGCAGGACTTCTAGACCATAATAAACATATGGAAGCCAAATATTTATAAACCTATAATATTTAAAATTATTTGTCCTATACATTCTATTTGGTAATAACAATAATTAAATAATAAAAATGTTGAATATACACACCCTCTTAATCAAAACAATAATAATAAATATGACAAAAACAAAATAACAAAATAATAATAATAATAATAATAATAATAACAATAATAATAATAATAATAATTAATGAGAGTTTATAAAGAAAGGAAATAGAATAATAATAATGGTAATAATAATAATAACAATAATAACAAAAAAATAAAATAAAATAATAAAACAATAAAAATAATGAACAAATGTGTTGTGGTTCTTCTCCTCTTTCGAGGAAACACAACTTCTCAGAGAAAAATCAAAGCAAAGGAGAAAAAGAGATGAGAGAGGGGGAGAGAGTGAAGAGAACAATAAGTGGAGAGAGAGGCGTGCGGAAGAGAGGGGGAAGTAGAGGGAGAGAGAGAGAGAGATCGGAAGAGGGGACTTGGGGAGGGTTTCACGGAGGGAGAACAGGCGGAGATGGGGCGAGAGGGTCGGAGGACGCGGGTGGTTCCGGCGGCGCGGAGGCGCTCCAGGAGGAGGGACGCGCGCGGGGCTCGCCGGTCCATGGGAGGCGAAGGGTTCGTCGATGGCTCGGCGGAGAAAGGGGATCTGGAGCGGACGGTCGGCCGGGGCCCCAACCATGGAGGCGGCGGATTCTTGACGCGGAGGGCGCTGCTCAGGGGTCAGCGGTGCACGCTCAAGGAGGAAGGGGCGCGCACGGTGGGGGCGGACGCGCACGTCGGCATGGTCGACGCGACGACGGTTCGTCGGGTTTGGATCGGCCAGCGGCGGAAAGAAAAAGGAGGCGGTGGCGCTCAGACGGCTGATGGTGGGTTCTCGCTGGGCGCAGCCACCAGTCACTGGGGATGGTGTTTCAGACGGGGAAGCGCGGCGCTCGACGAGGCGGAGTTCGCGGAGGCGGCTCCAGATCGGGGGTGCGGGTCGAGGCGAACGCCGGAAGGCGCTGCGGAGGAGGTACGACGGTTTGGGTTTTCCTTCTTCTTCTTCTTTTTGCTATTGGTGATGGTGTTGTGGGTTTTGGGGCGGCCGCTGGTCGACGATCGAGAAATTAGTGGTAGCTGCGGCAGTGATGGGGGTCCGCTTCAGAGCCGCAAGATAAGTGATGGCTACTACTAACAACCACTGTTAGAATAGGCACCATAGCCAAGTCCGTCGGAGGTGTTGGCAGAGTCTCAAGATCTGTAAAAAAATTACAAATAAAGATATTAGTCATCGGTTAATTTAAAAGAAAGGATTGTTCAATCTCGTTTTATACCTTGAGGATCGGTGGCGGGATTTTCTTGCAGCACACCTTCATCAGCTACTTCTTCAGGAGATATTGTTATCTCAACATTGATAGCCTTTTCTGCAGACGCCTCCGCTTCAATATCCTTTTTAGGATTTAAAGTATCATCGGCAGTATTAAGAGATCTGTGCTTTTCATTTTCTTTGTCAGGATCTTGTAAATATTCATCGACATTTTCAGATGAAGAATCTTCCTCATCTTCTTCTTCTCCTGCTTCTATTGCTACATTACCACTGCTAGTAGTAGCCTGATCTTCTTGTAAGCTAAAACTACAACCTTCCAGAGCTGCAATCATTTCCCAGTCTTCTTCCTCACGAAGAGTTCTGGGAGTAGGAGGAGGTTGAGTAGTCTCTGTAATAGGAGAATGGGGTTGGGCAACAATCTCAGTTCTTGGGGCAAAATCTTTCCTTTGTTCATTCTCCTCGAGAGTTTTGCTCCCTGATTCAGATGCAGGTGTAGGAGATGCCATGAGAAATCCTGCAGCAGCATCTACTGAAGTCAAGAGTTGTCTAGAAGAAGACTCTTCCAAGACTCTTCTGGTGACGACTCTTTTCTTTCTGTGTAGAGGCCTAACAGGACTCTCTACATTTTCTGGCCCTGCTTGCTTTTGTACGGAGGTTAGAGTAGTGGCAACTTCTTGTGTTTCGGCCAGCTGTCGAGATTGAGATCTTATAGTGATTCTTTCAGAAGAATGATCCAGGACCAATTTCTTCTTTGCTACAGGAGCAGGAGGCTCTTCTCTTCGTCTTTTCTTGGCAGGAGATTTACCCACCTTCAAAGAGACACGAAGTGGTGCATTCACTTCTTGGGGGAATATAATGTCCCTTGTAGTTTCCAGAGGTACATCTGCAGGTTCCTGCGCCTCCTCATTTATAGGGACTGATAGAGCAATTCTTCCTCTCCTCAATCTTGTGGCAGTGGCAAAACTATCAGCGAGATTAAAGTTCTCGGTAAAAGTATTTACAGATGTGTAAAATACCGAGTATGTGAAGAGCATCCGAGGCCCTTGAGGAGTGTTCTTTGGTGGCATCGAGAAGGTAGCCTTGGTGTCACGAGCATTGTAGTAGGCCCAAGCTCGGGCCCCGTCAATCAAGAAACCCTTGCCCTGAAGACAAGTGATTGCATTTCCTACATGGAATTGGTCATATCCAAACTGTCGGGCAAACCGGCTAGGAAGGTATGGTTCCAAGTAGCATTCGTCTTCGAACCGGTATACTAAATGAGATGGTCGAATTGACTTCAACCAATCAAAGGCTACGCGGTTTAAGGTTTGCAGCTTTGAATCTACCATGTTTAGTGGCATCTGGTCATGACCGGCAGGGAGAGGGGCGCAACAGAAATTCCATCCTCTGTTCAAATTCAAAACAAATCTGCACTCAGTCAGAGAGGTGTATTTTTATTTACCCTGAGAATATCTGCGCAAGAAGCTACCATCTACTGGTCCCATACCAGGGTCCATTAAAGTTGGATAGTGAAGAAGCAACCATCCAAAGAGGTTTGTGTACGGCAGTTCAAGGCGAGGGAATTCTTTTTCTTCCTTGGCCTTCAGCATCGAGTCAACATACAAACGAAGACTCGCATTCAATCTGCATGTCATTGCTGATAACAAGTCAACTTTATAACCGAAGACTAGCTTAACGGCAGCAAAACGTACACCGCGATGGAAACGGTCCACTGCACTAGATCCTGGGACCACGAATCGTCTGAGCCAGTGTGTCAGAAACCCTGCTAACTGGGCTTCTTTGGACATGGGTCTGTAACCCATTCTTAAAAAACTCTCCAAAATGTCACCTTTCTTTAAAGGTGGACATTGGTAATCATCCTTCATTTCTCTATCATAATATTTACTTTCTTCCATTATCTTCATGACTTCTGTGTCACTCAAGGGTCTAAAAAAATTAGGGTAACATCTGTCATTTTCCTTGGTTTTCTTCTCTTCAATATGATTTAAGAACAAATACGGCAACCACTTCGCGGAATAGCAGGTGTTAGCCGTAGCACTCTTATAGTATAAAGAACAAATCTTGTAGTGGCATAGCAGTTCTTCAAATACTGCTACCATTTCTGCATTTTCTTTTCTGAGTTTCTCTAACTCGTCATTTGTGGGAACAAACTCCTCATACGGAGCATCCGCCATGGGCAAGTATGAGATGTATTTCATCTCATGGAGTGCAAACCCCATCTCTCCACCCGGGGTCGTGAATGTTCCTGTCCTGTAATTGTATCGCTCAGCCAAGGCCAAAAACATATGAGGGTTAGGAGCGAAGCCATATACAGTGGCATGCACTGCTTGATACAGGTTAATCTGTTGGAGTCTGTCCTGGAAGGCTGTCAGAATCCAATTTGCAATACAATTCCATCGCTTATAATCTGGATTCACTAATCCAGTCATTCTGATATCCTGTTCAGGGTATTTTCCTTCTTCTTTCGTAAATTCATTTGCGAATATAGGGGTTCTAACGGGCATCAGCATGGAGGAGTTCTCCGGTGGATGCAGCTGGGTCTTAAGCCCCTTAACAGGACACTGTATCTGTCAGAAGAACTATAAAACATATCCTTCCTGTTAACCTTCTTTACAAAAATCTTTCCTGCACGGGCATCCTGGAGAGGAGTGATGTTCCAATCCATTTTCCTTGGGTAGCTTGCATGAGCATACCGCGATAAAGGGAGGCAACGGGAAATGTCAGGGATAAAGAATGATCTATCTTCCCGGTGGACTATCATCTCCTCCATCCTTGGCCTAGGTTAAGAAATTTTTTTCAAAGGCATCTCCAAACAGGAATAAAGGTTTCTTATGGATGACGGCATCCGCTGACTCTAATGGCTGTCCATTCATTAAACACATTAAAGTTTCGTTATCTTGGGATGTTAGTATAGCTTGACGAGAAGCCGGCAGATCATAATGAGGATAATGAACATGAGAAAGATCTTCTTTATATTCGGATTCAGACAGAGTTCCCACAAAATGTTCATAGTTCGGATCCTCATTTGTTTCAACTGCATCAAAAACAGATAGAGATCAGCACAAGTCAAAGAATCTTTTCAGACAAACAAAACATTAAAGTACACAATTCTCAGATTGCGCTGACATAGATCGTGCAAATATCAGTTTGCGCATCTCACAAGACGCGCAAACCAATCGATTGCGCTGACATCAGTATGCGCAAACCAATCGATTGTGCTGACATCAGTATGCGCAAACCAATCGATTGCGCTGACATCCAGCGCAAACCAATCGATTGCGCTGACATCTAGTGCAAATCAATTGATTGCACTGACTTTATGTTAGCACAAATCGATAGTTTGTGCAGGATTTCAGCCTTCATAAAAATGAAGGCTAACAGTTGATGCAACCAAAAACCCTAAAAAGGGTGGCGCAATTTGAACTCATCTCTAAAAAGAGATGAGTTTCGAAGATCAAAAGAAGTCGAAACACCCTAAAAAGGGGTTTTCGAGTGGTTCAACTACCTATCAGAGCAGGATGCGCAAACTCGTATCGAGATGCTCGCCGCACAACTCTTTCAGATGACTCGGCATGAGCTTTTCCCTTCGCGGCGGCGGCGGCGGCAGCGTTAGATCGTCGGGGCGCCATAGCAAGTCGTCGGAGTTGGAAGACAGTAAAGGCTCAGGGAAAGTTTTTTCGAAATGGTAAAGTAAAGAGTCAAAAAATGAAAGGATGGCTATTTATAGCCTTTGAAATACGAAACGGCCGCCATGGATTGCGCCTAAAATTTGGAGGAACTTTACTTTGCGCAGACAGCTCATCATCATGCGCAACTTGATTCAAAAATCAAAAATTCAAAGTATTTCGAAACTTTGAATCAAATCAACTTTCGAAAACTTTGAAGGGGGTCTTGTAGGTCCTAAAAAATCAAGTTGCATCAATCAATAAAGTAAAGAAATCAAGAAACCCATCATTTGGATGAATTGCGCAGGAAACAGATTGCGCAGCAATCCGATTGCGCAATTTACTTTGCGCAGACTACCAGTTGCGCAGACTGACGTGGCAGAAGTCATCATTACCAAATCAAATCAAATCTTTTCTGACAACTGACAGCACGAAGAACAAGGAGTCTGTTCATTTCTTGTGCCACACAGTGCTCGAGGGCGGCGGACAGCTGGCAGCGCAATTCAATCCTGCGCAAACTGTGTTTGCGCAAAACATATCTGCGCAGTCTGAGTCTGCGTAAATCATGTCTGCGTACTTCAAAGTCTGCGCATTCTATCAACATAATTGATAAAAGACACGTGGCATTCATGCCATCAATTGTTCATTACGTGGCAACTGTCTGTGCATGATCATGCGCATTTCAATCAAATGATGCCATGTGTCCCAGATAGTTGGCCCATGATCCAGTAACTGCCTGTGCAAACCAATGCTGCGCAAATCAATTGCTACGCAAATTATCCTGCGCAGTCCAAAATAACTGAAAGTTAGTTATTTTCAGAACTCTATAAATAGAGTTTCAAGTCTTCATTTGAGGGGATCAAGATCAGAGATCAGAAATCAGAGAGTTCAGGAGTTCTTGCCAAAATGCTGCTGCATTCTTCCGAGACTTTTGTCTTCAATTTCAAAGGCTTTTGCCTTCAGTTTTCAGAGTTGTTTTCAACTTCAAAGGCTTCGTCTTCAAAGTTCACATCGTCCAAGGGATAAAGCAATCGCCATCAAGATTGGATTCCTACAGTTGTAATTTTCCCAGAATTCTTGTAATCTTTATTACAGTTTGTATCAATAAAGTTTTATACTTTTGTTTTTGCAAACAAAATGGCGACTCTGCTGGGGACAACTTTTTCCTCCGACGAGGAAGTAGCAACTCAATGTGACGTAGCGTCTATCGGGAAGACGCAGAAGACGCTGGTTGTTAAGGTCAACCAGACAGCCTACGAGGCGATGCTCAACTCCAAGACCACTCTCTGTACTGCAGTCACTTCTGCTAAAAGCAAAGTGCGCTCTGTTTGGGTCTCCAAGTCTACTGCACAATCTGGTCGTTTGGCCACCAAGGAGGCTGTGCCAACTGTTGCACAATCTGCTAGTCAGACTGTTGCACAAACTGTTGTGCCAACTGCTGCACAATCTGTCTCAATAACTGTTGCACAATCTATTGCAGTCAAGACTGCACAAACTGTTGCAGTCAAGGGTGCGCAAACTGTTGCAACTGTTGCACAAGCTACTTCATATGATGCCTTGTCAAAACAGAAAACTCCTATAACTCTGGCGCAATTGGCAGTGGCTTTTCCTGCGCAAAACAGTACTCCAATAACCAAAGTGCATTCCAAGCATTCTAAGACAAGAACTCCTGATGCACTTCCTACCAAAGCTTCTAATGCACAAATGACTAGTGCACCTTCCACCCATGCGCAAACCAAGTCTGCGCAATCCAAGCAAAACAGCCTTTTGGCTAAATTCCCTTCTTCTCACAATAAAAGAAGAGATTCTGCTCCTCTTCTTAAACACCCTATTGCCCTTGCGCAATCCACTGGGGGTAGTCCTTTGGCTATTCCTCTTTCTCTTCAAAGTAAAGAAAAAGGCCCATTGGTCTTTTCTCAAACTTCCTTGTCTCATGACTTGGAAGATAACAGAGGGAAACGCTCTTTAGCTAACCCTTCATCTCAAAACAAAGGAAAAGGCCCGTTGGTCTTCTCTCAGTCTTATTCGGTCTTTACTGAAGAAGATCCATCTGAATGTGCCTCGGTACCAATCAGTGCAAGAACTTTTGCAAATAAGGATTCTTTTTTCCTTTATAACAAGAGTACTTGTACTAATCAAAGAGGTATCATGCCTACTCCAATAGCAGAATTTCAAGACCTCCCGACTCTCCAAATTTCTCGCTCCAGACAGGGAAAACTGTTAGTATCTCAAACAGAAACTCCTGGGGGCGAATTTGCTGATCTCAGAACTTATCTTAACCGACCCACTTCGGTAAAACGCAAACAGCCAATACCGAAGGTCAAACATCATCAGAAGCAAATTTCTAGGGTTAAAAATCCTGATACTTATGCTAATGAAGTGAGCACTTCCCTGTATACTCAAGGGATTAAACATTTGAAGAACCGGAATCATGTTCCGAATATTATCAAAGAACAAATTCCTCAGAACTTTTCTCGTCCCATTGCCGATCTCCGAGAACATTTAAGACAAAAACGGAATAATATTTCAATACCTCCTTCTCAACCATCCGATCATCACTGTAATCATAAAGTCATAATCCAATGTTGTTGTCAAACTACAAAACGGTCTGTTTTCAATCGGCTGACTTTTGCCAAATCTGAACCAATGTCAGAGGAGGATAAAGTTCTGTATGCTTCTGTTAACATGACATCCCGAGAAATTGGGGGTAAAAGATGCTCTAAGCATGGTAGACTCCGCAAGCCAAGTCAACGGTATTTAGAACTACTCCAAGAGGAATCCTCCGAAGGAGTATTTCAACATACCCGTTCTCGAAGCCGAGATACAATCGGTCAAAGGAATCTTCCTCAAAACCTTGCAAGTCATCTTTCTGTTTCTCAGTCAGGAGATGATACATACTCTGATTATGATACATACAGTGAAAGCTCTGAACAGACAGTATCTTCTACTGTACCAAGAGAAGTTACAGCTTATATGGTCACCGATGATCCAGATGCTTCAACTTCCGCAAATCAAGAACAGCGAATTGCGGCACTCAAAGACAAATTAAAAACCATGGCTGAAATGGTTGCTAATATGCATTCCATCATTGTAGCACAGATGTTACACCACCAACTGTACCTGTTACTAATCCAGAGATTATAGCATCTTCAATACCTGCCAATACTGGGCTGGGGGTAGTGCCTCCCCAAATGCCTCATGTACAAGTACAAGTACAAACCACGCCTAGTCATTCAGGAGCTGGGGGTAGTGCTTACAACGCAGTTTCTCCTCCTACCACTATTACAACTCAACCTGCTCCTTCTTCTTCATCCGAAGATGCCAATGAAGCTGTCAAACTCTTACGAACCCAGTTTGAAGCATTTAAAGAGAAAGACAACTTACAAAGGTTGGGGATTAAGCAACCCTATCCGGTTGAATGGAAGGATGTCCCGTTTCCTCCAAAATACAAAATCCCTACAATCTCTCTGTTCGATGGTAGTACTTCTCCAAGTCAATTCATCAACCATTTTGAGGTAATGACAGTTCAACTTCAGCCAAATAACGCTCTTCTTACCAGAGTATTCGTCGGTTGTTTAGCCGGTGTAGCATACGACTGGTACAGAAGTCTGCCCGATGGTTGCATTACTTCTTTTTCAGGTCTCAAACAAATCTTTCTGGAACGGTTCTATAAAGGATTTAATGATATGACGATGTCAGCTCTCAACAAAATCAAACAGAAACATAACGAAACTGCTGAGAGTTTTATTGAACGGTTCTGTCGTGAAGCCTTGAAAATGCCTCCAGGGACTCCAGCTGCTGTCACTATTGATACTTGTAAAGAAAATCTTTTGCCTATTATCAGTATGTGGACGGGATCCACCCAATTCCAAGATTGGCCTTCATTTATCATCAACGCTAAAGATGCGGAGGTGAGTGCCGACAAGTTCAAACAATTGGGGGTACACATGTCTAACCCTGATCGAGATGAACATCAGAATTCAGGTGGTGGCAATCGCCAGAACAATCGCAAAGCGAAAGAGACTTTGAACATTAACTTGAACAAAAATAAAGAATCTTTGGCTGTCAATGTGGCTCCGCCTACATCTACTCCTACTCCTTCTGCGCTTCCACCGAGGAAACCTCGTCCGAAGGTTGAATATTCCTTTGATGAGAATGATACTGCAAGCATCTTTGAGTGTTTACTCAAAAGCAACAAAATTCAACTCCCTGATCCAAAGAAACCTGATGAAGTTGGTAAGACTGATCATCCCAAGTATTGTGTCTATCATCGATTCATTGGACATCCTACTCGAGCATGCTATGTGCTCAAAGGTAAGATCCAAGAGCTAGTCAATGCTGGTGTAGTCACTCTACAACAAGATGAAAAGACTGTTACTGCAAACATGGTTTCAGTCCAGTTTGGGGACTTCCCTCCGCAGATGATACAGTACGGTGTCATTCCAATTCCTAAAACAACTCTTGAGATTGAAAATCTCCCGCTTCCATTCAATGAAGGTCTTGTTCCCTTGTCTCTTGACAACGGTAAAATCATGTGGATCCATCCTGATCTCGCTCCAGAATTCAAGATATCTTCTTCCAAGAAGAAAACTTGTTCTAAAGATAAAATCAAGATCTGCAATATGGTATCTTTTGATCCCATTGTTGACGAAGAGATTCTATTAGGCACCAGATCAGGAAAAGCCTATTTGAAAGATCATTCCGAAGGTCAAAAGGATCCTGCTTCTTCTTCTGAACCTGCTCCGGTACAGCCTGCTTCTACTGAAGAGGTCCCTTCTACATCCTCACCAGTTGTAATACCAATTCCTCCCAAGCCTACAACGGCAGACAAAGGCAAGCAACAAGTTCGATTTGACAAACCTCTAAAGAAGCCATCCCCTACTGGGCTTGAGAAGCCTTACAACTTCGATATATTGGCTCAATTAGCCAATACACCGGCTAGGCTGTCAATATTTGAACTCTTGCGTCTTTTCAAAGAGACGCGAGAAACTCTAAGTGAAGCTCTGATGCAGGCTGAAACTTGCTTAACTCTTCTTAAGAAGCCAGAATCAGAACCAGTCTCTTGTCATCATTGTCATAGTGTCTTGGAGCTGATCCCAAACATTACCTTCACTCAGGATGATATGCTATTGGAAGATAATAGACATGATCGTCCTCTTTACTATACAGGATATGTAGATTCGATGAAGGTTGATCGTATCCTTATAGATCCAGGATCTGCACTTAGCATCATGCCAAAGACTCTATTAGATGCGTTGAAGATACCGGTGCATAGTCTTTCCACTACAATCACTACTATCTTGGGATTTAACCAAGGAAAGAGTGAACCTTTGGGTAAGATTCGCCTGAAACTTCAAATAGGCAATCTTCGCACAAAGGTGACTTTTTATATCATCGACAATCATGGTTGTTCTTACAATGCTCTTCTGGGAAGACCATTTCTGCATGAACACAATGTTGTTCCATCAACTCTTCATCAATGTTGCAAACAAAATGGCGACTCTGCTGGGGACAACTTTTTCCTCCGACGAGGAAGTAGCAACTCAATGTGACGTAGCGTCTATCGGGAAGACGCAGAAGACGCTGGTTGTTAAGGTCAACCAGACAGCCTACGAGGCGATGCTCAACTCCAAGACCACTCTCTGTACTGCAGTCACTTCTGCTAAAAGCAAAGTGCGCTCTGTTTGGGTCTCCAAGTCTACTGCACAATCTGGTCGTTTGGCCACCAAGGAGGCTGTGCCAACTGTTGCACAATCTGCTAGTCAGACTGTTGCACAAACTGTTGTGCCAACTGCTGCACAATCTGTCTCAATAACTGTTGTACAATCTATTGCAGTCAAGACTGCACAAACTGTTGCAGTCAAGGGTGCGCAAACTGTTGCAACTGTTGCACAAGCTACTTCATATGATGCCTTGTCAAAACAGAAAACTCCTATAACTCTGGCACAATTGGCAGTGGCTTTTCCTGCGCAAAACAGTACTCCAATAACCAAAGTGCATTCCAAGCATCATAAGACAAGAACTCCTGATGCACTTCCTACCAAAGCTTCTAATGCACAAATGACTAGTGCACCTTCCACCCATGCGCAAACCAAGTCTGCGCAATCCAAGCAAAACAGCCTTTTGGCTAAATTCCCTTCTTCTCACAATAAAAGAAGAGATTCTGCTCCTCTTCTTAAACACCCTATTGCCCTTGCGCAATCCACTGGGGGTAGTCCTTTGGCTATTCCTCTTTCTCTTCAAAGTAAAGAAAAAGGCCCATTGGTCTTTTCTCAAACTTCCTTGTCTCATGACTTGGAAGATAACAGAGGGAAACGCTCTTTAGCTAACCCTTCATCTCAAAACAAAGGAAAAGGCCCGTTGGTCTTCTCTCAGTCTTATTCGGTCTTTACTGAAGAAGATCCATCTGAATGTGCCTCGGTACCAATCAGTGCAAGAACTTTTGCAAATAAGGATTCTTTTTTCCTTTATAACAAGAGTACTTGTACTAATCAAAGAGGTATCATGCCTACTCCAATAGCAGAATTTCAAGACCTCCCGACTCTCCAAATTTCTCGCTCCAGACAGGGAAAACTGTTAGTATCTCAAACAGAAACTCCTGGGGGCGAATTTGCTGATCTCAGAACTTATCTTAACCGACCCACTTCGGTAAAACGCAAACAGCCAATACCGAAGGTCAAACATCATCAGAAGCAAATTTCTAGGGTTAAAAATCCTGATACTTATGCTAATGAAGTGAGCACTTCCCTGTATACTCAAGGGATTAAACATTTGAAGAACCGGAATCATGTTCCGAATATTATCAAAGAACAAATTCCTCAGAACTTTTCTCGTCCCATTGCCGATCTCCGAGAACATTTAAGACAAAAACGGAATAATGTTTCAATACCTCCTTCTCAACCATCCGATCATCACTGTAATCATAAAGTCATAATCCAATGTTGTTGTCAAACTACAAAACGGTCTGTTTTCAATCAGCTGACTTTTGCCAAATCTGAACCAATGTCAGAGGAGGATAAAGTTCTGTATGCTTCTGTTAACATGACATCCCGAGAAATTGGGGGTAAAAGATGCTCTAAGCATGGTAGACTCCGCAAGCCAAGTCAACGGTATTTAGAACTACTCCAAGAGGAATCCTCCGAAGGAGTATTTCAACATACCCGTTCTCGAAGCCGAGATACAATCGGTCAAAGGAATCTTCCTCAAAACCTTGCAAGTCATCTTTCTGTTTCTCAGTCAGGAGATGATGCATACTCTGATTATGATACATACAGTGAAAGCTCTGAACAGACAGTATCTTCTACTGTACCAAGAGAAGTTACAGCTTATATGGTCACCGATGATCCAGATGCTTCAACTTCCGCAAATCAAGAACAGCGAATTGCGGCACTCGAAGACAAATTAAAAACCATGGCTGAAATGGTTGCTAATATGTATTCCATCATTGTAGCACAGATGTTACACCACCAACTGTACCTGTTACTAATCCAGAGATTATAGCATCTTCAATACCTGCCAATACTGGGCTGGGGGTAGTGCCTCCCCAAATGCCTCATGTACAAGTACAAGTACAAACCACGCCTAGTCATTCAGGAGCTGGGGGTAGTGCTTACAACGCAGTTTCTCCTCCTACCACTATTACAACTCAACCTGCTCCTTCTTCTTCATCCGAAGATGCCAATGAAGCTGTCAAACTCTTACGAACCCAGTTTGAAGCATTTAAAGAGAAAGACAACTTACAAAGGTTGGGGATTAAGCAACCCTATCCGGTTGAATGGAAGGATGTCCCGTTTCCTCCAAAATACAAAATCCCTACAATCTCTCTGTTCGATGGTAGTACTTCTCCAAGTCAATTCATCAACCATTTTGAGGTAATGACAGTTCAACTTCAGCCAAATAACGCTCTTCTTACCAGAGTATTCGTCGGTTGTTTAGCCGGTGTAGCATACGACTGGTACAAAAGTCTGCCCGATGGTTGCATTACTTCTTTTTCAGGTCTCAAACAAATCTTTCTGGAACGGTTCTATAAAGGATTTAATGATATGACGATGTCAGCTCTCAACAAAATCAAACAAAAACATAACGAAACTGCTGAGAGTTTTATTGAACGGTTCTGTCGTGAAGCCTTGAAAATGCCTCCAGGGACTCCAGCTGCTGTCACTATTGATACTTGTAAAGAAAATCTTTTGCCTATTATCAGTATGTGGACGGGATCCACCCAATTCCAAGATTGGCCTTCATTTATCATCAACGCTAAAGATGCGGAGGTGAGTGCCGACAAGTTCAAACAATTGGGGGTACACATGTCTAACCCTGATCGAGATGAACATCAGAATTCAGGTGGTGGCAATCGCCAGAACAATCGCAAAGCGAAAGAGACTTTGAACATTAACTTGAACAAAAATAAAGAATCTTTGGCTGTCAATGTGGCTCCGCCTACATCTACTCCTACTCCTTCTGCGCTTCCACCGAGGAAACCTCGTCCGAAGGTTGAATATTCCTTTGATGAGAATGATACTGCAAGCATCTTTGAGTGTTTACTCAAAAGCAACAAAATTCAACTCCCTGATCCAAAGAAACCTGATGAAGTTGGTAAGACTGATCATCCCAAGTATTGTGTCTATCATCGATTCATTGGACATCCTACTCGAGCATGCTATGTGCTCAAAGGTAAGATCCAAGAGCTAGTCAATGCTGGTGTAGTCACTCTACAACAAGATGAAAAGACTGTTACTGCAAACATGGTTTCAGTCCAGTTTGGGGACTTCCCTCCGCAGATGATACAGTACGGTGTCATTCCAATTCCTAAAACAACTCTTGAGATTGAAAATCTCCCGCTTCCATTCAATGAAGGTCTTGTTCCCTTGTCTCTTGACAACGGTAAAATCATGTGGATCCATCCTGATCTCGCTCCAGAATTCAAGATATCTTCTTCCAAGAAGAAAACTTGTTCTAAAGATAAAATCAAGATCTACAATATGGTATCTTTTGATCCTATTGTTGACGAAGAGATTCTATTAGGCACCAGATCAGGAAAAGCCTATTTGAAAGATCATTCCGAAGGTCAAAAGGATCCTGCTTCTTCTTCTGAACCTGCTCCGGTACAGCCTGCTTCTACTGAAGAGGTCCCTTCTACATCCTCACCAGTTGTAATACCAATTCCTCCCAAGCCTACAACGGCAGACAAAGGCAAGCAACAAGTTCGATTTGACAAACCTCTAAAGAAGCCATCCCCTACTGGGCTTGAGAAGCCTTACAACTTCGATATATTGGCTCAATTAGCCAATACACTGGCTAGGCTGTCAATATTTGAACTCTTGCGTCTTTTCAAAGAGACGCGAGAAACTCTAAGTGAAGCTCTGATGCAGGCTGAAACTTGCTTAACTCTTCTTAAGAAGCCAGAATCAGAACCAGTCTCTTGTCATCATTGTCATAGTGTCTTGGAGCTGATCCCAAACATTATCTTCACTCAGGATGATATGCTATTGGAAGATAATAGACATGATCGTCCTCTTTACTATACAGGATATGTAGATTCGATGAAGGTTGATCGTATCCTTATAGATCCAGGATCTGCACTTAGCATCATGCCAAAGACTCTATTAGACGCGTTGAAGATACCGGTGCATAGTCTTTCCACTACAATCACTACTATCTTGGGATTTAACCAAGGAAAGAGTGAACCTTTGGGTAAGATTCGCCTGAAACTTCAAATAGGCAATCTTCGCACAAAGGTGACTTTTTATATCATCGACAATCATGGTTGTTCTTACAATGCTCTTCTGGGAAGACCATTTCTGCATGAACACAATGTTGTTCCATCAACTCTTCATCAATGTTTTAAATACGTTGATGACAAAGGGCAAGTTCACAAGAAAGTTGCAGATCTTTATCCTTTCAAGGGTGTTGAAGCTTATTGCAATGATGCTCGTATGTATAAAGATGAGTTTATGAAAGTGGTATTGGCTATGGATACTGAAGAAGATCAAAAAGCAGTACCTCAAGACACTCTTATCATACCTGTGAAGGGGCGAGTTTCTCATCCTCAATCTTCCAAGCCACTGGTTATTCACTTGCCAGTTCAAAAGAAATCAGTTGATACTGATAAAAATCAAAGGGAGCTCACCTCTTCTGAGCCACTTGTTATCGACTTACGTCGTAACAAAGACAAAAAGCAGCTCATTCCTTCAGAGCCATTTGTTGTTGATTTAACTAGCGACAAGAAAAAAAGGGAGCTCACCTCTTCTGAGCCACTTGTTATCGACCTCCGTCGTAATAAGCCTCCTCCACGTTCTTCTTCTCCCCCTCTTGTAATCAATTTGACCAAGCCTGTTAAGGTTAAAGGTCCTGTTGTAAATACTGATGTACAAATCAATGAAAAAGCACCTACTTTCCAGTATACTGATGTTATTTATTATACTAAATGTTATTTGGATATGTTAGATAGCTTTCAATCAATTACAATGGGAGTCGTACAATCTCTTCAGACGGAAGTTTCGCTTGAAGATCCAGATGATTCTTACCGTATTCATCCTTCTTTAAAGAAAGGTGAAAGCCCAGCATTTTTCTATAAAAGACCAGAAATAAAGATTAACTATATGATGATAGCAAAGTTAACGATACGGGACGTCCTCAGTTCCATCGTTACAGTCAACAATTAAAAGATATCGTCCGAAAGATGGGTTACGACTTCAAGAGCGGCCTTAATTATGGTAAAGGTAGACGGACTCCCATTCATACAACAGTTCCAAAAGGAAAATCACAAATGTATTATGGCAGGACCAAGAAAGGTCTTGGATATATTTCTCCTCCACTGTTATCCCCAGCAGCTTCTGAATCAGATAGTAAAGAATGTTCTAATTCTTCTGATTCCAGATCATGGGATTCCGATACCAGCATCGGTGAAGTCCATCGTATAATTGTATCCTCTAATATGGTCTCTGCTGAACTACCAGAAGGCTGTGATGAAGACGTTGAAGAAAGCCCTGAAACAGATCCTTGGGCTCAACATATGGATAATCAATGGGTACTTCGATTTGAACAACGTGAACCACCTACTGAAGATCAATTAGTTCAAATTGATGTAGGAGAAAGCGAGTCTTCTCGTCCAATCTTCATTAGCAAGAATCTTCCAGAAACAGAGAAACAAGAGCTGATTCTTCTAATTAAAGAATACATTGACGTCTTTGCCTGGAGTTACGAGGATATGCCAGGTTTAGATCCCAAGATTGCGACTCACAAGCTGAACATTCTTCCCAATGCTAAACCTGTCAAACAGCAACAAAGGCGATTCAAGCCTGAAATGATGGACGCAATTGATGATGAAGTCAAAAAGCTCATCGCTTGTGGCTTTATTCGAGAAGAGCAACATCCTGATTGGGTAGCCAATGTCGTCCCAGTTTTGAAGAAAACTGGTAAAGTTCGAGTCTGCATCGACTTCCGAGATCTCAATGAAGCATGTCCAAAAGATGAATTTCCTCTTCCTATCACAGACGTCATGATTGACAATACTTGTGGGTTCGAGCGAATATCTTTTATGGATGGATTCTCTGGATATAATCAGATCAAAATGTATCCTGAAGATGAAAAGCACACATCTTTCCGCACTCCCCGGGGAGTCTATTGTTATACAGTAATGCCATTTGGTCTCAAGAATGCTGGTGCAACTTACCAGCGAGCCATGAGTATCATTTTCAGAGAACATCTGCATAAAACAGTTAAATGCTATGTTGACGACATTGCTGTCAAAAGTCGACTAAAAGAAGATCATATTTAAGATTTGAGAACAATATTTAATCTCATGCGCCAACATCAGCTCAAGATGAATCCCACCAAGTCATTTTTGGGTGTCTCTAGTGGCAAATTTCTCGGCTTCGTCATTACCTCTAAGGGTATACACGTGGATCCCGAGAAGATCAAAGCCATCCAAGAGATGCGTCCTCCACGCAACCTAAAAGAGCTACGAGGATTTCAAGGACGACTTGCGTACATCAGGCGATTCATTTCGAACTTGTCTGGACGCTGCAGACCATTCACTCAACTAATGAAAAAAGGTGTATCTTTTATTTGGACTGAAGAGTGTCAACGAGCATTCGACGATATTAAACAATATCTTATGAAACCACCAGTTTTGGTGCCGCCTATCTCTGGTATTCCATTCTTGATGTATGTCCGTGCCATGGATCATTCATTGGGTGCTTTACTTGCCCAAAAGAACAAAGAAGGCCATGAACAGGCTATTTATTATCTTAGCCGAACTATGATTGGTGTTGAACACCGTTATAGTCCGGTCGAGAAAGAATGCTTAGCTCTTATGTTTGCTGTACAAAAGACGAGGCATTACATCATTGGCCAAACTATTCATGTTATATCTCGAGTAAACCCTCTCCGGGTACTCATGAAGAAGCCTAGTACACTTGATTCTCGGCTAGCTACATGGGCTATCTTACTGGCTCAATATGATATGATATATGTTCCACAAAAGTCCGTCAAAGGTCAAGCGCTGGCAGACTTCTTAGCAGCTCATCCTGTGCCTGAAATATCTAAACTCTATGACGAAATTCCTGACGAAACGTTAGAAGTCAACATGATTTCCGAAGAGTTTCCAACCTGCCGTCTATTCTTTGATGGTGCATCAAGAATTGGACCAAATGGTGCTATTGTGGCAGGTGTTGGAGTTGTTCTCGTGTCTCCAGACGGATTAACTATCCAAAGAGCCTACTCTTTATATGAACCTTGCTCCAACAATGTAGCAGAATACAATGCTTTACTCGTCGGCCTTCAGTTACCTAAACAACTGAATGTTGAATATCTGGAAGTCTATGGTGATTCTAAATTGGTTGTGAACCAGGTTAGAGGAACCTATGAAGTCCGTCATCAAGATCCAGTGCCTTATCATGAAGCAGCAATTAATACAGCTATATCATTCAAAGCTTTCTTCATTGACTATGTTCGACGAGCTTACAATACTGAAGCAGACGCTTTAGCCAATCTTGCAGCTGTCTTAGCCATCCCTATCAAAAGACAGCAGGTGGTGGTTATCTCCAACCGAGAACTGTTCTGTATTGAAAATAATCGTAATATTAAATTCAGCAATTTTGCTGAAGTTAATATTATCGATAATGACTGGAGAACTCCTTTTATTGACTTCGTGGTATATGATATACTCCCCGAAGATCCTAAGGAGGCTACAAGCGTTCGTCGACGATCTCTCCGATTTTACTACAATCAAACCACTAAAACTCTCTATCGACGAACTTATGACGGTCTTCTCCTACGCTGTCTTGCTGGTGATGAAGCTAAACAAGTTTTGCGTGAAGCTCATGATGGTGTCTATGGAGCGCATCAACCTGGTCCTAAATTACAGGATCGTATTAGACGCATGGGTTACTATTGGCCATCTATGGTATCAGATGCTATTGAGTATGCAAGGAAATGTCGTGCTTGTCAAATCCATGCAGACTTCATTCATCAACCATCAGAATTCCTACACCCGACGGCTGCTTCCTGGCCTTTTGAAGCCTGGGGTATGGACATCATAGGGCCCATTAATCCTCCTTCGTCTAGAGGACATCGGTTTATATTGGCGATAACTGACTACTTCTCCAAGTGGGCAGAAGCTATACCTCTAGCTGAAGTTAAGACTAACAGTGTCATCAACTTCGTTAAACACCATGTCATCTATAGATTCGGTGTACCTCGAAGAATCATTCATGATAATGGACCTCAATTCATCAGCCAGAAGTTCACTAGATTCTGTGATGATTATCGGATTGATAATATTGCTTCGACAGCATACAATCCTGCTGCTAATGGTTTAGCCGAAGCCTTCAACAAAACCATCATTAAACTCCTCAAGAAGTTTGTATCCACTAACAAACGGAACTGGAGTGAGAAACTTGGCTAATGTCTTTGGGCCTACCGAACTACAGTCCGCAATCCTACAGGCTTTACACCTTTCTCTTTGGTGTATGGCTGTGAAGCTGTTTTTCCTTTGGAGATGCAAATTCCTTCTTTAAGGATTGCCATTGCTAACGAGCTTACTACAGAAAACAACGATCTGCTCCGACTTTAAGAGCTAGAAGCACTTGATGAGAAGCGACTAATGGCTCAACAGCATATTGAGCTATATCAAGCCCGTATCTCGAAGACTTTCAACCGCAAAGTTAAAGTCAGAACATTTCAGCAAGGAGCACTTGTTCTAGCAGTCAGACGTCCTATGACTATGACTCATATGAGCAAAGGGAAATTCGATACTAAATGGGAAGGTCCCTATGTTGTAAGCAAGGTCTTTTCAAATGGCGCTTATCAGCTTTCAGAACTTGATGGACGAGCTGCTATGATGCCTATTAATGGCAAATTTCTTAAGAAATATTATGTATAAATATAAACGTTTGTAAATCATCAAACAGAATCAAGTTCATAAATAAAATTTTATTTCATTTCATTAGATGATAGTACATGATATATTAAAGGTCACTATCATCTTTTTCTACATTGGGACGCGGACCACTGCCGTCCTTTACAAAAACATGGGCAGCAAAAGAGTCGAGAACCTCGTTGCTGGATCCCACAAGAAACTTGCAGGCGGCTATCCTCATGTCTTCTTCTTCTTTAGTCCTTCCTGGTTCAAGCAGGAAGTCCAGAATGTCCCGTGGTGGTTGAGGTGCAGACGAACCTTCACCCGCTTTTGCCTCCTTGGGCTGGATTGGATCAGCATGACGTTCTTCAGTGCCCTTTTCAACCTTCAGGGCGATCTCGGCCTTCTTAGATGCTTCTCCGAACGACATTTTTATGTTGAAGAGTAGAAGTGTTCATTCCTGTCAGATTTCTGCTATATTTATAGACAGAAGTTCCTCAAATAACGAAGCGACGGTTCATCCATTCATTTATCACATTCATCAGACGGTTCATCCGTTCATTAATGCTTGACGGTTCATCCGTTCATTTATCACATTTATCAGACGGTTCATCCGTTCATTAATGCCTGATGGTTCGTCCATTCATTTATTATCACCACCTGACGGTTCGTCCGTTCATTTATCATTTGACGGTTCACCCTTTCATTATTATTCATCATTTGACAGTTTACCTGTTCATTCATCGCACATACATTGACGGTTCATCATCATTCATTATTCACATCAGCAACTGGTTGTTTTCGACCAAATTGTCAAATCGAAATAATAATATTCAATATATTTTGCTAACACCTCTGAGCAGATATAATGAATATAATTATTTTCTACAATCATTAAGAAATATATCATGTCTTGCACCTTTGAATATATTTTCTATCTCTATTATTTATATCTAATAAGATATACAATAAATAATGGAGCCACAATAAAAATGTCTTTTATTTATTGAAATATGAGACATTACAAAAATGCTTCCATAGCAGCAAAAGCAAAGATACAAAAAAATTCTAATCAAGAAGGAGGGATAATTAAATTGTCGATTTGCTGCTTCAGTATCTGCAGCTCTTCTTCATAAGTTGATTTTACCCTCATTCTTGCTTCTTCCATTCCACTTTCTTCATTAAAAATAGGCATGTCTATTGTCCTGCGGGTAATCTCAGCACTATGAGTTTCTTCGTATTCACTCTTCTCCTGAATTAGGGCATTGAGCTGTTCAATCATAAGTCGCTGACTGGCAGTTTCTTCTTCAAATTCTTGTTGAAGGCGAATAATTTCTGCTTTCAGTGCATCGAGTTTTTGTCCTTTGTTCTCAGCCGCCAAAGTAACTGATTCTATTTTAGAATTGTATTCAGCTGACTTTGCGGAATGAGCTTCTAAAAGGTTTAGAAGATTTACTCTTTCTATATCAGCTTCTTGAGCCATTCACTCATATTCAGCCTGCACTAGAGAGTCTATATCTTTCCTCTTAAGTTCTTTATATTTCTGGATGGAGACTTCTAATTCATTCAGTATATGTTCAAGAAGAGTGGCTTGAGCATCATCTCCTTGGTCTCTTATGGCTCTTATCAAGAAAGAAGTAGGTTTCCTGACCATGATGAAGTCAGCCCCTTCCTTCTCTATCATCTTACGGACAAGAGATCCAAGCGACTCAAAGAAACATCTGGTAAATGATTGTACCACTTGCTGATTGATAGCCATAGTTTCTGGAGTCGCCGCTACTCCTGATGAAGACGGTGTAACAGGCTGTTCGATTCTTGGAGGTTGCACAACAGGCTCTTTAAATAAGGGTGCCAAAGTAGAACTGGTTGCTCCTCCTGCTTGATCTTCTGCAGAAGTAAAATTATTATTTTACTAAATTGATTATTGATGAACAAAGAAGATCAAATTAAGAGCAATTTTACCTTGATTTGTTCTAACAACAAGTTCATTTCCTATTGGAATGGATTCTCGTGGAACAGAAGTAGTCTCAGCTACAACAGCCTGGCTGCTGCCCGCTTCAGAACCGCAAGATAAGTGATGGCTACTACTAACAACCACTGTTGGAATAGGCACCATAGCCAAGTCCGTCGGAGGTGTTGGTAGAGTCTCAAAATCTGTAAAAAAATTACAAATAAAGATATTAGTCATCGGTTAATTTAAAAGAAAGGATTGTTAAATCTCGTTTTATACCTTGAGGATCGCTGGCAGGATTTTCTTGCAGCACACCTTCATCAGCTACTTCTTCAGGAGATTGTTATCTCAACATTGATAGCCTTTTCTGCAGACGCCTCCGCTTCAATATCCTTTTTAGGATTTAAAGTATCATCGGCAGTATTAAGAGATCTGTGCTCTTCATTTTCTTTGTCAGGATCTTGTAAATATTCATCGACATTTTCAGATGAAGAATCTTCCTCATCTTCTTCTTCTCCTGCTTCTATTGCTACATTACCACTGCTAGTAGTAGCCTGATCTTCTTGTAAGCTAAAACTGCAACCTTCCAGAGCTGCAATCATTTTCCGGTCTTCTTCCTCACGAAGAGTTTTGGGAGTAGGAGGAGGTTGAGTAGTCTCTGCAATAGGAGAATGGGGTTGGGCAACAATCTCAGTTCTTGGGGCAAAATCTCCCCTTTGTTCATTCTCCTCGAGAGTTTTGCTCCCTGATTCAGATGCAGGTGTAGGAGATGCCATGAGAAATCCTGCAGCAGCGTCTACTGAAGTCAAGAGTTGTCTAGAAGAAGACTCTTCCAAGACTCTTCTGGTGACGACTCTTTTCTTTCTGTGCAGAGGCCTAACAGGACTCTCTACAATTTCTGGCCCTGCTTGCTTTTGCACGGAGGTTGGAGTAGTGGCAACTTCTTGTGTTTCGGCCAGCTGTCGAGATTGAGATCTTGTAGTGATTCTTTCAGAAGAATGATCCAGGACCAATTTCTTCTTTGCTGCAGGAGCAGGAGGCTCTTCTCTTCTTCTTTTCTTGGCAGGAGATTTACCCACCTTCAAAGAGACACGAAGTGTGCATTCACTTCTTGGGGGAATATAATGTCCCTTGTAGTTTCCAGAGGTACATCTGCAGGTTCCTGCGCCTCCTCATCTATAGGGACTGATAGAGCAATTCTTCCTCTCCTCAATCTTGTGGCAGTGGCAAAACTATCAGCAAGATTAAAGTTCTCGACAAAAGTATTTGCAGATGTGTAAAATACCAAGTATGTGAAGAGCATCCGAGGCCCTTGAGGAGTGTTCTTTGGTGGCATCGAGAAGGTAGCCTTGGTGTCACGAGCATTGTAGTAGGCCCAAGCTCGGGCCCCGTCAATCAAGAAACCCTTGCCCTGAAGACAAGTGATTGCATTTCCTACATGGAATTGGTCATATCTAAACTGTCGGGCAAATCGGCTAGGGAGGTATGGTTCCAAGTAGCATTCGTCTTCGAACCGGTATACTAAATGAGATGGTCGAATTGACTTCAACCAATCAAAGGCTACGCGGTTTAAGGTTTGCAGCTTTGAATCTACCATGTTTAGTGGCATCTGGTCATGACCGACAGGGAGAGGGGCGCAACAGAAATTCCATCCTCTGTTCAAATTCAAAACAAATCTGCACTCAGTCAGAGAGGTGTATTTCCATTTACCCTGAGAATATCTGCGCAAGAAGCTACCATCTACTGGTCCCATACCAGGGTCCATTAAAGTTGGATAGTGAAGAAGCAACCATCCAAAGAGGTATGTGTACGACAGTTCAAGGCGAGGGAATTCTTTTTCTCCCTTGGCCTTCAGCATCGAGTCAACATACAAACGAAGACTCGTATTCAATCTGCATGTCATTGCTGATAACAAGTCAACTTTATAACCGAAGACTAGCTTAACGGCAGCAAAACGTACACCGCGATGGAAACGGTCCACTGCACTAGATCCTGGGACCACGAATCGTCTGAGCCAGTGTGTCAGAAACCCTGCTAACTGGGCTTCTTTGGACATGGGTCTGTAACCCATTCTTAAAAAACTCTCCAAAATGTCACCTTTCTTTAAAGGTGGACATTGGTAATCATCCTTCATTTCTCTATCATAATATTTACTTTCTTCCATTATCTTCATGACTTCTGTGTCACTCAAGGGTCTAAAAAAATTAGGGTAACATCTGTCATTTTCCTTGGTTTTCTTCTCTTCAATATGATTTAAGAACAAATACGGCAACCAATTCGCGGAATAGCAGGTGTTAGCCGTAGCACTCTTATAGTATAAAGAACAAATCTTGTAGTGGCATAGCAGTTCTTCAAATACTGCTACCATTTCTGTATTTTCTTTTCTGAGTTTCTCTAACTCGTCATTTGTGGGAACAAACTCCTCATACGGAGCATCCGCCATGGGCAAGTATGAGATGTATTTCATCTCATGGAGTGCAAACCCCATCTCTCCACCCGGGGTCATAAATGTTCCTGTCCTGTAATTGTATCGCTCAGCCAAGGCCAAAAACATATGAGGGTTAGGAGCGAAGCCATATACAGTGGCATGCACTGCTTGATACAGGTTAATCTGTTGGAGTCTGTCCCGGAAGGCTGTCAGAATCCAATTTGCAATACAATTCCATCGCTTATAATCTGGATTCACTAATCCAGTCATTCTGATATCCTGTTCATGGTATTTTCCTTCTTCTTTCGCAAATTCATTTGCGAATATAGGGGTTCTAACGGGCATCAGCATGAGGGAGGAGTTCTCCGGTGGATGCAGCTGGGTCTTAAGCCCCTTAACAGGACACTGTATCTGTCAGAAGAACTATAAAACATATCCTTCCCGTTAACCTTCTTTACAAAAATCTTTCCTGCACGGGCATCCTGGAGAGGAGTGATGTTCCAATCCATTTTCCTTGGGTAGCTTGCATGAGCATACCGCGATAAAGGGAGGCAACGGGAAATGTCAGGGATAAAGAATGATCTATCTTCCCGGTGGACTATCATCTCCTCCATCCTTGGCCTAGGTTAAGAAATTTTTTTCAAAGGCATCTCCAAACAGGAATAAAGGTTTCTTATGGATGACGGCATCCGCTGACTCTAATGGCTGTCCATTCATTAAACACATTAAAGTTTCGTTATCTTGGGATGTCAGTATAGCTTGACGAGAAGCCGGCAGATCATAATGAGGATAATGAACATGAGAAAGATCTTCTTTATATTTGGATTCAGACAGAGTTCCCACAAAATGTTCATAGTTCGGATCCTCATTTGTTTCAACTGCATCAAAAACAGATAGAGATCAGCACAAGTCAAAGAATCTTTTCAGACAAACAAAACATTAAAGTACACAATTCTCAGATTGCGCTGACATAGATTGTGCAAATATCAGTTTGCGTATCTCACAAGACGCGCAAACCAATCGATTGCGCTGACATCAGTATGCGCAAACCAATCGATTGTGCTGACATCAGTATGCGCAAACCAATCGATTGCGCTGACATCCAGCGCAAACCAATCGATTGCGCTGACATCCAGTGCAAATCAATTGATTGCGCTGACTTTATGTTAGCACAAATCGATAGTTTGCGCATGATTTCAGCCTTCATAAAAATGAAGGCTAACAGTTGATGCAACCAAAAAACCCTAAAAAGGGTGGCGCAATTTGAACTCATCTCTAAAAAGAGATGAGTTTCGAAGATCAAAAGAAGTCGAAACACCCTAAAAAGGGATTTTCGATTGGTTCAACTACCTATCAGAGCAGGATGCGCAGACTCGTGTCGAGATGCTCGCCGCGCAACTCTTTCAGATGACTCGGCAGGAGCTTTTCCCTTCGCGGCGGCGGCGGCGGCAGCGTTAGATCGTCGGGGCGCCATAGCAAGTCGTCGGAGTTGGAAGACAGTAAAGGCTCAGGGAAAGTTTTTTCGAAATGGTAAAGTAAAGAGTCAAAAAATGAAAGGATGGCTATTTATAGCCTTTGAAATACGAAACGGCCGCCATGGATTGCGCCTAAAATTTGGGGGAACTTTACTTTGCGCAGACAGCTCATCATCATGCGCAACTTGATTCAAAAATCAAAAATTCAAAGTATTTCGAAACTTTGAATCAAATCAACTTTCGAAAACTTTGAAGGGGGTCTTGTAGGTCCCAAAAAATCAAGTTGCATCAATCAATAAAGTAAAGAAATCAAAAAACCCATCATTTGGATGAATTGTGCAGGAAACAGATTGCGCAGCAATCCGATTGCGTAATTTACTTTGCGCAGACTTCCAGTTGCGCAGACTGACGTGGCAGAAGTCATCATTACCAAATCAAATCAAATCTTTTCTGACAACTGACAGTACGAAGAACAAGGAGACTGTTCGTTTCTTGTGCCGCACAGTGCTCGAGGGCGGCGGACAGCTGGCAGCGCAATCCAATCCTGCGCAAACTTAGTTTGCACAAAACATATCTGCGCAGTCTGAGTCTGCGCAAATCATGTCTGCGCACTTCAAAGTCTGCGCATTCTATCAACATAATTGATAAAAGATACGTGGCATTCATGCCATCAATTGTTCATTATGTGGCAACTGTCTGTGCATGATCATGCGCATTTCAATCAAATGATGCCATGTGTCCCAGATAGTTGGCCCATGATCCAGTAACTGCCTGCGCAAACCAATGCTGCGCAAATCAATTGCTGTGCAAATTATCCTGCGCAGTCCAAAATATCTGAAAGTTAGTTATTTTCAGAACTCTATAAATAGAGTTTCAAGTCTTCATTTGAGGGGATCAAGATCAGAGATCAGAAATCAGAGAGTTCAGGAGTTCTTGCCAAAGTGCTGCTACATTCTTCCGAGACTTTTGTCTTCAATTTCAAAGGCTTTTGCCTTCAGTTTCAGAGTTGTTTTCAACTTCAAAGGCTTCGTCTTCAAAGTTCACATCGTCCAAGGGATAAAGCAATCGCCATCAAGATTGGATTCCTACAGTTGTAATTTTCCCAGAATTCTTGTAATCTTTATTACAGTTTGTATCAATAAAGTTTTATACTTTTTTTTTTGCAAACAGAGTCTAGGTCACACTAGGTCAAAGTCAACTCTTGGTCAACCCTGGTCAACCAAGAAGTCAAACCTAAGTCAACTATGGTCAAACTAGTCTACATTAGTCTATACTAGGCTAAACTAGGTCAAGCAGACTCATACATAGGTCATAGGCTATACTATGCCTATAAGCCAAACTATAAATCATATGACCACATGATATTATCTACATCCAAAACATTACACATATTGACCTATTTATATAAGCTAATATAGGAATACATAACATATAGACTAACTATATGTATATATCACACAACATATTTATAACTTATATATATATTTGGGCACACACATTAGTTATATTATTATATATACATACAACTACATATATTACATATATATATATATATATATATATATATATATATATATATATATATATATATATATATATATATATATATATATATATATATATATATATATATATATATATATATATAGACTAATTTTAAATACACAATGAGTAGGCCACCTATTTGTATACACATTACTCACATATATATATTCAATACATTGTATGCCTATATAGATATACATACATATGCATGTATTACATACATATCCATATTCATATATACATAAATTATATTTACATAGTACATATACATACATATGTATTAAAAGAGAGGCATGTGTGTGTGTGTGAATGCTAGAATCTGTGGGTGTGTGTGTTGTCATGTGCACAGGAAATATAGGTGACAGTGTGTGCAGGAAATATGCAGTGCAAGTGTGTGTGTGTGTGATGAAGCAATGTGCAGAAAACATAAAACATGGAGGAATCATGTGTGTGAGTGTGCAGGTGTGCAGAAACCCAAACAGTAAAGAAATGTGTGTTAAGGCTTACAGGAAAACAGTGGCATGTATTGAAGTTCTCAGATTTAAACATATCCCAACAGTGTAATCATGATATCAATCAATTTAAGAACAATTGGAAATCAAAACAGTGGACAAAAAATTACCAGTGTACAGGAAATTAAACATAAAATCCTATCTCAGGTTCCTTATGAACTCAGAATTGAGTTCTCAACATCAATGAAAACTCAGGATTCAATCACAGACTTCCTGAAACAGCCCAACTCTTGAAATCAAGATTCGAATTCAAAACTCAACAAAATCATCCCAAAACTTGCACCCAGGTAGATAACTTATAGGAGAAACATATTAGGGACTGAAACTAAACAGTTAACAGCATTTAGATAGGTTAAAATCATTGACATAGTTAGCTAATGAAAACTGGAAAATCTGATATGTACATAACAGTCCTAACTTGGTATTTGAAGGAAACATGTACAAAATTAATCAAAATGAATTATTAATGGTTGGTAATATAAATATACATTTATTGCATGCTACACAAGTTGTTTGTGTCCCTGAAATTAGACACAAACGTGTCCACACAAACAGTACACAAGACAATGCCTAATGTGTTGTGTCCTCGTGCACGTGTGCACGAGTCTCGTGTACACAACACAGATCAACCCAAGACACGTGTCCACAAACCTAGGTTCGCCACTCATAGGGCTACCCACGTGTCACCCTGTTTTGGGTCGACGTGTCCCTGTGTCGTGTCAAACAACCCGTATCAGTGCACAAAAACTCGGCTGTACAGACAGTGCAAACCCAATACGGGCTGGAGAACGCATCCGACACGACACGAGAGCATCTCCAACTTGGAGGGCCTCATGTCAGTCATGGCCCCATGGCTCACGCCAAGTGGCATGGCCTGAGTCGCCGTGTCCAGCGAGTTGTTGGCCCCGAGTAGCAGGGGAAGCAACCCAGTCCCGAGCCAGTGCACGCACTCGTGTCCAGGCTGATTTGCACCCGACACAGACACAAAACGACCATGGCTCCTTCACAAAAATCAATGAGCACACAATGATCTACAATCCTATTCAATCAGAATTAAAAGACAGCAAAGTTGATCTCTCAGAGGCATTCTGTCGAACACCCTACAAACAAGACTGATACGTGTCCGATACGGACACGAAACGAACTCGAACCCTAGGTTTAGCCTATCTTACAGTAGGGGTAGGGCTAGGGCCTTCCTAAAATGGATTTAAACAGGAATTAAATGGGGTATTGAGAGTTATACCTATTGATGCACAATGAATGGAAAAGCTTTCAAAAGGAAAGAACTCCTCAAGCCACCAAGTCCCACAAATTGATATCTCCCTGCAAATAACTCATACCAGCAGCAAGAGGATAAATTTTAGGTCCTAATGGAATTGGTTTGAAGGAAAAAGGATTTAAAATGGATTTTTAATGATTTTAGGAAGATGGGACTCACCTCTTTCCTTAGAACTTTTGAAGAACCTTAAAAGTGGCTAGTCCTAAAAACTAGGAGAGTATTTATAATGGAGGAATCCCTAGGTTCAACTAGGGTGGCCGGCCATATAGGTTAGGGTGGGGTTGAGCTAGGTTTAGTTAGTCCTATCTAGCTAAGTCACAAAATGACTTGTGAAACCACAAGCCATTTATCAATCACTTGATTTCTAAAATTCTTAATTCAAGCTCTATGAATCCCTAACCACTAACTTGAGTCACACTAGGTTAGACTAGGGTCACTTGACCTAACCAAGCCCAAATAACTAGGGTTAGTTCCTAGGTTGGTCTACATGAGTCAAAACTAGCCAAAAATCAAACTAGTCCAAATAAATCCAAAATAATTTCTAAAACTTCCCATAAATTCTAATTAATACTAATAAATTTTATTTACCCCAAAAATGACAAATTTACCCTCAAACTAGAAATGTGGTAATGACAGCAACCCACCCCTTAAAGGGGCGGGCCCCACCCTTCCATGCTTGCTGCGTACAGCAGCAAGCCTCGATTAGTTATTCGTGAGTGGGCCATTGGCTAATAGTATTAGTAATTGTAGTGTTAGGTTTTTTTTATCTAATTTGTTTTATATGTAACGTTTTCCACAAGCCTCAAAACCCTAATCTTCCAAAACGAAAGTTGAGGATGATCATACCCTCTTCGTCTACGAATTCGTTTCACCAGCAACGGAGCTTTGTGCGCGATGAACGGAGCATCGGAAGTCTACCCCGCGTCACCCACGGAGCAGTTTTTCCACTCTAGGTACCCCACTTTCCTACGGCATAACTTTTTACTCGTAGCACCGATTTTCGATCCGTAAAATATTCTGGAAAGTATACTTGACCCTCTTCAAGACCCCTAGGTGGATTTTGACATGGCCATCCAACTTTCTCGAAAAATCGAGACGAAGTTGGAAAAAAAACCACTTTTCTGAATATTAAAAACTGTCGTAAAATACCAACTTGTCGGCCACTTTTCTTGCTGTCTATTAAACTTTCATAAAAAATAATTGAAGGCAGTCAAAGACAACCTAACTGAGATTGTAACGCACCTTTTGGATTCACTTTTTATCTAGTATGTAGAAAGTTACACGTTGTTAAAGTTTCAAGAAAAATAATAAATTCTGTTTTCAAAAGTGAAAAAATACCCGATACGGCGTGCGTCCCGACAAACCGGGCGACGTGGTCGTACACTATTCGTATCGAAAGACGCGTGTGGATGTTGTCGACGTGTGGGAACTGACGGAACCCGATTTCGTTGCATGTGCGCGACGAAATCAATGCGTATCCGTCAAGATACCCCGTATTGACCCTTTGCAAATTAAGTCACAACTTTGTGCACACTCGATCATATCGCGATGAAACTTATGCCATTGGACTCGAAATATTTTTTTGGTCCTGTGAGCCAAGTTTGGTCGATTCTGAGACCATTGATCGGAACGCTATTTTGGCGGGCCCACAATCCCACTCAACGGGCGATTTTGTGCACAGCCCACCGGAATCCAAAATTGGACATACCATTGAGTTTATCTCATCAAAACAAATCTGTAGACATATAGTTTGACGACTTTAGAGTCCATAGATATTGGCACGTATTTCGGTGCAAATTGGGTCCAACGGCGGACATCGTTTTGACCCGAAATTACGATTTTGCCCCTGTTCTAGAATTTAACTTTTGGACAGGCATTTCCTAGGCATATCTTTTATTCCAAACTCGTTCGTGATGTTTGTTTCAGCATCCGAAGCTTCTTTTGGATTTTGACTTTCGTGTTGACGATTCTAATTGTTTGATTTTGCTGCTTCTCGCACCACCCGCAGGCAAGATACCCTGCCTTATTTACTGTTTATAATTAGATGCATCTTTATTTATTTATTTACTGCACATTTATTTTCTATTTTCAGTTGGATCCATTACTTGCTATTTTTAGTTCACTTTATTGCTTTTCATTTATTTTTCCTTTTTGTCTTTTTGTATGCATATGGACCTAGTCTTAGCGAACTACCTTTTGTTAGTAACCTTGGGAGGGAGAAGACAGTTGAATGTATGGGCTACCCCAATTCCAAAAACCCGTAGTAACTGCGTACTACGGTAGTCGAGTCGCGAGGGTCACTAGCCTCGAGCTATGTGGACTAATGGGTCACGTGGGCCGCTAGCCTCGAGTTATGCTGGCTAATAGTATTGGTACTGACGTGTGCATGTTGTGAGTTGTTACCTTGTCCTAGGGGAGTCAGCTTTCACCTGCCATTACATCGAGATGTCTTCTAAATTGCCTACTAGAAAGGTTAGGAGACCTTAGCAAATTTTATGTTCCAAATCATGGCATGGAAAATGTCGCATTGTGGAATAGTAAGTTACCCCTTGTCCTTGTTTGGTTGTAGAGGTAGCCTACTGTTTCGATGATGAAATATTAAGCCGTGTTATTATTTGGACGCTTTTACTTTATCTTTATTTTTATGGTACATTTATATTCAGTTCATATGGCATGTTCTTTC
The DNA here is from genome assembly GCA_029216955.1 of Iris pallida. Taxonomy (NCBI): domain Eukaryota; kingdom Viridiplantae; phylum Streptophyta; class Magnoliopsida; order Asparagales; family Iridaceae; genus Iris; species Iris pallida. The sequence goes on along the minus strand of JANAVB010010599.1, from coordinate 328,312 downwards.
TGTATCTTGTTACGTCCCTCTGAGGACCTGGTTATCTCTCCAGGTGTGTGCTTCTGTGATTTTGCAGGTGTTCTAGCCAAGGCCGTGATCTTCTCCATTCTTTCGAAGACGATTGCGCTTGGTTCGTCTCGTTATTTTATCGATCAATTCATGTATATTTTATTTGAGATAGTTGGTAGTGGACTTTGTCTCCGTCCAACGATTGTATACATGACCATTTCAAAGTTGCTTTTATATCATTTATTTGTCTAGTGGATGAGATTTAGTTATTATGGTTCTACTGTATTTTATAGCTTATGTATACATACAAGGGTTCCATATATTGGAGTGTACTTCGTATGTATACAGCTGGCATGGATACGTACCTAGTCCTAAGTATTTTGGGACTGGGGCGTTACAGTAAATAAATGCACGGCCACTAGCTCTTGGGTGAGTCACTAACGGCAGCTAGAGGAAAGTAAATGCACGGCACATTTGTGTTTCAACCGAGGCACTAGTGGCATCTAGAGAAAAGTAAATAAGTGCACGGCGCACTAGCTCTCGGCTGAGTCACAAATGGCAGCTAGAGAAAAGTAAATGTGTGAAAGCCCCTGCGCCTAATAACTGTCTTCCCCGCCCTATGCACTACTCGTACTGAATCCACACCACGATATTTCTAATAACTGCTAAGTCTTCTAGAAAAATCAATTAACAGTTATATCCTAACGCTCGTCCTGTACGCACCGATGTACGGTCGGTACGCAAGTCCGTCTCTATATGTGACTCGCGACTTCGTGGCACACAAGTGTCAAGCCAATGAATGCGGCACAAACAAAGGGCGGTCCCTTAACTCTAGGCCAAATGCAACTAAAATATAATAATTTGCAAGTACAATTTATATTTTCTAGAATAAGTAAAAACATGCATGATATTGAGCAAGAAATTAAACAGTAAAGGCAAGGTGTCTTGCCTGGTAGGGCGCCTGGTGTGCTGCGATAATCAATGTGGCACGAACTTCGACTTCAGTGCAACAACTATGCAAGGGGACCTCTGTTGACGGCACAGATGGTTCCATCGAGTCCCGGACGGTCAATTTAGTTAGGGTAGACATAAGGTAGGATAGAATTGGCAGGAGATAGGAAGATTGGGATTGGTTATGGGAAAGAGGTTGATCAAGGAAAATGAATAAATAATAGGATATAGAAACTATTTATAATATTTGAAAATGATATATTATTAATTAATATTTGATAGAAAAATATGTTTGAAAATCTAGTAACTCATTTAAGGCAAATCCTTACTTTATCAAAATACCTTTGGTTAGCAAAACTAGATGTAAACACACCCTAAAAATATTTTATATGGATTCATACTTAAAAATTTAAAAATATCGTTTCTAAGCATGAACTCGAAGTTTTTCAAGATATAATTTTTGATAAGAAAATATTTTACTAGAAAAAAAATTTAGAATATTACTAGAGATTCAAAATGTATTATTGCAGGACTTCTAGACCATAATAAACATATAGAAGCCAAATATTTATAAACCTATAATATTTAAAATTATTTGTCCTATACATTCTATTTGGTAATAACAATAATTAAATAACAAAAATGTTGAATATACACACCCTCTTAATCAAAACAATAATAATAAATATGATAAAAACAAAATAACAAAATAATAATAATAATAATAATAATTAATGAGAGTTTATAAAGAAATGAAATAGAAGAATAATAATGGTAATAATAATAACAATAATAACAAAAAAATAAAATAAAATAATAAAACAATAAAAACAATGAACAAATGTGTTGTGGTTCTTCTCCTCTTTCGAGGGAACACAACTTCTCAGAGAAAAATCAAAGCAAGGGAGAAAAAGAGATGAGAGAGGGGGAGAGAGTGAAGAGAACAGTAAGTGGAGAGAGAGGCGTGCGGAAGAGAGGGGGAAGTAGAGGGAGAGAGAGAGAGATCGGAAGAGGGGACTTGAGGAGGGTTTCACGGAGGGAGAACAGGCGGAGATGGGGCGAGAGGGTCGGAGGGGAGGCGAAGGGTTCGTTTTTACGCTCCAGGAAAAGGGACGCGCGCGGGGCTCGCCGGTCCAGGGGAGGCGAAGGGTTCGTCGATGGCTCGGCGGAGAAAGGGGATCTGGAGCGGACGGTCGGCCGGGGCCCCAACCATGGAGGCGGCGGATGCTTGACGTGGAGGGCGCTGCTCAGGGGTCAGCGGCGCGCGCTCAAGGAGAAGGGGACGCACACGGTGGGGGCGGACGCGCACGTCGGCATGGTCGACGCGACGGCGGTTCGTCGGGTTTGGATCGGCCAGCGGCGAAAAGAAAAAGGGGGCGGTGGCGCTCAGACGGCTGACGGTGGGTTCTCGCTGGGCGCAGCCACCAGTCACTGAGGATGGTGTTTCAGACGGGGAAGCGCGGCGCTCGGCGAGGCGGAGTTCGCGGAGGCGGCCCCAGATCGGGGGTGCGGGTCGAGGCGAACGCCGGAAGGCGCTGCGGAGGAGGTACGACGGTTTGGGTTTTCCTTCTTCTTCTTCTTTTTGCTGTTGGTGATGGTGTTGTGGGTTTTGGGGCGGCCGCTGGTCGACGATCGAGAAATTAGTGGTAGCTGCGGCAGTGATGGGGGTCCGGGCGGTGGTTGTTGGTTGTGGTGATTTCTGTGGTTGGGTGTAGTCTGCTGTCGAGTGCGGCAATGGCGATGGGTGGTGGTGACGATGTGTTGGAGATGGGATCGGGTGGAGCGGCTGGTGGCGATCGGGCGTGTTTAGTCGGGATTCGACGGGGGGTGACGTCGGAGTTCGGGTTTGGGGCTGCAGTGGCGTGGTGGAGTCGCTAAGTCTGGGAAGCGGGGCGAAGGAGGAGGTCAGGGTTGGTGCTAGCTAGGCGGGGGTGGCCTGTGTGTTGATGCCTTTGGTGATCAGAATTAGGGTAGGTCGGTGTTCTGGCCCAATCTAGGGTTAGGGTTAGATTTGGGATTAGGGTTAGGGATAGAAATTTTGATGGTGTCGGGGTTGTCGACACGAAGGAGATTATAATGTATGTGTACAAAAGAAAATAATAAAAGGAAAAAAGATGGACACGGACACGGACAGGATGCACATCATCTGGTAGAAAAATTTTGGTGGATGTGAGGAATTTATGGAGGAGTACCTGCCTATTTATAGGATATGCGAATTCCCAGTTAGATAAGAATTAGAATAGTTTAAAACTCCGTAAGATAATTCTCTACTTTATTCAAATCCAAATCCAAATATAAATCCCATTTAATTCTAATTAAATTACATCCCTATAGTTTAAAATCAAATTAAATAAATCAAATTTCAATTATATGTATTAAGTTAATATATTTAAATAAATTCAAAAATTAAATCAAAATTTAAATGGCTACAATAACTTCCAAATATATTTTTCAAAATACCGATAATAATAATTTCAAAAATAATAAATATTTTTAAATATCTTTTTGAATAATAAAATATTAATATTAATAAATTTTGAAAATGGAATTATATATATAAATTCAATATTAATGTATCTCTATTTGCATAAAATAAACTTTAAGTAAAATACAAATAATTATTATATATATTATTTGAACTATATAAAAATAGAAAAAAAATTCTAAAATATGTACGCTCGCACATAATCGCACTCGTCGAGCAAATTCGAAAAAAAATGAATTTTCGCGCGACGTAAAATACAAAATTTTAAATCAGTACCAAATTAAATAAAAAAAGGTAGAAATTTAGTTGTTTTACATCATACCCAACTTAAAAGAATTTCGTCCTCGAAATTAAGAATTAATAGGGGGTGAGAAGACACAAGAGGGTATCGATGGGGACAAACAATGACAAAATCATGCCGTAAGAAATTGCGATCTAGATCATAGAAAATAATACGGTATGGTCATAATCGATAGGAAGGCTAGAGAAAGTTCTAGTATAACGTCATCGTCCTTCTAAAATAGGTAAAGGCGAAAGCAATATAGAGTTCAAAGTAGGCGTTATCAAATACGAATACGTGATTCAAAGGCGATCGAATAATTTCAAAAAGAATTTTCAAGGCAGTCATGGATGGGACTCTAAAGGACAAGCTTAGCTATGTCCCTATCCACATAGAACAATAGATAAAAGCAAACCAAAGTGCACTTGGTTGATCAGACCATTATGCACCGGTTCTGATTAGACAATATATTAGTGAGTGGCCACTCCATAGCATATGCCTTGATCAAGCTCGATAAAGAATTAGCTTGCAAATACTAGGCTATATTAGCATCATTAAAACATAGGCACGAGGGTAGATGAAATAAAACCAGTATAAATAGTCTAAGAGTCATGAGAATCTAAGTCTTGTTTTATTCCTATACCATCATTCTACGATTTTATTGACCAAGGCTTGGTTGGCCAAATAGGTTAATTTTCTCTAGTCTATATGGTCTAGCTAATACTATTTGTATTCCTTTAATGGTTAAGGGTGTGTTAGGTCGTGGGGTATTCTACCCAACTTAAAGAATTTAAGCTAAGGGTGTTTGGGACATCTAACTAGTAGGGTCAATCTCTAGCAAGCACGAAGGAAAGATAAGGATAATGATAGAAGGAATCAAGCAAGATGCAGTCGATGAGTCGAACGATAGTTCGAATATGGAATCGAGGAAGGAGGTCAAGTATGTGGATGAGATCCTAGACTTCTAATCCTATACGCAGGCTTGCTTGGTACGGTAAAGTAACCAAACAATTTATCTTGACATGCATGGGCCACCACAAAAACATGTAACGCCCCAGTCCCAAAATACGTAGAACTAGAAACGTAGACATGCCAGCTGTATACATACGAAGTACACTCCAATATATGGAAACTTCGTATGAATACATAAGCTGTAAAATATAGTAGAACCATGACTAATCCCATCCACACAAAAATAAATGAATAAAAGATATCATACAAAGATAATGAATTGTCTTGATACAATATGTTGGGCGGAGACAAATCAACTACCAACAAGTAAGAGCAAAATACATGGAGCGAAGCGAAGACGATCCGAACGCAATCATCCTCGAAAAAATAGAGATGGTCACGGCTAAAGCTAGAGCACCTGCAAAAAGACAATAGCACACACCTGGCAAGATAACCAGGTCCTCAGAGGGACGTAATAAGACACATAATATCATGCCAATAACTGATTAAATAAAGCTCAACAGGAAAGTATATGTGACTACACAAATAAAGGTCCTTAACCATTCTATGTGAAAATGCATTTTGAAGACAACGTTCCACACAAGGGCTCTCGAGACTAGAAACACGGTGCGTTAGCATTTCAACCAAGGCACTAGTGGCATCTAGAGAAAAGTAAATAAATACACGGCCACTAGCTCTTGGGTGAGTCATTAACGGCAGCTAGAGGAAAGTAAATGCACGGCACACTTGTGTTTCAACTGAGGCACTAGTGGCATCTAGAGAAAAGTAAATAAGTGCACGACGCACTAGCTCTCGGCTGAGTCACAAATGGCAGCTAGAGAAAAATAAATGTGTGAAAGCCCCTGCACCTAATAACTGTCTTCTCCACCCCATGTACTACTCGTGCCGAATCCACACCACGATATTTCTAATAACTGCTAAGTCTTCTAGACAAATCTATTAACAGTCATATCCTAACGCTCGTCCTGTACGCACCGATGTATGGTCGGTACGCAAGTCCGTATCTATATGTGACTCGCGACTTCGTGGCACACAAGTGTCAAGCCAATGAATACGACACAAATAAAGGACGGTCCCTTAACTCTAGGCCAAATATAACTAAAATATAATAATTTGCAAGTACAATTTATATTTTCTAGAATAAGTAAAAATATGCATGATATTGAGCAAGAAATTAAACAGTAAAGGCAAGGTGTCTTGCCTGGTAGGACGTCTGGTGTGCTGCAATAATCAATGTGGCACGAACTTTGACTTCGGTGCAACAACTATGCAAGGGGACCTCTGTTGACGGCACGAATGGTTCCATCGAGTCCAGGACGGTCAATTTAGTTAGGGTGGATATAAGGTAGGATAGAATTGGCAGGAGATAGGAAGATTGGGATTGGTTATGGGAAAGAGGTTGATCAAGGAAAATGAATAAATAACAGGATATAGAAACTATTTATAATATTTGAAAATGATATATTATTAATTAATATATGATAGAAAAATATGTTTGAAAATCTAGTAACTCATTTAAGGCAAATCCTTAATTTATCAAAATACCTTTGGTTAGCAAAACTAGATGTAAACACACCCTAAAAATATTTTATATGGATTCATACTTAAAAATTTAAAAATATCGTTTCTAAGCCTGAACTCGAAGTTTGTCAAGATATATTTTTTGATAAGAAAATATTTTGCTAGAATTTTTTTTAGAATATTACTAGAGATTTAAAATGTATTATTGCAGGACTTCTAGACCATAATAAACATATGGAAGCCAAATATTTATAAACCTATAATATTTAAAATTATTTATCCTATACATTCTGTTTGGTAATAAGAATAATTAAATAATAAAAATGTTGAATATACACACCCTCTTAATCAAAACAATAATAATAATATGACAAAAACAAAATAACAAAATAATAATAATTAATGAGAGTTTATAAAGAAAGGAAATAGAATAATAGTAATGGTAATAATAATAATAACAAAAAAAATAAAATAATAAAAACAATGAACAAATGTGCTGTGGTTCTTCTTCTCTTTCGAGGGAACACAACTTCTCAGAAAAAAATCAAAGCAAGGAAGAAAAAGAGATAAGAGAAGGGGAGAGAGTGAAGAGAACAGTGAGTGGAGATAGAGGCGTGCGGAAGAGAGGGAAAAGTAGAGGGAGAGAGAGAGAGATCGGAAGAGGGGACTCGGGGAGGGTTTCACGGAGAGAGAACAGACGGAGATGGGGCGAGAGGGTCGGAGGACGCGGGTGGTTCCGGCGACGCGGAGGCGCTCCAGGAGGATGGACGCGCGTGGGGCTCGCCGGTCCAGGGGAGGCGAAGGGCTCGTCGACGGCTCGGCGGAGAAAGGGGATCTGGAGCGGACGGTCGGTCGGGGCTCCGACCATGGAGGCGACGGATGCTCGACGCGGAGGGCGCTGCTCGGGCGTCAGCGGCACGCGCGGGTGGGGGCAGACGCGCATGTCGGCGTGGTCGACGCGACGGCGGTTCGCCGGGGTCGGATCGGCCAGCGGCGGAAAGAAAAAGGGGGCGGTGGCGCTCAGGCGACTGAAGGTGGGTTCTCGGTGGGCGCAGCCACCAGTCACCGAGGACGGTATTTCAGAAGGGGAAGTGCGGTGCTCGGCGAGGCAGAGTTCGCGGAGGCGGCTCCAGATCGGGGGTGCGGGTCGAGGCGAACGCCGGAAGGCGCTGCGGAGGAGGTACGATGGTTTGGGTTTTCCTTCTTCTTCTTCTTTTTGCTATTGGTGATGGTATTGTGGGTTTGGGGTGGCCGCTGGTCGACGATCGGGAAATTGGTGGTAGCTGCGACGGTGATGGGGGTCCGCGCGGTGGTTGTTGGTTGTGGTGATTTCTGTGGTTGGGTGTGGTCTGCTGCCGAGTCGGGCAATGGCGATGGGTGGGGGTGATGATGTGTTGGAGATGGGATCGGGTGGAGCGGCTGGTGGCGATGGGGCATGTTTGGTCGGGGTTCGACGGAGGGTGACATCGAAGTTCGGGTTTGGGTTTAATGGGGCTGCAGTGGCGTGGTGGAGTCGCTAAGTCTGGGAAGCGGGGCGAAGGAGGAGGTCAGGGTTGGTGCTGGCTAGGCGGGGGTGGCCTGTTAGTTGATGCCTGTGGTGATCGAAATTGGGGTAGATTGGTGTTCTGTCCCAATCTAGGGTTAGGGTTATATTTGGGATTAGGGTTAGGGATAGAAATTTTGATGGTGTCGGGGTTGTCGACACGAAGGAGATTATAATGTATGTGTACAAAAAAAATAATAGAAGAAAAAAAAGATGAGCACGGACACGGACACGATGCACATCATCTGGTGGAAAAAATTTGGTGGATGTGAGGAATTTATGGAGGAGTACCTGCCTATTTATAGGATGTGGGAATTCCCAGTTAGATAAGAATTAGAATAGTTTAAAACTCCGTTAGATAATTCTCTACTTTATTCAAATCCAAATATAAATCCCATTTAATTCTAATTAAATTATATCCCTATAGTTTAAAATCAAATTAAATAAATCAAATTTTAATTATATGTATTAAGTTAATATATTTAAATAAATCCAAAAATTAAATCAAAATTTAAATGGCCACAATAACTTCCAAATACATTTTTCAAAATACCAATAATAATAATTTCAAAAATAATAAATATTTTTAAATATCTTTTTGAATAATAAAATATTAATATTAATAAATTTCGAAAATGGAATTATATATATATATTCAATATTAATGTATCTTTATTTGCATAAAATAAACTTTAAGTAAAATACAAATAATTATTATATATATTATTTGAACAATATAAAAATAGAAAAAAATTTCTAAAATATGTACGCTCGCACATAATCGCACTCGCCGAGCAAATTCGAAAAAAACAAATTTTTGCGCGCGACGTACAATACAACTACGCGACGTAAAATACAAAATTTTAAATCAGTACCAAATTAAATAAAAAAAGTAGAAATTTAAGGATTTTACAGGTTTTGATCTATTTAACATTGTTATTTTCTAAGTTCTTATGGTTCATGTTGTAGAGCATTTCGTTCTGCCCCCATTTTGACCCATGGAAGTTCGGATTTGGACTCTGGATGAGGGAGTTATGAAGTTTTAAAGCCATGGACTTCATGGCTATCATTCTCCGATCAGTGGAGAAAAAACACAGTCTCTCAGCCGCATGAAGTACTTGACCGCATGAACATTCATACGGCAAGTCTCATTTCCAGCCGCATATGGCCTTGACTTCACTTAGCTGCATGACGCATTAACATTTCCCGGCCGCATGAAGACAACTCACTGCAGCCGCATAAGACTTGACAATTCTCAGCCGCATGAGATCCCACTTGAACTCAGCCGCATAAGCACTTGCATGTCCGCAACCGCATGAGCACTTGCATTTCCAGCCACATAAGGCCTTGCTCCCCCAGCCGCATAAGACCTTTTCGTCTCAGCCGCATGGGATCACTCCTTTCCCAGCCGCATAAGACCTTTTCGTCTCAGCCGCATGGGATTGTCACGCCCCGCTCCCGTAGGAGCGATCGTCCTCGCTAATGCGTGATGCCGCACGAGCCTAGATGCAAGGCAGTTTCATAACGGCCGATTACATTGGCGGCGACGGGATCGTCGCACAGAAGTCCCAACCAGAAATATTGAAACATGTAGCAGAATTTAAGAACAAGTACACATGAACACAAGTTATTCAAAAGAAGCTCTTTATTGATATTGAATACAAGATTACATTTGTGGGCGCAAGGCCAAATTATAAGTCTCTCGTGCTCACTTTTTTCTCATTTACAAGTCACTCTGCTCTCTCTCATCTCTCGATTACAATGCTTGAGCCAGCGGAAGTGTAGCACCCAGTTTCCCAAATGAGGATAATTTTAAAATTTCATGTTTATAATTATTTTAATAATGATATTTAATTCATGATATGATATTTGGTGATTTTAAATTATTTTAAAATTATTTAAATCAATGACTTGTGGTTTTGACGTTTTGCTAGTGAAACCCTAGAGACTGTTTGACCTAAAGCCTAACCATGTGATTATGATATTTTAATATCATTTTGGCCTAAGAATATTTTTGCATTTGACCTCTTTGAATTATTTTAATATTATTTTATTATTTATGATATTGTTTTGGGGTTATTTGAGTCGGGTTCGAATTTCAACTCAATCCGACTTGAAACGGGGACCCGGGGGTAGTTTGACTCTAGTGGGACCAACACACTAGTTAGACATGGCCCACATGATATTAATCTTAGTCCACATGATAGAAATATTTTAGTTAGAGGTTAGACTAATTATTATGGATAAGGTTAGTGTGATTAGAGACTTTAGAATGACTAATTTAGCCCCAACCAATTAGCCCTTTCCTAATACTCATAGAATAGGTTAGTGGGGGCATTTTGGACCTTACATAATAGGACAAATAGTCCCATATGGCCAGCCTGTAAAACCCCTAAATCTCTAACTATTTTTTATTTATTAATTTGCATGGATTTAAAATTTTTGGTACTGTATGTCACGTAGTCGTATTGTACGTCGTATGCGAAATTTTATTTTTTTGCTCGACGAGTGCGAATATGTGCGAGCGTACATATTTTTAGAAAAATATTTTTATTATGATTTCAAAATAATATATGTAAAAATTATTCCTAGCTATCATTTTCAAGTTTAGGATTTTAATTATGAAAAACCTTTCATTTATGCAGTTATAATAATAAATTATTTTAGTATATTAGAAAAAGCATATTTATGTAAATATTATTTGTACAAACACATTTTTCCTAATTATTTATTTGTTTATTTTAAATAATGTAATTTTTGAAATTAATTATTATAGTATTTTTGGAAAACATATTTTTGAAATATTTGTGTCAATTTAAATTTGATTTGATTCCATGGATACATATAAATAGGAAACTATCTATATTTTAATTTGAATTGGTTTTAAACTAAAAGTATTAAAATTAGATCTAATCGGATTTGATTTGAGATTTGATTTGTTGAATCATTTAAATTAAGTACTGAATATTCTATTTTGGGTTTTAAATTATTCCTAATCCATATCTAATTGGGAATTCCCACATCCTATAAATATAGGCAGGTACTCCTCCAATTCATTATTTTTCCATCCATTATTTTTTTTCCACAGATAATCCTCCAACCATAGTGCAGTGCCTCGTGTCCGTGTTCGTGTCCGTGTCCGCTTTCCAATCTTATTCCAATATTATTTACATATACATTATCCATCCCTCTCGTGTCGACAAACCCGACACAATACGAATTACATATTCCTAAACCCAAATCCCTAACCCGTCCAGCCCGATCTGCCTCCCGTCCATCATCGACACCACGCCTCCACACCCAGCACCACCGCCCACGGCAGCCACCACCAGCACAGACCCGTCCCTGCCACCACTCATGGCCGTCCTCCGCCACACCCCGCCAAAACAACCACGACCTCCAAACCCCAGACCCGACACAACTCCGCCTCCTACAGACACCATCACCACCCTTAGCCTAGAACAGCCCCGTCACCACCGCCCGTCGCCGCCGACCACAGGGAATAGAAAACCCAACAACAAATAAAAGAAAAAGAAAAGAGAACAGTACTATATATTATTATTATTATTATTAATATTATTATTATTATGTTTTATAACTATTATTATTTTTATATTATTTTGTGACTAGATACTATATTAGATTTTTGGGCCTAAAATATATTTATGGTATTTTAAATATATGACTCTTAACCCACAAATATTTTTTGTATTTTTCAAATTATAATATTAACTCTAAAATATTTTCTATATTTTAGGTAGTTACCTAAGTCATTTCAACTGGTAAAAAATATAGTTTTTATATATAATATTTTCTAAAATAGTTATATATATTTACTTTATATAATTATCCATTCGAATCAATTCTTCCTAACTAAATCCAATTGTTCCCTGTTTCCTTGCAAATTCAAACTTTTTTTTATATCGTCCTTAGCAAATTCGACTATTCTGGACTCAATGACAGGGTTTGTCCCATCACTTGAGATTACTTGCGTGGTTTTGACGTCTGAAACTATTTTTGTGTACAACCATTTCCTAGCCTTTAAAATATATAATTATTATGCTAATAAAAATATAGTTCTCTACCAAAAATCATATTTTTACAAAATTAAGATTTTTGCCTAAAAATGTTTTTCTTGAATTTAAATATTTTTGCTGTAATTATTTTGACTCATAAAAACTAGTTTTAAGTGTTATAATTAGTTTTCAAATATCTTATTAATTTATTCTTTGATTTCCCTCATGTCCGTAACCGATCCCCTAAATCCTATTCGTTCACCCAATTTCGTACTACCTTATGTCAACCCTAACTAAATTGACCCTTCTGGACTCAATGGAACCGACCGTGACACCATCAGAGGTCTCTTTGTACAAGTTATTGCACCAAAGTTGCAGATCGTGCCACCTTGATTATCGCAGCACACCAGGCGCTCTACCAGGCAAGACACCTTGCCATTAGTTGTTTAATTATTTTTAGCTCATATTTCATGCATGTCTATTATTTTCTTTATAAACTGTGATACATGGCATAACTGTCCTTTTATATTTCCTGCTGTGTATTATTTTTCTTACAAATTAAACCTAGACTTAAGGGACCACCTTGTGTGTCGCATTCATTGGCCTTGACACGTTGTAAACACGAAGTTGTGTGTCGCATGTAGAACACAGAAGTGCGTGATTGGCTGGCCACCAGTACGTATAAGCCGTGCGATAGGAATAACCGCTAATAGAGGTTGCATGCTAGTTTGACTTAGCGGTTATAGAGGTTACTATTGTGGATACGACAAGGTAGGCATTGGGTGGGAAGAACAACTCTTTAATGTATGGGTTATTTTGCCGGTTATCTCCAATGGGAGGTACGGTCCTGCTAGCCGGTTATCTCCAGTGGGAGGTACGGTCCTGATTGCCGGTTATCTCCAGTAGGAGGTACGGTCCTGATTCCTGACTGACCCGGCCCATGCGTCAAAGGTTGTTCTTTATTGCATATTCACTATAGTACGATTAGATACCATATTGGATTCATAGCATGGGAAGATACGTTACCGTGAATTAGTTTACCATCTCCTGTCCTTGTTTGGTTGGGGGGATGGTACGCTCGTTCAGTAGGTGCGTATTGGAACATGTTATAAATTCGATTTACTTATTTATTGAGCAATATTTATTCAGTTTATATGGCATGCTATTATGTGTCTTGTTACGTCCCTCTGAGGACCTGGTTGTCTTGCCAGGTGTGTGCTATTGTATTTCGCAGGTGCTTTCGCTCTAGCCGTGTTCATTGCTATTTCTCGAAGATGGTTGCGTTTGGATCGTCTTCGCTTCGCTCGCCAAATTCATTTATTCTCTCATGTACTTTCCTTATTTTGTTGGTAGTGGATTTGTCTCCGCCCAACATATTGTATCAAGACAAAGTTATTCTCATTATATGACATCTTTATTTCATTTATTTTGTGTGGATGAGATTAGTTATGGTTCTACTGCATTTTACAGCTTATGTATTTATACGAGGCTTCCATATATTGGAGTATACTTCGTATAAATACAGCTGCATGTCGATGTACCTAGTCCTACGTATTTTGGGACTGGGGCGTTACATGTTTTTGTGGTGGCCCATGCAGGTCAACATAAATTGTTTGGTTACTTTACCGTACCAAGCAAGCCTGCGAATAGGATTAGAAGTCTAGGATCTCATCCACATACTTGACCTCTTTCCTTGATTTATCCACCGTTTGACTCATCAACTGCATCTTGCTTGTTTCCTTCCATCTCTATTCTTATCTTCCTTTCGTGCTTGCTAGAGATTGACCCTACTAGTTAGTTGTCCCAAAACACCATTAGTTTAAATTCTTTAAGTTAGGTAGAATACCTTATGAACTAGCAACCCCTTTGACCTAGTGACCTATATTAGTGAGCTTATTTAGATCCTAGAAAACTAGAGGACCTAACTCGACTAGCCAACCAAGGACTTGGACAAAAGACTATAGGACGACTGTATGCCCTAGAATCATTCTACCTTCTTAAATCTTAATCTCTCGTACCTATGTATTTACCATTTGACTAAATGATGCTAATGTAGCCTAGTTTTTGCAAGCTTATCTTTTATCGAGCTTATTCACGACATATGTTATTGGAAGATATCCCACTAACATGTTGTCTAATCAGAACCAGTGCATAATGGTCTGATCAACCAAGTGCACTTTGGTTCGCTTTTGTCTATTATTCTACGTGGATGGAACATAGCTAAACTTGTCCCTTAGAGTTCCATCCACGACTGCCTTGACAATTCCTTTGAAATTCTTTTCGGTCGCCTTTGAATCACGTACTCATATTCGCTGAGATCGTCGTTTGAACCCCTTAATGATTTCGCCTTCACCTATTCTAGAAGGACGAAGGCGTTATACTAGCACTCCTTCTAGCCCTCCTATCGACTATGATCATTCTCGCTCGATATTACTATATCTTTATCCTAAACTCCTCGCCCTCCTTCTCGTCCTATAATTACTGTCATGACCTTCTAATCGAGTAAATCTAATTCATTCTCAAATCGTGCCCTCAAGAGACCATAACTTTAAGGCCTCTAATGTATTTTATTTTCATGAACCCATACTTTTCCTTTTTGCGCGTCATCTTAAACATTTCCTTCTCGCGTTAATCCATGACTATCTTCGCCTTATTGGAATCACGACGCTAATGCAAATTTTCATTTAAACGTCGTTCCCTTGTCTTGATTTGACTATGCTTCCCCATCGATACCCCCTTGTGTCCTCTCACCCCCCCTACTAATTCTTAATTTCGAGGACGAAATTTCTTTTAAGTTGGATAGGATGTAAAACCCCTAAATTTCTAACTATTTTTTTATTTATTAATTTGCATGGATTTAAAATTTTTGGTACTGTATGTCACGTAGTCGTATTGTACGTCGTATGCAAAATTTTATTTTTTGCTCGACGAGTGCGAATATGTGCGAGCGTACATATTTTTAGAAAAATATTTTTATTATGATTTCAAAATAATATATGTAAAAATTATTCCTAGCTATCATTTTCAAGTTTAGGATTTTAATTATGAAAAACCTTTCATTTATGCAGTTATAATAATAAATTATTTTAGTATATTAGAAAAAGTATATTTATGTAAATATTATTTGTACAAACACATTTTTCCTAATTATTTATTTGTTTATTTTAAATAATGTAATTTTCGAAATTAATTATTATAGTATTTTTGGAAAACATATTTTTGAAATATTTGTGTCAATTTAAATTTGATTTGATTCCATGGATACATATAATAGGAAACTATCTATATTTTAATTTGAATTGGTTTTAAACTAAAAGTATTAAAATTAGATCTAATCGGATTTGATTTGAGATTTGATTTGTTGAATCATTTAAATTAAGTACTGAATATTCTATTTGGGTTTTAAATTATTCCTAATCCATATCTAATTGGGAATTCCCACATCCTATAAATATAGGCAGGTACTCCTCCAATTCATTATTTTTCCATCCATTATTTTTTTTTCCACAGATAATCCTCCAACCATAGTGCAGTGCCTCGTGTCCGTGTTCGTGTCCGTGTCCGCTTTCCAATCTTATTCCAATTATTTACATATACATTATCCATCCCTCTCGTGCCGACAAACCCGACACAATACGAATTACATATTCCTAAACCCAAATCCCTAACCCGTCCAGCCCGATCCGCCTCCCGTCCATCATCGACACCACGCCTCCACACCCAGCACCACCGCCCACGGCAGCCACCACCAGCACAGACCCGTCCCTGCCACCACTCCTGGCCGTCCTCCGCCACACCCCGCCAAAACAACCACGACCTCCAAACCCCAGACCCGACACAACTCCGCCTCCTACAGACACCATCACCACCCTTAGCCTAGAACAGCTCCGTCACCACCGCCCTTCGCCGCCGACCATAGGGAATAGAAAACCCAACAACAAATAAAAGAAAAAGAGACCACCACCACCGTACCTATCTACGCCGGCCGGAGTGTAGTCGCCGCGCTTCCAGCGTCCGCCGCGTCCGGTCGCCCTCCGCAGATCCTTGCCGCTCCCACGTTCTCGACCGCCGAACTTCGAGCCGCCCTCTGCCGCGTTGACCGACGAGACGAGCGCCGCCCTCCGCCCGTCTCAACGTCGTCACGAGCTGCGTTCTCCGCTGACCTCCACCGCGGGACTCCTCCAGCGGCCTTCGCCATCGTCCCCGCACGCCGCCCCGGTCTCGGCAGCGCCGGCGAGTAGCGCCTCGCCGCGGTGCGTCCGCACCTTCGCCGAGAAACCCCTTCCTCCGCTCCCTCTTTCTTTCCCGCGCGCCGATCTGCGCCGCCCGACCACAACCCTAGCCGCCGAGACTTCACCCGAAGCCTCCCGACCCCCTTCCTCTCCACCGTCTGCCGCTGGACCGCCGCCTTTCTCCTCCCCTTCTCCTCGCCGCACCGCCGCGTGACCCGACCGCGCGTCCGCCTCTTCCTCCTTCCGACCGCAGGAGAACCCTTCTCTCCGCCCGAGCAAATCCGCCACCGCCCTCCTTCTCCCTGGGCCTCTCTCCTCCGCCGCCTTCTCGCCGTTTGTCGGAAGCTCCGCCGTCCCGAACCCTCTCGAATCTCCCCCCCTCGAATCTCTCGCTCATCCCCTCTCTATTTCCGCCTCTCAGTTCCCTCTCTCTCGTTCTGGATATTTTGTTTTCATTTATTTAGTGAACAACAGCTGGTATGTAGGAGATTAGTTCTATCATTATTCTAGTGTTCTTAGTTTTCAATTGTTTTTTTTTGTTGCTGTTTGTTTGTTCCCTTGTTTCGATTCCCCTCTTCAAAAAAAAAAAAGAAAAAGAAAGAGAACAGTACTGATTATTATTATTATTATTATTATTATTATTATTATTATTATTATTATTATGTTTTATAACTATTATTATTTTTATATTATTTTGTGACTAGATACTATATTAGATTTTTGGGCCTAAATATATTTTTGGTATTTTAAATATATGACTCTTAACCCACAAATATTTTTTGTATTTTTCAAATTATAATATTAACTCTAAAATATTTTTCTATATTTTAGGTAGTTACCTAAGTCATTTCAACTGGTAAAAATATAGTTTTTATATATAATATTTTCTAAAATAGTTATATATATTTACTTTATATAATTATCCATTCGAATCAATTCTTCCTAACTAAATCCAATTGTTCCCTGTTTCCTTGCAAATTCAAACTTTTTTTTATATCGTCCTTAGCAAATTCGACTATTCTGGACTCAATGACAGGGTTTGTCCCATCACTTGAGATTACTTGCGTGGTTTTGACGTCTGAAACTATTTTGTGTACAACCATTTCCTAGCCTTTAAAATATAATTTTATGACTAATAAAAATATAGTTCTCTACCAAAAATCATATTTTTACAAAATTAAGATTTTTGCCTAAAAATTTTTCTTGAATTTAAATATTTTTGCTGTAATTATTTTGACTCATAAAAACTAGTTTTAAGTATATAATTAGTTTTCAAATATCTTATTAATTTATTCTTTGATTTCCCTCATGTCCGTAACCGATCCCCTAAATCCTATTTGTTCACCCAATTTCGTACTACCTTATGTTAACCCTAACTAAATTGACCCTTCTGGACTCAATGGAACCGACCGTGACACCATCAGAGGTCTCTTTGTACAAGTTATTGTACCAAAGTTGCAGATCGTGCCACCTTGTTACGCAGCACACCAGGCGCTCTACCAGGCAAGACACCTTGCCATTAGCTGTTTAATTATTTTAGCTCATATTTCATGCATGTCTATTATTTTCTTTATAAACTGTGATACATGGCATAACTGTCCTTTTATATTTCCTGCTGTGTATTATTTTCTTACAAATTAAACCTAGACTTAAGGGACCACCTTGTGTGTCGCATTCATTGGCCTTGACACGTTGTAAACACGAAGTTGTGTGTCGTATGTAGAACACGGAAGTGCGTGATTGGCTGGCCACCAGTACGTATAAGCCGTGCGATAGGAATAACCGCTAATAGAGGTTGCATGCTAGTTTGACTTAGCGGTTATAGAGGTTACTGTTGTGGATACGACAAGGTAGGCATTGGGTGGGAAGAACAACTCTTTAATGTATGGGTCATTTTGCCGGTTATCTCCAATGGAAGGTACGGTCCTGCTAGCCGGTTATCTCCAGTGGGAGGTACGGTCCTGATTGCCGGTTATCTCCAGTAGGAGGTACGGTCCTGATTCCTGACTGACCCGACCCATGCGTCAAAGGTTGTTCTTTATTGCATATTCACTATAGTACGGTTAGATACCATATTGGATTCATAGCATGGAAAGATACGTTACCGTGAATTAGTTTACCATCTCCTATCCTTGTTTGGTTGGGGGGATGGTACGCTCGTTCAGTAGGTGCGTATTGGAACATGTTATAAATTCGATTTACTTATTTATTGAGCAATATTTATTCAGTTTATATGGCATGCTATTATGTGTCTTGTTATGTCCCTCTGAGGACCTGGTTGTCTTGCCAGGTGTGTGCTATTGTATTTCGCAGGTGCTTTCGCTCTAGCCGTGTTCATTGCTATTTTTCGAAGATGGTTGCGTTTGGATCGTCTTCGCTTCGCTCGCCAAATTCATTTATTCTCTCATGTACTTTTCCTTATTTTGTTGGTAGTGGATTTGTCTCCGCCCAACATATTGTATCAAGACAAAGTTATTCTCATTATATGACATCTTTATTTCATTTATTTTGTGTGGATGAGATTAGTTATGGTTCTACTGTATTTTACAGCTTATGTATTTATACGAGGCTTCCATATATTGGAGTATACTTCGTATAAATACAGCTGGCATGTCGATATACCTAGTCCTACGTATTTTGGGACTGGGGCGTTACACAGCCACTTTGGGAGAGGATAGGCTCAAGTTTATTTCATTATTCTATCCACACTCTCTCTCTTGTTCTTCCCCAAATTTCTAGAGAGCAATCCCTAGAAATTTCCACCAAATCCTTCCATTTCACCACCAAATCTTCTTCTTTCCTTCTCCATTCTAGCCAAGGAGGAAGCTACCCAAGTTTGGGAGGATTCGGAGATCGTTCGTGTCATTTTGGAATCTCTACGTGTCGGTGTCGCTCCGAGAAGACTTTTCTTCGATTCGATCTACCGGGAGGTATAAATCCTTTCTTCTTTTTATTTTCTCATGCATATAGATCTATTTTGAACCCATAGGAATGACCCCATGGTTGTATCTCCATTTGTGTCCATTTCGTGTCCATTTGGAGCTCATAGGAGTGTCCTTTGTGTTGTGGTTGTGTCTATGTGGGAAAATCCCAAATTTGGACACACTATGTGTTGTTGTTATGTATGAATGAATTATTACATGTTTAATCTCATATTTTTGTATTGGAGATGTGTTCTATAGTATCTCATATATATATATATATATATATTAGTGTAGAGAGTGAGTTCTTGATATATTATGTTATATACTTATGTTCTTTTGTCTCAAATTACCCAAATCCGTCATGATTTTTATCCACGTTTTTAATTTCAGCCCTAAATTAGAAATGTCATAACTTCTAGCTCAAAGCTCGGTTTAATCTCCCGTTTTTTTTAAAAGAAGCGTATTGAAGTTAGCTTCCCAAAAACATATATTAATAGGCCTAATTCTTTCTATAACTTTCTGGAGAATTATTTGAGTGTCAGCTGTACGAAAAACAAATACGTTCTCAGTATTTTTGCGATTCCGGGAGTTTCCGGAAACGAAAACGCGATCCGTTTAAAGTTTCGGAAAGCTAACACATAGATCTATAACATACTTTAATCTTAAATTTTAATTCATGCTGAGATGGTACAGTATTGATTATTAGTAGGAGTTACTATTCGGCATATGCATTTTATGCACCCGTGTGTGTAATATAATATTCTATTTGATTTTAATCCATGTTAATGTATATATATTATGTAATTAAATAGAGAATGCAAGCATGAGTAAATGGTTAAATAAATGATGTATGTGGTGTAAGTATCCTATCTAATGTAAGCATGTATAGGTATGGCTTGTAATGAATATGTAGGTTCCATAGTATGTAATGTATGGTGCATATAGTGGTGCAAGAGAATAAATAAATGATGAATGAATGCAAGCATGAATGTAATATAAAATAGATGTAATTTATGTAATATACAAGTTAATAAGATGTAATGTTCTATGTTAACACAAATCCTATATTACCTCATGTACCCCCTTACACTATGTTGACACTATCACACTTGACATATTGTTCACTTACACTTTGACACTCTTTGATATGTATACACTATGTATGCCCATTTAACCCTCACTTGCCCCTTTGCCATTCACATACACACATAGCCTCTTAAATAAGTTTATGAATATAGTAACTTAGCTATGTATGTATATTATATATATGTTAGCATATTGTGTTGTAATATATAAGTTTATATAACCATTTGAAATATCATGATTATAGACCTAATGTTGAATACCAATATATGCATGTGTATATATGTTTAGACATATATAGCTTAAAGTAATAGATTACCTAGTGTATATCCAATGTGAATTCTTGCCTATTTGAGTATTGAATAATTGCATGCTATATAGAGTTAGGTGTATGTTGGCTTGTATAGCCTTGTTTGATGTGTGCTTACTAGGATAGTCTTGGTTAGGCCTAGTAAGACTTGCTGGGTTAGGATATGACCTAGTTTGATTAGTGCAGTTGACCAGAGTTGACCAAGGGTTGACTTTGGCCTAGTTTGACCTAGATTCATATAGAATACATTGTAGCGCTTTATATACCCTTCTGGACATGTTGTGACTTGTGCTGTTCTAATTAGGAGCTAGACACCTCTCCTCGGACAATATCTTTACCTTGGACATTCAGATATCAGGCGAGTACATTCTCTGATTATTTTATATCCTGCTTAGAATTATTTTCTGCAGTAGATTACTTTACTTGTACTGTCACGATGGCCACACGGATTGGTACTATATGGATCCTTTCTTGAGATGTTATCCTTAGGAAGCATCAGGTACTACGTGTTCTGTGCGTTTCACTTACATGGCGTATCACTATGCTTCTTAGTTTACTTGATTACTTGTGACATGTACCCTCATGATCACAGAGTCTCTTGAATCTTACACAGTTGGATAACCCCAGACTCCCCATTTATGGGACATCCATGTATCACCCTTCGGGGGCCGTGCATGGAATCATATAGCATAACCTGGCTGGATCCTTGTGTATTGATTGGGGGTACGGGGGAGTAGAAGTGGACATGTAAATAATACACCAGTAGTATCTTCATTGAATCATTCCGTAGTGTCTTCATTGAATCATCCCAGGCCATTACATGTTTATGTTGTACTCTGACTCACTAGTCACTGCTAGTTCTCTATGTATAGTAGATATTTCTATTACAGTTTTCTCTCTGTTTTTATACTGCACTTCTTTCAGTACTTGTATCTTACTTTACTGCATGTTTATATTTTCTAACCTGCTATGATCTGTTGAGATGTACTGTACTCGCTCCAGTCCTGACTGGACCTGTTGATAAATTTTACAGATAGCTTGGAGGTTGCCTGCTAGCCTAGAGGAGACACTTTAGAGGATGTTTAGATAGTTGTTTCATTTGTTTGGAGTTGTATTTACTTTGTGGATTACTGTATATGAGTTTGAGGTGTATTTTCTGGGTTTTTGTATCTTAGACACTTAGACTTCTATCTTCTGTATTTCTTTTGGATTTATGTTTTATCTATCCTTATCATGCTCTATCCTAGATGCGATTGAGGCTGTATCTGCTATGTCACCCCCATTCGGGGAGTATAAACTGCTTGGCATTATAATGTTAGATGTTGTGACCTAGGACAGCGTTCTACCGCCGACACTGCGACGTAGGCTGGGCGTTGTTACGTTCTCGTACCCAAACAGTGGGTACGGGTCGTGACACGTTTTTAGTGGTGGCCCATGCAGGTCGAGACTAAAAGTGTAGTGGTATTCAAACTAGAGTACCACTACAGCCTGCAGTAGGATTAGGATATATTTTGAAGATACTCAATCACAGTTAGAAACCCTTGAGAGATTCCTGGGACGACCCTTGAGAATCTTATTTTAACTTCGATTTGAAAACTCTCTTTTTCCTTGATTGTTTTATTTTTATTTTATGTTGTTGAATTTGATGGATTATTGTTGAATTTGGGTTTGTATTATTGATTTTGATGGAAGATTATTGAATTTTGAATCTTGACGATTAGCTGTAGCATCCGTAGTTTTTATTTATATGATTGAAGGATTTTGTTCATTTTTGAGTTTGATGTTCGTTGATAAATTTGATTTAATTTTTGGGTATTCATTGTTGATTTAATTTAATTTTTGGCAAGATGAAATTATATGGGCTAGGTCATCTATGTTACGGAATCTAGTCTTTTATAGTCACATTAGCCAGCATGGTGAGGACATATAGTCTGATTCTGGATATATTTCTCGGGTGTGGAAATTTAAGGTTTTCGCAGCCAAGCATGCGCACCGCAAAATGTTAAATACCATGATTCTAGAGATATGTGCATAAGTCAAGGGCTCTGTGATTATCGTAGCCTTGCTCACTAGTATGACGAGGATTTAGAGTACCATGATTTTGGATAGACGCATATGATTATCAGATTGTACCTTAAATGTTTTCGAACATGTTTTTGCTACTTTTGTTTCAGTCATTCAAAAAAGAAGAAGGAATTATTGTTATTTTGTTTTGTTTTGTTTCTCATTGTTTACTTAGGATATAGCTTTAGCTATTTTTATAAACCTTGTGTAACTTCTTACAAAAATTTATTTCTTCTTAATACAATAAACCAATGATTTTGCTAGGCCTTATTTTGGATTTGGTATTATAATTCTTGTTTCAAAAAAAATGGGTCCCTCTTTTAAATAGATAAGCAGAACAGATTCTATTATCATTCTTTTTCTACCAATATTTTTACTACCATCATTCCTTGTCTTATATACCTGTCCTAATTATATCAATTCCTTGTCTCGTATATAATTCTGTCAGCTATACCTTGACAACTCTTGAATCTTCATATCATTTTGCCTGAGAAATGTTAAGGAAGTGAAGTAAATTATGTAGCTTAGAGAAGACGTAACTGGTTATTTTATGATGATCTAAAGGAAATCAAATGTGGAGTGTTCCATATGGAAACTTGAGATAGAAATGTGGTAAAGGTCTCGAATAGAATAAAGAGATGTATACTGCTAATCTGGAAACAATTACATTTAGAGAAATTTTGGGGTTATGAGATAGTTTATAGGTGTATTCAAAACTAATGAAGATGTTCAAGGTCAACCTAGTTTTGAGAACTTAGAAAATCTTTGTTATTGATTCTTGGGAACTATTACAAGGCTATGTAGAAATTTAGAGATGAAAAGGAGAAGTGAGAATTTTATTGTATTAAATGATTATGCAAAATTGAACTAGATATTTTAAGAGGGTGACTAGAGACAGAGAGAACACAAGGATTTTACGTTATAGAAATTATTTTAGATGATTGGAAGAAATTATGGAATTCAAAAGGATAACATTTGAAAGTGAACGTCGAAGAAATTATGAAGGTTAATTTATAAACAAGAATAAATTTGTGTGATATAGTGGTATTGGAGTTAAATTAAATACGAGACTTGATTTAAACAAGTCCAAGGATTCCATAAACTGGATTTAGACATTTCGGATCTAATTTAGAACGAGGTGAAAGAATTTGGAAACTTGATTAAATGGATAAGTGTTTATACCTAATCAAGAGGGGTATGCTTCGTGGAAAATGTTTTAGAAGTTAAGATTTTGTCTATGGTGATTTTGGTAAAGGTTTAAATGACTGAAGGTTATAAAATTTCGATGATAGTTATATAGAGGTTGATTTTCATATTGGGACTTGTGAAAAAAAACAATATATATATATATATATATATATATATATATATATATATATATATATATATATATATATATATATATATATATGATTTGGCAAATGATAAACTGATAGTATTACAGAGGGATGAATTGCTGACTTCGTATGAAATCTTTTCCTGTTTTCTCTAAAAAGGGTTTTTCAATATCATTGAATCCTAGTTTCCTTAATCACGACTAAATCAACTTTGATTATCTTTTCTTATCTTTGGTTGTACTAATTGAATTAAATTTGATTGTGACCTGAATCTCTATCCTTTTATGCTCGATCTCAGACTTTGTTGAACCTGTCCTCCATATTGCCTAAATCTTGTTTTCCCCCAATTTGATCAACTTAGATTGTATCGAGACTAAATATTCTTAATGTGTATTGTGATTGGAATTTTCCATGAAATTGGCTTTCATTCTTTAACTTTGATTTTGATTTTTCTGAACCCTTTAAAGATAATTGGTAGTTACTTTTCTTTGTTTTTATGATAAGTACCGATTTTCATATAGGATGGTAGACTGCCTTACAGTTTTGATGGTTTGCTGTTTCTGTAACTTCTCTAGTTTAACACCCTAGATTGCTTGTGTGTTTTGATACCCCATGACCGTTTTGGTTTAGCATGACTAGTATACCTAGATGTGACTTTCACTACCACCGTATGCCATGACCCTGTACGTCGTCCTTTTTGATCACATGATTTGTTTTAATCTGGGACTTTGATTTTGGGGGTTTGACCTAGAGGAAGTATGGACATTTTAATTTCGAGGACGAAATTTTTCTAAGGTGGGTAGAGTTGTAGCACCCAGTTTCCCAAATAAGGATAATTTTGAAATTTCATGTTTATAATTATTTTAATAATAATATTTAATTCATGATATGATTTTTGGTGATTATAAATCATTTTAAAATTATTTAAATCAATGACTTGTGGTTTTGACGTTTTGCTAGTGAAACCCTAGAGAGTGTTTGACCTAAAGCCAAACCATGTGATTATGATATTTTAATGTCATTTTTGGCCTAAGGATATTTTGTATTTGACCTCTTTGAATTATTTTGATATTATTTTATTATTTATAATATTGTTTTGGGGTTATTTGAGTCGGGTTCGAATTTCAACTCAATCCGACTTGAAACGGGGACCCGGGGTAGTTTGACTCTAGTGGGACCCACACACTAGTTAGGCATGGTCCACATGATATTAATTTTAGTCCATATGATAGAAATATTTTAGTTAGAGGTTAGACTAATTATTATGGATAAGGTTAGTGTGATTAGAGACTTTAGAATGACTAATTTAGCCCCAACCAATTAGCCCTTTCCTAATACTCATAGAATAGGTTAGTGGGGGCATTTTGGACCTTACATAATAGGACAAATAGTCCCATATGGCCAGCCACTTTGGGAGAGGATTGGCTCAAATTTATTTCATTATTCTCATCCACACTCTCTCTCTTGTTCTTCCCCAAATTCATAGAGAGCAATCCCTAGAAATTTCTCCACCAAATCCTTCCATTTCACCACCAAATCTTATTCTTTCCTTCTCCATTCTAGCCAAGGAGGAAGCTACCCAAGTTTGGGAGGATTCGGAGCTCGTTCGTGACATTTTGGAATCTCTACGTGTCGGTGTCGCTCCGGAAAGGCTTTTCTTCGATTCGATCTACCGGGAGGTATAAATCCCTTCTCCTTTTTATTTCCTCATGCATATAGGTCTATTTTGAACCCATAGGAATGACCCCCATGGTTGTATCTCCATTTGTGCCCATTTTGTGTCCATTTGGAGGTCCTAGGAGTGTCCTTTGTGTTGTGGTTGTGTCTATGTGGGAAAATCCCAAATTTGGACACACTATGTGTTGTTGTTATGTATGAATGAATTATTACATGTTTAATCTCATATTTTTGTATTGGAGATGTGTTCTATAGTGTCTCATATATATATATTAGTGTAGAGAGTGAGTTCTTGATATATTATGTTATATACTTGTGTTCTTTTGTCTCAAACTACCCAAATCCGTCATGATTTTTATCCACGTTTTTTATTTCAGCCATAACTTAGAAATGTCATAACTTCTAGCTCAAAGCTCGGTTTAATCTCCCATTTTTTTAAAAGAAGCGTATTGAAGTTAGCTTTCCAAAAACATGTATTATTATGCCTAATTCTTTCTGTAACTTTCTGGAGAATTATTTGAGTGTTAGCTGTACGAACGACAAACGCGTTCTCAGTATTTTTGCGATTCCGGGAGTTTCCGGAAACGAAACGCGATCCGTTTAAAGTTTCGGAAACCTAACACATAGATCTATAACATACTTTAATCTTAAATTTTAATTCATGCTGAGGTAGTACAGTATTGATTATTAGTAGGAGTTACTATTCGGCATATGCATTTTGTGCACCCTTGTGTGTAATATAATGTTCTATCTGATTTTAACCCATGTTAATGTATATACATTATGTAATTAAATAAAGAATGCAAGCATGAGTAAATGGTTAAATAAATGATGTATGTGGTGTAAGTATCCTATCTAATGTAAGCATGTATAGGTATGGCTTGTAATGAATATGTAGGTTCCATAGTATGTAATGTATGGTGCATATAGTGGTGCAAGAGAATAAATAAATGATGAATGAATGCAAGCATGAATATAATGTAAAAATAGATGTAATATATGCAATATACAAGTTAATGAGATGTAATGTTCTATGTTAACACAAATCCTATATTACCTCATGTACCCCCTTACACTATGTTGACACTATCACACTTGACATATTGTTCACTTACACTTTGACACTTTTTGATATGTATACACTATGTATGTCCATTTAACCTTCACTTGCCCCTTTGCCATATTCACATACACACACATAGCCTCTTAAATAAGTATTTATGAATATAGTTAACTTAGCTATGTATGTATATTATATATATGTTAGCATATTGCGTTGTAATATATAAGTTTATATAACCATTTGAAATGCCATGATTATAGACCTAATGTTGAATACCAATATATGCATGTGTATATATGTGTAGACATATATAACTTAAAGTAATAGATTACCTAGTGTATATCCAATGTGAATTCTTGCCTATTTGAGTATTGAATAATTGCATGCTATATAGAGTTGGGTGTATGTTGGCTTGTATAGCCTTGTATTGATGTGTGCTTACTAGGATAGTCTTGGTTAGGCCTAGTAAGACTTGCTGGGTTAGGACATGACCTAGTTTGATTAGTGCAGTTGACCAGAGTTAACCAAGGGTTGAATTTGGCCTAGTTTGACCTAGATTCATGTAGAATATATTGTAGCACTTTATATTACCCTTTTGGACATGTTGTGACTTGTGCTGTTCTAATTAGGAGCTAGACACCTCTTCTCGGACAGTATTTTTACCTTAGACATTTAGATATCAGGCGAGTACATTCTCTGATCATTTCATATCCTGCTTAGAATTATTTCCTGCAGTAGATTGCTTTACTTGTACTGTCACGATGGCCACACGGATTGGTACTATATGGATCCTTTCTTGAGATGTTATCCTTAGGAAGCATCGGGTACTACGTGTTCTGTGCGTTTCACTTATATGGCGTATCACTATGCTTCTTGGTTCACATGATTACTTGTGACATGTACCCTCATGATCACAGAGTCTCTTGAATCTTACACAGTTGGGTAACCCCCAAACTCTCCATTTATGGGACATCCATGTATCACCCTTCGGGGGTCGTGCATGAAATCATATAACATAACCTGGATGGATCCTTGTGTATTGATTGGAGGTACGGGGGAGTAGAAGTGGACATATGAATAATACACCAGTAGTATCTTCATTGAATCATTCCGTAGTGTCTTCATTGAATCATCCCAGGCCATTTACATGTTCATGTTGTACTCTGACTCACTAGTCACTGCTAGTTCTCTATGTATAGTAGATATTTCTATTACAGTTCTCTCTCTGTTTTTATACTGCACTTCTTTCAGTACTTGTATCTTACTTTACTGCATGTTTATATTTTCTAACCTGCTATGATATGTTGAGATGTACTGTACTCGCTCCAGTCCTGACTCGACCTGTTGATAAATTTTACAGATAGCTTGAAGGTTGCCTGCTAGCCTAGAGGAGACACTTTAGAGGATGTTTAGATAGTTGTTTCATTTGTTTGGAGTTGTATTTACTTTATGGATTACTGTATATGAGTTTGAGGTGTATTTTCTGGGTTTTTGTATCTTAGACACTTAGACTTCTATCTTCTGTATTTTTTTGGATTTTATGTTTTATCTACCCTTATCATGCTCTACCCTAGATGCGATTGAGACTGTATCTGCTATGTCACCCCCATTTCGGGAGTATAAACTGCTTGGCATTATAATGTTAGATGTTGTGACCTAGGACAGCGTTCTACCGCCGACACTGCGGCGTAGGCTGGGCGTTGTTACGTTCTCCTACCCGAACAGTGGGTGCGGGTCATGACAGGAAGCTTCAAAAGGCGATGTCCATACATTATGTCCTGTATAAGTCTTCAATCCACGCGGCCCTACGCTTCGAATTGCCAAGAAACTCCATGCCTCGACGCATCCAAGCGAGCTCTGCGCCATGAGCTTCTACCTGTGCCTGCACATGAACACTGTGTGGGTGTCAGTACTCAACTGTACTGGTGGAGTGAGCTCCTAGCCCACCCATACAGAATCGACACGTTCATTTACTTTGTGGAGCTTACAAGTCCCTTTACGATTATCTTTCTAGTCTTTCCTTAGGACCAATTTTAAGACTTGACGTCTAACCAACTTGTTATGCGACGACATAGTCGTGTTATCATGTCAACGTGTATTTCGATCGAGGCAGTGCCTCATTGCCTAGGTACTTGATCAAACTTCAACTCGGGACGGTAGGGTCGTGCCGTATTCTATCCGTAACTTAACATATTTGAGACAGTAATTCGCCGAGGAGCAACTCATGCGAACTCGGCCGTGCTAAGACTTTGAATACTTTCACGTGCCTCTAGACTTATTCTCGTACTAGCGACGTCAAGGGGAACGACTCGTACAGGCCGTTTCTCTAGACCTTGCTTAGACTTGTTCGTGCTTCAAGATTGAGGCTACGCCTCGCAACATATCAAGACTTATCATGCTACCGCCTTGCGGCCTTCCTGATCGACTCATTTGCTAACTTAGACAAGACTTGTGAAATATAGTGTTGATTCCATGAATATTTCGATGTCATCTATCGTGCCAAGCACGGTGCCTATACGGCAGCCCAATCTTAGGCCCAGACCTTGTGTTACTGACTAGACCTGCATTCAAGCTCTAGACCCAAATCCAAAGGCATACACGTGGTGTGCCGCTATCTGCCGACACATCTACATGAGTGGTCACTAGCAATGTCAAGCTATTTTGGACACGGCTCGGCGGGGGTATCGGGCCGCCCTTCTAATGGGTAGCTAGCCCCGGAAGTGTCGATACTCCCATGCGGTTATCCTGCATCCTGCTTTGAGCCGCAACTCGCTTTCCCCGGGCGAATGATCCCGGCGCCTTAGCAATCATTCGAGAAGACTACACATTGTCGACAAGTTGTCCAATGACCATGCAAGACCCAACTCGATCTATCAAATCCTTCCTTAATATGACCATGCTTTTCTTCTTTCTATCGAGACTTAACGAGACTCCCAAGCTGGGGGACCGATCTCGTGTACGGGACATATCAAGACATAGCGAGAATCCCAAGTAGCGGGACTGATCTCGTGTGCAGGACTTATCAAGACATAGCGAGACTCCCAAGTAGCGGGACCGATCTCGTGTGCGGGACTTATCAGGACTTAGCGAGACTCCCAAGTAGCGGGACCGATCTCGGCGATAACAAGTCGCATAGATTTTCTTTGATCGTGGCATACTCTTTACTAGATCCATCGTAGCTCGTGCCTTAGAAATACCTGGTTCTATAGGCGACACTATTGCTCAAGTCATATACTTATATGATGAGCCTTGTTCTCAAGGGACTACGCGACTTGACAACCGCAGATAGAGCGGGACAGTGCTAGAAATGGCTTCAATAGCCCAACACAATACTTATCTTAACTTATTCGGGCAATGACTCGACGAGCAAGGGCTACGCCAAGCTACGCATCGAGGGAACGTGCTATGCACGGGGTCGACTTGAACAACCAAGTTCATGCCTAGACTTAAGCTAACAGCCGTGCAAGACGAATTAACTTGCGAAACGTACGAAGGCAGTGCCAAGCCTCGTGGGACAGGACCGTGCATGCTTTATTAAGCATTCACGCGGCGACGCCTATGACTTAGGCTGATTCGAGTGTTGGGGCAAAATGATGGGACCGTGCATGCTTTACCAAGCATTCACGCAGGCGACGCCTATGACTTAGGCTATTTCAAGTGTCGGGACAACTTAGCAACTTAAGCCAACTTCCTTCTCTCAAGCCACGAGATCGAATGATCGAGTGTCATTTGAAAGACGTTGAGTCGACTTCTATGAAGACCATGGGACCATTTTCCATCTTCTAAGATATTCCGACGAGTCGGAATTATTCCCTTAGCTAAGTGCGTTCGTAGCTTTTAGATTAGCCTACTTGTGCAAGTTGAAAACATGCGAGTTATTAAGTGAAGGCTAAGATGAGGCAAGTTCACTGAAACTACCCCACCTGTGTGAGGAGTCGCCTCGGACGAGCGAGCCTACGAGCAGCCGTTACAAGGCTATGTTCCAATGCCGTCGGCGTTTCGATTTCTCCGATTGACTTTGCAGGACGGGGCGCTACATCATACACCACTCAGAAAAAGTCTCGTCCTCGAGACTTTCCTGAAGGCAAGCCATCCTACCATTTCTATGGCCAAGACTAATCGTGCCCAGATGCGGGACTATCGCACACACTTCGCCTACGCATTTCTTCGATTCCGAGCCACGCTCGTACTATTATCAATCTTTCCTTTAACACGATTTCAATTTCCAAGACACTTTTCTGTTCCTCAAGCCTCATTTGTATTCAACGTATCACTTAGTTGGATCATGCACGCATTCCAGGCGTCCCTAAAATACATACATTCAACCAAGCCGTATGATAGAGAATTTGTCATTCTCACTCGAGTCGCATCGTGCACATACCCAGGCGTCCCTGAAATAGATGTATGTCAGCCGAGTCTCGTGAGCAGGGTTTCATATTCTTGATTCACTCTTTTAGTCTATGCCAATCCCCAATATCAATCTTTTGATTGCAACTCTTGAAATAGGGGCGTCTCGCCTATCCGCTAGGCTATTTTTCATGGCTAAGTCAATGTCAGGATTGGAATCATAGTTCTCCAACAATAATGCCAACACTGACCCCAATCCTAGGGTCACCAAGTCGATTTATACGGAATATTCTACCCAAGCTCGCGTCACTCAAATTTATAAACATCGAGCACGATCACCTAATTCGCATCAAAACATTCGTTGCGCGTATTCGAATCCTTTCAAATCACCAATTCTAACCAATTCATGTATTCGATCACAAGGTCATCTAGCTTTGACAATATGTTGCTCCCCAATCTCACGCGAGTCCGCTTATCTACGGTGGTTCATGAATCACCATACAACGCTCTCGTAGAATAGTCATTCTCATCGGGGCATAACTCTTGTTTGAGTCTAGACTAATTCATTCTCGATACGCGGATTGGACCTACTCAATCCTCAAGTTCAATTCATCAAGCACATGAAGTCATTCTCGAGTCCACCTTCGCGTCAAACCATAAGTCGAAGCATACAAATTGCCACGCCATGCAAGTTTGATCACCCCCGCTGTATGAATCACCATACCAGCGCTCATACGGAGTGATCGCCCTAATCGGTGCGATGCATGTGTGAGGCTGGAGTTGCGCTCACATAAGACAAGAATGTCAAAGTTGTGGTTATCGACGAAGCAATCCAAACATTTTTATTTTCATTCAAGCCAAGATCTCAGTTCGTAGTTCGTTTGTCATTCGTTCAACTAGAAAAATCCTCAAGCCAAGTTTATCTTTTTCTCGACACGTTTCAATATCCCGAGTATAGCATCCATCGGAACAATGACTTTTGTACGATCATCATTCGCCGAGTCAGAGTACCCCCGAGTTATCGTATATCGATCTTTGATACGCCTCAATACCATCGACGATATGCGTAACCTGACGATCTTCCTTTGCAACCAATTTCGAGTCGTACGACTGATGCTATTGTCCGAAATGGATATACCACAATTCCATTCGATCAAAATCCGAGATCATAAGCACGATCCTCTAAGTTTTTTTGATGGAGACATTTATTTTTATTCATCATTCCGAGCGTGATTCGATATCATTTTCTAACTCGCGTTGCCTATTCATAAGTTGTCCAAACGAGATATTCGTTCGGGACATTCGAAGTCACGACAAACTAAGCGTGACGCGTTCTAAGGCTTTGCGCGATCGCATCGCCTCGTCGACATACTCGTAATCCTTAATATTTGCTCGAATGATTTCTAAGACAAACCATACACCACTCGGATTCGAGCCATCCGATCTAGTCCTCAATCACGTTCGCATCATTCGCTAAGACATCCTTCCGATTCGTTCGGCGAATCTCTAGCATAGTCGCCCGCGTCGTCTCGACGTACTAAGTCGTCCGCACTATTCCTCAAAATCCACATCAATCTTCGTGTACGCCTAAGCGTTAGCTCGATAACGTTTCTATCAACATACACTCTAAGTGTACCTGCATTCCGGATCGAGTGATACTTAATATTGCTCGCGACTCGTTTGCACCAAAGGGTCGAGGTGCGCGACACTCGGCACAACTTAGCCAAAAGGCTGTGTGCATAGCTATTCCTTGCGGACTATATTCGAGTTTGTATGCTCATTTGTTAGGTCAATGCAAGTAGTCAGGCACGCACACGATATGATAACTTAGCATGTGTTCTCTATCGAGTCAAGTTTAACATAGTTTGGCACAAAGGGCGTCGCCTATCGATGCGTTAGATTGAACGCTTGAACGAGCTTTTCAAAATATTTAGACTTATTGTATGGACATGTCGAGGGACATTTGAGAGAGAGCGCACACTTATTTTCCAACGACGAGCTTTCAAAACTGAGAAATTGACGTAAAGTCCAAGGACGTAAAGCCGTGCTCTGATATCATTATGTCACGCCCTGCTCCTGTAGGAGCGATCGTTCTTGCTAAGGCGTGATGCCGCACGAGCCTAGATTACGCTCGTACAAGGCAGTTTTATAACGGCCGACTACATCGGCGGCGACGGGATCGTCGCACAGAAGTCCCAAGCAGAAATATTGAAACATGCAGCAGAATTTAAGAACAACTACACATGAACACAAGTTATTCAAAAGAAGCTCTTTATTGATATTAAATACAAGATTACATTTATGGGCACAAGGCCAAATTACAAGTCTCTCGTGCTCACTTTTCTCTCATTTACAAGTCACTCTGCTTTCTTTCATCTCTCGATTACAATGCTTGAGCCAGCGGAAGCTTCGAAAGGCGATGTCCATACATTATGTCATGTATAAGTCTTCAATCCACGCGGCCGTACGCACACTTCGAATCGCCAAGAAACTCCATGCATCGACGCATCCAAGCGAGCTCCGCGCCACGAGCTTCTACATGTGCCTGCACATGAACACTGTGTGGATGTCAGTACTCAACTGTACTGGTGGAGTGAGCTCCTCGCCCACCCATACAGAACCGACACGTTTATTTACTTTGTGCAGCTTCCAAGTCCCTTTACGATTGTCTTTCTAGTCTTGCCTTGGATCAATTTTAAGACTTGACGTCTAACCAACTTGTTATGCGACGATATAGTCATGCTATCATGTTAACGTGTATTTCGATCGAGGCAGTGCCTCATCGCCTAGGTACTTGACCAAACTTCAACTCGGGATGGCAGGGTCGTGCCGTAGTCTATCCGTAACTTAACATATTCGAGACAGTAATTCGCCGAGGAGCAACTCATGCGAACTCGGCCGTGCCAAGACTTTGAATACTTTAACATGCCTCTAGACTTATTCTCGTGCTAGCGACGTCAAGGGGAACGACTCGTACAGGTCGTTCCTCTAGACCTTGCTTAGACTTGTTCGTGCTTCAAGATTGAGGCCGCGCCTCACAACATATCAAGACTTATCATGCTACCGCCTTGCGGCCTTCCTGATCGACTCATTTGCTAACTTAGACAAGACTTATGAAACATAGTGTTGATTCCATGAATATCCCGATGCCATCTATCGTGCCAAGCACGGTGCCTATGCTGCAGCCCAATCTTAGGCCCAGACCTTGTGTTACAGCCCAATTTTGGAATTTATTTGGAATTATTTTGTATTAATTATAACTATTAGAATTTTAAGTGATTTTTAGTATAATTGATTTGGGGCTAGTTTTGACTTTGACTAATGTTGACTTTGGAGACTGTCCTAGAGGCTAACCTAGGTCATGACTATTTGGTTAGGTTATGGAACCATAGCTTGACCTAAGTTAGTGGCATTTAACTCATTAGAACTTATTTGGAGAGATTATGATTTAATTTGATTAGGGAATGGCTTGTGATTTCACAAGTCATGACTTATGACTTAAAGCCTTAGAGGCCCAACCCAACCTAGTGAAACCTAGCCCTAGCCCAGTCCATGGCCGACCATATGGGGATTCTCACCTATTTAATCCCCTCCTAGAAATTAGGGCTAGCCTCCATTAGGAATATTTGCAAGTTGAGAAAGAGGTGAGTCTCCATCTTCATTAAATCCTAGAAATTCTATTTCAATTCATTTTTCCTCCAAACTAATTACAATAGGTCCTAAAATTATTGTATTTGCTGTTGGTATTGAGAAATTTCAGGGAAGAAATAAATTGAAGGAGTTTGGTGGCTTGAGGAACCACTTTCATTTGGGGTTTTTTGAGCTTTGCACACCTTAGGTAAAATTCTAATCTACTCCATGAAATGTTGATTTTATTTCATATCTAGGAAGCCCTAGGCCTAACCTAACTATAGGACTAGCTAACCCTAGGTTTTGAGTCATATGCGTGTCCGTATCGGACACGTATCAGTTCATGACAATAGGTGTTTGACAAAATGCCCCAAAGGGTATTTCGATTTGTTTTTAGGAATATAATTGAATAGAAATTAGTGTTTTGACCTCGCTTTTGTGTTTCCATTGCACTGAGCACGTATTGGTGTAGAAGCATGGAAAATACTAAAGAAAATGACTTATGCGGCCAAAGAACCCCATGCGGCTCAGAAAACTCATGCGGCTCAGGGAGTCATGCGGCATAAGGAGCTATGCGGCCCGAGGCATTCCATGCGGCTCAGAAGACACGTGGCTTGACAGTGCTCCCCTCCGACCCATGCTGCATTAATTGCATTGACGGCTGACCCTTCTGAAAAGTTGATAGACCTGACACCAAAGCAGGTAATTATGACTCTGTCATGATGATGAATCTCTAGGAAAGAGAAGGAAATCTCTGACATGATCCCCCGAGAGCAACAAAATGCCACGTGGCCTTGCCACGTGGGCGTGCTTATGCGGCTCGAAGTGAAGACTTCCTATGCGGTTCAGAATGAAGCTGTCCTATGCGGCTCAGGCCGAAACAGTCTCATGCGGCTCAAGTGGAAGCATCCCTATGCGGCTCAAGAAGATCATGCCCATGCGGCTCAAGCAGACACACCATTATGCGGTTCATGCGGCTCATCATACGGTTCAAAAGTCCGAAGGAGGGGGCCACTGCCTAGACAGCCCTGACACGTGTCCCAAGTCTTATGCGGCCCAAATCTCATGCGGCCCAATCTGCATGCAATTCCAGTCTCACCATTGGCTCTCAGGACACGTGTCCTCAGCCAATCAATCTCCCAGATTTATGGCAATCCAAGATCGGGTCAAATCCCAATGATCTGGGGCACGTGACAGGAGAATAAATTTGATTTATTCGCAGATATTAGAAAATCATTATAAGGAAGATTTATGCCAATCAGCATTAATTGCTAATGGGGATTTGGTGTAATCTACCCTTAATGGTTCGGATTCGTCACAATCAGAAACGAACGGCCTGGATTGATCAATCCCCAGGCTGTCGCCATCTCCAAGAGCTAATCATTGGCAACCCTAGTGATCACATCCCACTATTATAAATAGCAAGGTGCCATTCCCTTATAGCAGAGATATACAACAAAAAAAATAAAAATCAGAGAAGAATACGTATACACAGAGAGACTTCCCCCATAGTCAGAGAGAGAATATACAGAGAGAGAGAAGCCAGAAGAGAAATCAGAGAGAGAGCAAGAAGGGCATTTCTTCGTCAACGACCAAGCAGATCTTCCCCGAGCTAAGGCTGCATACCGATCGTCCAAGGAGTAAGGCAGAGCGGCCGTCGCTTTCTCGAGCCTCTATCGTCACCCCCCAGAATCAAAAATAAACAATTGTACTTAGACTGCTGTACCTAGGTTTTCGTCCCTAGGCTTTCTTTGTACAAGCGACTTTGTATTGTGAGTCTGAGTTCAGTCCTCCGATAATTGTTCTGTACTTTTACAATCAATGGCAAACACGATGGCGACTCTGCTGGGGACTAACTTCTCCACGGCTGAGGAGTTGGTGACGCAATCGGACGCAGCCAAACTTGGCTCTACACAACAAAAGATGGTCATCCGCTTCGACCAACGGGCGTTCGAAGAGATGCTCTCTGAAGGTAGCGCTGGCCCAGTCCAGAAGCGCACCCGCACCATAAAGGCTCGCAAAGAGTGGAGGCCAAAATCATTTGCTCCTCCGCAAGCCCTTGATGGGGTGCTCTCTATTACTCAAGATGGCGAGAAAGACTCCCCTACGCCCCACTTCAGACCGTAGACAACTCTGCTATCCCCAAGTCCGGCAGAAGAAAACACTATGATGCTGGACTTGCAGGGGCAAAGAGGAACTCTACGCAATCCAAGTCGCAGAAGAGTATTAGCTGCAGGAAGAAAGCCCATGCGGCTACAACCGCCGACCGCATAAAGAAAATTCATGCGGCCACATCTTTCAGCCGCATAACTTATGCGGCTACAGTTGCCAACCGCACGGATGAGACTCATGTGGCTATTAAAGTCAATCGCTTGCAGAAATCCCATACGGCCACAGATGCCAACCGCATGCGGTCAGCCTGCACGGTCGTGACTCCTAGCCGCATAAGGACTCATCCCACAACAGAAGACAGCCGCATGCAGACAGCCTGCACGGTACCCAATGCTAGCCGCATAGCGTCCGATCCACGCTTCTCTCGATCAGTCTTCGACCGGCTCTCATGCGGTCCTAACTCTGATCATTCTCTGGATAATAATCCAGACTCTGTGGTATTCAACTTAGACTCCTCCTATTACGCACCCACAGGTGCTAAAAGGAGGAAGTCTAGGGCAGCACGGGCTCATCAAGTCCAGACGGCTACCCCAACCTCTGACTATCGGGGCGTCCCGCTGATTATCACGCGGGCCTCTGATGGGAAGTTGTATAAAACCACTCAAGTCCAGCCCCCGGCGGCAAACGGACAAAGTGGTTCCTCTGACCTGCGTGAGGTTATCATCCACAAATGCAAGAAAAGTGAAGGAGCTTCAGATCATCGTCAACTGCTGTTGCAGCAACGCGACGATGACAGGAGACCGGTCATCCGTCTTCCAAAGACTATATTACCCGAGCTCGGAAGACGAGGCACCTCCTGTTGTCTCCTGCAATTCCGTGCAAAAAGTTCCCGCCAAGGAAAGAGGGAAGAAAACAAGCATCTCCAGCCCAAAAATGTCAACTACTGCAACTAAGAAACCGTCGTCTAAAGGGTTATCCTCCACTGGAGTATTCCAACACACCCGTTCGAAGACCAAAACTGCTGCAGTAGGAAGTTTGTCGTCTGCATCACTGGGGGTCGTCGGAACTGGGGGTAGCACTCCTCTAAACATCCACGACAATCCGACATTCTAGGAATACGGATTGGAGGAAGCAAATCCCTCGACGGATACAATAGATACCGACGTCTCCAAGGACATCCTAGACGAAGCAAGCTCCGAAGCTGGGGGTACTGCTCCTTCCGAGTCCGAACCTGAAGAGAACATCCCCACATATCCTGATGATTTCTCGATGCATGGGTATGACTCGGAGGGTACAACCTCTATCACTCCTTCTGTCACTCCTCATGTGAAGACGGTGTTCATGACAGACAGCAATCAAGGCGGTTCCAGTGATCGCCAGCACATCGACACTTTGGAGGCCATATTGCACGCCTTGGTCAAGTCTGTAGACGAGATCAAAGCGGCACTTCCTACTTTGCAGGAAGTGACACCTGGCCAGACAAGCATGGGCCCCGCAATCAACGTAGATTCAAATTTAGCGGCACCGAACCCGGGCAATAATCCTTTCGAGATAACGGCCCCTACCGCGACAGATGAGGCCCGAGAAGTAAGAAGAGAGGTTCAGGAGCTCCGAGCAATGTTCCACGCCCGAGAAAACTCTCAAGACCTCAGAATACGGCAACCATATCCTGCTGAATGGAGGGATGTTCCCTTTCCACCAAGATATAAGCCGTTCAATATCAACCCATATGATGGCAAGACTTCAGCGAGTCGGTACATCACTTACTTTGAGGTCACTACCGACCATCTGCCCCATGATGACGCTATCCTCACACGGTTATTCATTGGGGCATTGGAAGGAGTCATCTTCGATTGGTACCGCAACCTGCCAGACAATTGCATCCACTC
Source organism: Iris pallida (assembly GCA_029216955.1). Lineage (NCBI taxonomy): Eukaryota > Viridiplantae > Streptophyta > Magnoliopsida > Asparagales > Iridaceae > Iris > Iris pallida. The sequence goes on along the minus strand of JANAVB010010599.1, from coordinate 289,876 downwards.
CTTTGCGGGCTTCAAACGCCTGTTCTTGGAGAGGTTCTATGAGGTAGGGCAGGACGTCACGATGTCTACCCTCATGGACGTCATTCAAGGAGAGAAAGAGCTGATGAGGAATTATATTGAGAGGTTTCGTCAAACCGTAATAAAGTTACCATCTGGCAACCCGGACTCTTCTTTGATCGAAATTTACCAAAAGAGACTACTCCCAACAATCAGTCTCTGGATGGGCGAGAGTCAATTCAAAGACTGGAAGGATTTTATCATTAGTGCTACAAGTGCCGAAGAACGATTGAAGAAAGCTCGCCAACTGGGATTACATATCTCAGAGGGAGAAAATAAGGGCAAGCGTCCCAACACCACCAACAACAATGGGGGTAGCCACTCCAACAACCGAGACAATAGAGGCAAGCAGGCTATGGTGGCCGATACAGCCCAGAAGCCTGAGTCGCAACCAGCAGACAAACAATGGCCTTAAATCACTTACTCTTTTGAAGACGGTCACGTCAAGCCTATCTTGGACATGCTCATACAAGAAGATAGGATTCAGCTTCCTCCACCAAGACGGGAGCCTCGGCCGGCTGATCTGGAGAACCCAAAGTTCTGCCATTACCACCGCTACGTCCACCATGCTACGCACGACTGCTACCAACTGAAACGATATATCCAAAACCTCATCGATTCGAACGCTCTGGCCATCGATTTCGAGGAGGTAACCGTGGCAGCCAACATGGTGTCCATGCAATTCGGTAGCTTCCCTCCAACAGAGACTCAGGACGGGGTTATACCCATCCCTCTGGCAACGATGGAGATTGCTAATCTTCCGCCTGCTCGCGATCAAGCTGCTGGTCTAGTACCCCTCACCACATCACGAGGGGAAATCATGTGGGTCCATCCGGACCTAGCCCACGAGGTAACTCAGTCGACTCCACCTTCTAAAAGGAAAAGTGGAAAAGTCAGATCCTGTCGTACCGCCTCGGCAGATGAAGAAGAAGTCACGGCCATTGTTACTCGATCTGGAGCACAATCTCAACCCGTGGCTGAAAACTCGACTGATGATCATTCGCCCACTACCACGGATGTTCCGGGACCGGCTCAGCCTTCGACGACCGACAAGCCTAGGCCGAAGGAGACTCGCTTCGACAAATCCCTCCGAAAGGAGACACCTCAGGGGCTGGAGAGGCCCTACAACTTCGACATCTTAGCACAATTGGCCAATATACCGGCCAAATTGTCCTTATATGAACTCCTGAGGCTCTCAAAGGATGTCCGTGCAGCCTTGAGCGATGCACTTCAAAATGCTGATGCGTACCTGGCTCAGGTCAACCTCACGAGAGAAAATCAGCCCGCAGACCTCCAAGACAGTGCCTGTACGGGAGCAATGCCCAACATCGTCTTCACTCCACAAGACATGCTCATCAAGACCAATCTGCACGATCGCCCATTATACTACACAGGCTACATCGGTGACGTAAAGGTGGACCGGATGCACATTGACCCTGGGTCTTCCATAAGCATCATTCCAAAAGGACTACTGCATCATCTTCGCATTCCGATGCATCGCCTGACCCCTACAAACACTGCCATCAGCGGATTCAATTCGGGCAGGAGCTACCCAATCGGGAAGATCCGTCTGAAATGCCAGATCGGCGATCTCCAATCAGAAGTCACTTGCTATGTCATAGATGCCGACACTTCTTACAACATCCTTTTGGGGCGCCCTTGGATACACGATTACATGATCGTGCCTTCCACGCTACACCAATACTTCAAATATGTCGACAAGCACGGCTTCGTGAGGACGAAATTTGCTGACATCGATCCCTTCAAAGGGGTCGAATCTTATTACTCGGACTCCTGCCTATACGAAAAGTCAAAGAGGCACCTTGAAGGAGGAAATGAACAAACTGATGCTGAAGCGACCACGGTATCAGAAGAACCTCTGATAATCTACCTCCAGGCTCGCAAACCAGGCAATTCCGTACCCCTTACGGTCATGCTGCGTAAGGACGCAATCAGTCTCTCGGCACAAGAAGAGCAGATGAGAATCCGGCTGCCAAGGTTCGGCCAAGTACCGAGACCCACAACAGGGCCACTTACCATCAGACTGCCGAGAGTCGGTCAACCCCAAACAGATAAGCTCAATCCCTCCGATAGACCTCTGACGATATGCCTGCCTAAGAAGGGTCGTCACCTCGATGCGAGGTCTGACACTTCAAGCGAACCAGCCACTCTTTACCCCACATCGAGTGCCAAATTGGGGGTTGCTAGTCTACGAACAACTCCACGCTCTGCTCCGCCAGTTGAGCCTCTGAAGATCAAGCTGACTAGGTCATCCTCTCAATCTTCATTCATACAGGGGGTAGCCCAAGAAGAATCAGAACTAGCCAAGTACGTGGCTGCACACACCGATGTCCCCTCCGCGGATGATGTAATCCCCCTAGAAAAAATACCTTATTTCATCAATAAAGGGCTATCTTTGAACTACATCGAGCTTAATAAGCTATGTACAATGTATGTTATGGACCACGGTATAGGCTCTCACCTACACATACAGGTGACGAATGTATCCACCGCGATCCAGCTTACTCCAGCAGAAGACGCCTACAGAATATTCGAGGGAGGGGACCACCCGATTATCTTCGGCCAGAAAGACGATCCGTACCCCTTCACCATAAAAGAAGTCGATCTGGGGCCAGATGCCGGGAGATTGCCTTTGTATCTTTATAGCCCCCAGTCCAAATACCTCATGCAGAAACAAGGATATGATCTGGAGACCACGCCAGGTTTGAATTACGGCACCGGACGACGATTACCTTTGAAGCCCCCAGTACCGTCCGGTAAGCCACGGGACTACTATACCAAAACTCGATGTGGACTAGGGTATGTAACTCCTACGACGACCCCGGAGAGTTCAGATGAAGAGTGCGACTGCCAGTCACATTCAACCGGGTCACCAACTTCCAACTTGGATACCAGCATCGAAGACATATTCAGACAGGTCTTGTCAGTCAACATGGCATTCGTCGACGCTTACAAAGAAGACGAGGACATCCCTGAGATCCTGAGCTTGAGCCGTGGGCTCAACGGCTGGACGCGTAATGGGAAAAGCGGTTCGAGCTGAGAGAACCTCCTACCAAAGATAAAGTTATGCAGGTCGACCTCGGCGGCGAGTCCTCTCCAAAGCCAATCTTTGTCAGTAAGAGCCTAACAGACAAAGAGCGAGAATCGCTGCTGAAACTTGTCAGAGAATATATCGACGTGTTCGCGTGGAGTTACGAAGACATGCCGGGGTTAGACCCCGATATCGCTCTTCACAAACTCAACATACGGCCAGATGCAAAGCCAGTCAAGCAGCAACAACGACGCTTCCGCCCAGGCGTCATGGACGCGATCGAAGCCGAAGTCAACAAGCTAATAGCCAGCGGCTTCATTCGTGAAGAGCAACATCCTGACTGGGTCGCCAACATAGTTTCGGTCCTTAAGAAGAATGGGAAGATCCGAATATGCATCACTTCCGTAATCTGAATGAGGCATGTCCGAAGGACGAATTCCCCCTCCCTATCACAGACATCATGATCGACAACACATGCGGCTTTGAACGTATGTCATTCATGGATGGATTCTCGGGGTACAACCAAATTAAGATGTTTCCCGACGATGAAAAGCACACATCATTCCGAACACCTATTGGCACATACTGTTACACAGTCATGCCATTCGGTCTAAAGAATGCTGGCACCACATATCAGCGGGCCATGAGTATCATTTTCAGAGAACATTTATGCAAAATAGTGGAATGCTATGTCGACGACATCGTCGTCAAAATTTGTCGTAAAGAAGATCATCTGCAGGATCTGAAAAAAGTATTCGACCTGATGCGAGCCCACAATTTTGAAGATGAACCCTACGAAATCGTTCTTGGGCGTATCCAGCGGAAAGTTCTTAGGCTTCATCATCACTGCACGGGGCATCCATGTAGACCCTGAGAAAACGAAGGCAATCATGGAGATGGGTCCCCGGAGAAATATCCGCGAACTTAGAGGCCTCCAAGGGAGGCTAGCTTACATCAGGAGGTTCATTTCCAACCTCTTCGGGCGATGCCGACCGTTCACACACCTCATGAAGAAGGGAGTCTCATTCGTATGGGACGAGGAATGCCAGCGTGCTTTCGACGACATCAAAGAATATTTGTCAAATCCTCCAGTCCTGGTGGCCCCGGTCCCTGGAAAACCATTCCTGCTCTATGTACGAGCAATGGAACACTCCCTCGGTGCCCTGCTGGCACAAAACAATGATGCAGGCCACGAGCAGGCCATATACTATCTCAGCCGAATGATGGTCGGGCCCGAACACCGATACACCGCTGTAGAGAAAGAATGCCTCGCCCTGGTATTCGCCATTCAAAAGACGCGGCACTATGTCACAGGACAAACCATACATGTAATCTCACGAATCAACCCTCTCAGGGTCCTCATGACCAAACCAGGGGCACTCAGTTCTCGCCTCGCTACATGGGCGATATTGCTGTCCCCCTATCATATGATCTTCGTCCCGCAGAAGGCTGTCAAAGGTCAAGCCCTGGCAGACTCTTTGGCAGCCCATCCAGGATCGGAGTCATCCAGAATATACGAAGAAATCCCAGACGAGGTCGCCGATTCGAATACAACCACCTACGATAACATATGGCGGATGTTCTTCGATGGCGCTTCAAGAATCGGACCCAAGGGAAACATCATCGTCGGGTCGAAGTAGTATTGATCTCTCCTATCGGGCTAGTGATCAATCGCGCCTACTCTCTCACGGAATCCTGCTCTAACAATGTGGCCGAGTACAACACTTTGGTCATTGGCCTCCAACTTGCAAAAGAGCTGGGGGTAGAATATCTGGAAGCATACGGCGATTCGCAATTAATCGTCAACCAGATTCGGGGGACGTACGAAGTCCGCCATGAAGACATGATCCCCTACCACCAAATAGCGATCAACATTATCTCATCATTCGAGGGATTCTTCATCGAACATGTCCCCAGACTCCAAAATATCGAAGCTGATGCCCTAGCAGGCCTTGCTGCTTCCCTAGCAGTGCCAAACCACTATCATCATTCGGTCGATGTAATCGGCCATGAGCTGGTCTGCCCCAAGAGCAACGTTCAAGCCGTGGCGAGTTATTCTGCTCAGATGATCGACGAAGCGTCAGACTGGAGGTAACCATTCATAGACTTCGTGGTCTACGACATCCTGCCCGAGAACCCGAAGGAGGCTACTTCTATCAGACGGTGTTCTCTCAGATTCTTCTGCGATACAGAGACGAAAATACTGTATCGCCGCTCCTACGATGGATTATTGCTCCGGTGCTTGTCGAACGCAGAAGCCAAAGAAGCCATACGAGAGGCTCATGACGGTGTCTGCGGGGCCCATCAGTCTGGCCCTAAACTGCAAGACCGCCTTCGCCGGATGGGCTACTACTAGCCAACGATGGTGGCATATGCGATAGATTATGCCAGAAAATGCAAGGCCTGCCAAGTCCACGCGGACTTCATTCATCAACCATCCAAGTTCCTACATCCAACGGTGGCGTCCTGGCTATTCGAAGCATGGGGGATGGATATCATTGGTCCAATCACCCCACCTTCCTCCCGAGGACATCGCTTTATACTTGCGATTACTGATTACTTCTCCAAATGGGCGGAAGCTATCCCACTCGCAGAAATGAAGACTGCAAATGTGATCTGCTTCCTTAAACATCACGTCATCTACCGCTTCGGACTGCCACGGAGGATCATCCATGATAATGGTCTGCAGTTTGCAAGCTACGCATTCTACCGATTCTGCGACAAATACCGCATTCAGAATGTCGCTTCGACACGATACAACCCGGCAGCAAACGGGTTAGCAGAGGCATTCAACAAAATAATCATCAAACTCCTCAAGAAGTTTGTCTCCTCCAACAAACGCGACTGGAACGAGAAGCTCGTCGAGTGCTTATGGGCTTATCGTACCACAGTTCGAACAGCCACCGGGAATATACCATTCTCCCTAGTGTACGAAAGTGAGGCAGTTCTCCCATTAGAGACTCAAATACCCTCACTCTGCGTCGCCCTCACTTATTAATTGACAACAGATGATAACTACCGACGTCGACTACAAGAGTTAGAGGCCTTAGATGAAAAACGTCTCCTAGCTCAGCAAAGGATCGAGCTATACCAAGCACGCATCTCAGGAGCCTTCAACAAAAAGGTCAAAATCAGAACATTCCAAGTGGGCGATCTTATTTTGGCAGTCAGGAGGCCAATGGTCATGACTCACAAGACCACCGGCAAGTTCCAGCCAAAATGGGAAGGCCCATTTATCATCGAGGCCGTGTTCTCCAATCGTGCTTACCGCCTCGCCAAGCAGAACGGAGACTTGCTCATGTTGCCCGTCAACGACAAGTTCCTGAAGAAATACTATGTTTAAACAATATTCTCCAGATCATCGAGTCACGTACCCGCTGGTACCACTGAACTCACTCCAATTTCTAGATTTTCGAGTCATGTATCCGCTGATACCACTGAACTCACCCCCATAAATTTCCAGATCATCGAGTCACGTATCCGCTGATACCACTGAACTCACCCCAATAAATTTCCAGATTTTCGAGTCATGTATCCGCTGATACCACTGAACTCACCCTCTATCACTACCACATTTCTAGTGTTAGGGTATTTTTGTCATTTTGGGGTATTTCTAAATTTATTAGTATTAATTAAAATTTATGGGAATTTTTAGAATTTATTTTGGATTTATTTGGACTAGTTTGATTTTTGGTCAATTTTGACTCATGTAGACCAACCTAGGAACTAACCATAGTTAGTTAGGCTTGGTTAGGTCAAGTGACCCTAGTCTAACCTAGTGTGACTCAAGTTAGTGGTTAGTGATTCATAGAACTAGAATTAGGAATGTAGAAATCAATTGATTTGATAAATGACTTGTGGTTACACAAGTCATTTTGTGACTTAGCTAGATTGGACTAACCAAAACCTAGCTCACCCTATCCTAACCCACATGGCCGGCCACCATATCCACCTAGGGATTCCCCCATTATAAATATCCTCCTAGTTTTTAGGGCTAGCCTCCCTCCTTAGAAGAAATAGCTCAAGTTTAGAAAGAGGTGAGTTCATACCTAGAATAATTCATTAAAATTCCAATATAGGTCCTAAATTCCTCAAATTTGTTGCAATAGTTTCTAATGATGATTTTCTTGCTGCTATGAATGTTTGGTTCAGTTTGGTTTTGATTTGGAGGATTTGGGATACCAAGTGAGGAGCTAACAAAGAGCTTTTTCCATTGAAACTTCACATTGAGGTATCTCTCTCTTTTCTCCATGAAACTCCATGTAGTCTTCACCAATAGGAAGCCCTAAGGGTCCCCCTAGGGTTTGGATAAGATTCGTGTCCTGTGTCAGTGGTTTCGTGTCCATTCTGGACACGTATCAGTGACAGTGGCTTTGTGTTCGATGAAATGCCCCAAAGAGCATTTCGTTCGATATTTCCATTTGTGTTTGAATAGAAATTATCATTTTGATGTTGCTTACACGTTTGTGTTGGACTGGGGTGGATTTGAGTCGTGTCCGAGTCACACAGGACTCGCAGACACACCTGCGCGCGCGGGCAGCAGTATCCTGCTGCTCGTGGGCTCGTGTGGGCTATTTAGGACACGTAGGCACGTGTCATTTGGCGTGGAGCTCGGGGCAGTGTCTGACATGACATCCCCAAGTCTCGTGTCAGTTGATGTCGTGTCGGATACGAAAAATCGTGTGCATGGGGTAGGCATGTGCGTGTGCACAGTTGGGTTTTGTTCTGTTTGATTCAACTCGATTCTAAGGGTTGATCTCTGATTTAAAGTGTTAAATTAGATCCTATTATATAGTATATTATGTATGTGGTTTTGGTTTACATATTAGTTGAAGTTGTATGTAGATTGGGATTCGAAATATGTTAATTGTGTTTTCCTGATACTCTAACACTGATACCTTGACTTCACTGTTTTATAATCCCTGTTTTGCTTTAATTTGTTCAATCAAATTCTTCCCACATATCACTAATACCATGTTAGCTAACTGTAGGTTAATTTTTGCACAAATTATGACAAGATTAGATGCTTTTTATGTTAAGTTTGTTGTGTAATAATTGGGAAGGGGTTGGACAGATACACTGTGGTATCAGTGAAGGATACCACTGTTCAATCTCTGTACACTCCAAAAACCCAGGTTCCAGTTTATTTTCCTAACCCAAACTTCCCTGTTAACTTGATGATCAATCTATGTTAATTCCCCACATGCTTATAATTCATGTTTACTTCATGTTTAGGATTCAAATTTGGTTTTCAATGGGTAGTAGGAATTCAAGGTATGGTATGGGAATAGAAGTTTTGACTGTTAACCCAAACCTGAGATTAGAGTGCATGATTTGATTTCCCATCCTTTCCTTCTTACTGAGACTTGTTCTCAGAATCTGAGTTATTGGGTTAAACTGAAAATTGAAAATTGGGTGGGTTAATATTGAAGCCATGAATTGATTTCATGTTTTCCTTTTCCTATTTTTTCTGTGAACATCTCTTTGATGCACACACATTTTTATTGATTTTTATTTCTATTTAAGTCTTGCAAATGAATTCTGAGAATTAAGGTCATGGATTGCTTCCTTTCCTTTTTTCCACTGATTTGTGTTTCCAGAATTGAAACCTGAGAGTTGGCCTTAATTCCTGCAACTACTAGCATAGCCATTTTCACATACACACTACTTCCTACCCATACACACATGTTTCCTTCCTTTCACATGTTTGCACTGCTATAGCACAGTGCTTTCTTTCACTGTTTTTAGTTTCCTGCATACTGTCCTATATTTCTCATTCACTGTCATTTACAATTTCTGCCTATCACCACACACACAAGCCTATTTATTCCTGCCATATTACTATTTTCTTGCACAGCATTCCTTCCCTGATTTTCCTGCATTTTTAGCCACACATACACACACAGCTCACTGTGCTGTCACTTGTAATTCCTGCACATTGTTTGTAGGCCTAATGTATAACACACACATTTCTCTTTTCTCCCACACACACTTGTCCTTACTGGTTATAACATATACTCATGCCCCCTCTCTATATACATGTGTAAGTATTTATTTTGTATATAAACCAATATATGTTTGTAACATATGTATATGTATGTATTTATCCTATATGTAATCTATTATGCACATATAGGTATGCATATGTCTAGGCAATGTGAATGTATATTATATACATGAATATTTATATATAATGTTAACTCAAATGTATGTATCTATTTATATTGTAAGTTGTGTTCCTATATAAGTTAATAGAGTATTGTGAATAAATAATGTATAGGAATACCTAATTTTGTAAGTATGATGCTAGATTGACCTAGTGATGTGTAGGAGTGTTTAGCTAGACTTGTTTAAGACTAAGGAAGACTAGTTAGCCTAGTTTAGACTAAATTAGACTTGGTGGACCTAGTTTGACTTCTAGGGCCGACCAAAGTTGACCAAGAGTTTACTTTGGCCTAGATTGACTTAGAATCATATAGAATGCATAGTAGGACTCCATTTTGATATTCTGGACTTGTTGTGACTTGTGCTGTTCTGATTAGGAGCCAGACACCACTCATTGGACAGTACGTTTCATACCGGACACTCAGTTACATGCGAGTACATTCTCTGATCATTTCATATCCTGCATAGAATTATTACCTGCAGTAGATTACTTTACTTGTACTGTCACGTTGGTCACACGGATTGGTACTATATGGATCTCTACATGCGATGTTATCCCCCTCGGGAGCATCGGGTACATTATGCTTGTGCGTTTCACTTACATCATGTACTCATGTGCTTCTATTTTATATGTGCACTCCTGTGAATCTTGTACTCTCATGTTCACGGAGCCCCCATGTATACTATCATGTGCACCCTATATGGGCCCCCATGTGATATCTTGTGCAATAACATAACCTGTATAGATCCTTGTGTATTGATTTGGGGTACGGGGGAGTAGAATTGGGCATATGAATAATACACCAGTAGTTTCTTATCAGAATCTCATCCTTAGTGTATTATCAGAATCTCCTATGCCATTTACATGTCCATATTGTACTCTGATTCACTAGTCACTGCTAGTTCTCTATGTATAGTAGATATTTACATTATAGTTCTCTCATGTTTACATACCGCATTTCTTTCAGTACTTGTATCTTACTTTACTGCATGTTTATATTTTCTAAACTGCTATGAATTATTGAGATGTATTGTGCTCGCTCTTATCCTGACTGGACCTGTTGAAATATTATAGAGGACGAGGAGGAGGCTTGCCTGGACACCTATTACGGGGCAGCCCTTGATGACACCTGTGAGCTGGACCCTCAGGAGGATCCAGCAGTAGCTAAGGACCTTCCCCCGACTGCCTAGACTAGATAGTTAGGCTTTTATCTATGTAGTTGGATCATGTTCTAGTTAGACTCTTTTCTGGAGATCAGTTTTGTATATATTCTTTTATCTGAGACTTGTACTGCTGGGATTATCTTAGACTATTGTTTTATCTATTTCATTTCCTTGAGTTCTATTCACATCGTTCTATATCTTCCTTAGTTGTGATTGAGTTTCTATTGCTATGTCACCCCCATTCGGGGAGTATAAACTGTTTAAATATTTACATTGCTAGATGTTGTGACCTAGGACAACGTTCTACCGCCGACACTGCGGCGTAGGCTGGACGTATTCACGTCTCGTGCCTTTACTCTAGGGTGCGGGTCGTGACACGTTTTTAGTGGTGGCCCATGCAGGTCTAGACTAGAAGTGTAGTGGTACTCGAACTAGAGTATCACTGCAGCCTGCTATAGGATATAGGACATTAATTTTAAGATACTCAATCACTTTAGGAAAATTTCTTTTATTGCCATCTAAATCCTTTTGTCTGCTAATCCTTTGAATTATAATTGTCCGCCTTTGTTATTTCGCTTCTTTCTCAGAAATTGATACTCTTGTTTGTCTATCTTCAGGATGGTAGAGACTCGTTCACAGCGTGCCGTCCATGAGGATGCTATAGAGGGGACTGCTACCTTTCAGCCAGCACGGCGAGGCCAGGGGACTGCAGCTCTTGCCACCTCAGTTCGTGTTGAGACTTCGGCAGCCGCAGCAGGGGATATGCATCCACCGACTGGGAGGCAGGACCCGGTCTATCCAGAGGATCCTTTCCAGCCACCACCGCCTCCAGGACATGTGGACGCAGCTCAGATGTTCGCATATTTTTAGCAGTTCATGGACCGACAGCAGGCTCGGCAGGATAGAGGCATGGAGTTGGCTGTCACGACAGCCGCAGCTCGACCCGTGGTGCAGCAGCAGAGGACACCAGGGATCGAGCAGTTTCAGAAGATGAGCCCCAGGGATTTTATGGGGACAGAGGGGATTCTGTATGCCGACGAGTGGATCGAGCATATGGAGGAGATCTTCCGCTTGGCCAGGATTCCAGCGGACCTTCAGATCGAGGCAGCAGCTAGCCGGATGCGAGATCTTGCTCGCACCTTGTATCAGTCGGACCCCAGGATGGGGGTACCAGGGCAGACTTGGGAGCAGTTCAGGGGCTTCTTCAAGAAGAAGTTCTTCCCAAATTCAGCAGTCAGAGCCTTGGAGACACAGTTTGAGAGCTTGGTCCAGGGGAGCCTCTCAGTTGAGGAGTATGCGGGAGAGTTTAGCCGTCTCGGCAGGTTTGTTGAGGGGTTGAGCGAAACGGCGAAGGCCCAGAGCTTCCAGAAGGGTCTAGTCAAGGAGGTGAAGTCCCTGACCAAGGGGCACCGAGATGCTACATTTGAGGAGATTCTAACGGGGGCCCTGTTAGCTGAGGATGATCTTGAGATTAGGCTCAAGAGAGGGAGAGACCCAGTTGGGGGCAGTAGCAGCAGCGGAGGCCAGGCCAAGAGGCTTCATTTTCAGTACCACCAGCCGAGGCAGTTTCAGCCGCAGTCGATTCAGCGGAGGCCGGCTCATCAGTAGCAGTTCCAGCATCAGGCACCCAGGCAGACAGTCAGTTGCACCTTCTGCAAGAAGCCAGAGCATCGATGGAATGAGTGCAGGAAGAGGCTCGGGAAGTGCCTTCTTTGCGAAGCAGCAGATCACAGATAAGGGAGTGCCGCATAGCACGAGCAGCTCCAGAAGGAGGAGCCAGAGCTCCAGTGGGCCAGCAGCGGGGACCAGCCCTGCCGACGCAGCAGCAGAGGTTTGTCCAGCACCAGCAGCAGGCCAGGGGAGGCCAGCAGGGGCGAGCTTTCGCCATGGCAGCTGGAGATGCAGAGGTGACTGGAGAGCTGATTGCAGGTTCGATTCTTCTCGACTCCAGTCCAGCTTTTGTATTGTTTGATTCTGGTACATCGCATAGCTTCATTTCAGTATCTTTTGCGATTAGACGCGGTATCATAGCTGAATCGTTGCCTAGGACTTACAAGATCACGACCGGGGGTGGCATTATCCTCGTGCGTGATGTTTGTAAGGGTCGGAGAGTAGTTTTGGGAGGCCGTGAGTTGGAGGTGAGCCTGCTCGTAATGCCATTGCCGAACTACGATATAGTACTAGGCATGGATTGGTTGAGCAGGCACCATGCCAGCATCGATTGCAGAGGGGGTAGAGTTCTGTTCAGAGCGCCGGGGAAGCCAGAGTTCAAGTACTCCAAACGTCAGGCAGAGCAGAGCAGCGGAGTCTTCTGTGGAGTCTCGGTCGAGGAGCAGACGATTCCATACCCCTTGATAGCAGAGTATATGGATGTTTTCCCGGAGGAGTTGCCGGGACTGCCACCAGACAGGGATATAGAGTTCTCGATAGACTTGGTTCCAGGAGCGGAACCCATCTCTCAGCATGTCTATCAGGTGAACAACAGCGAGCTGGTGGAGCTGAAGAAGCAAGTGGATGAGCTACAGGACAAGGGCTTCATCTGCTCGAGTTCGTCGCCATGGGGTGCACCAGTGTTGTTCGTGCCGAAGAAGGATGGGTCAGTACGCATGTGTATTGACTATAGGGCACTCAACAACCTCACGATCAAGAACAAATACCCACTGCCGCGGATCGACGATCTATTTGGCCAGTTGAGCGGAGCTCGGGTATTTTCCAAGATTGATCTGAGGTCGGGATATCACCAGGTGAAGGTGAAGGGGGAGGATATTCCCAAGACCGCTTTCAGGACGCGGTATGGACAGTTCGAGTTTTTGGTTATGCCGTTTGGGCTAACCAATGCACCAGCAGTGTTTATGAACCTTATGAACAAGGTGTTCCATCAGTATCTGGATCAGTTTGTAGTAGTGTTTATTGATGATATCTAGATATATTCCAAGACTGAGGAGGAGCACGAGAAGCATTTGAGGATAGTGCTGGAGATTCTCAGTAAGGAGCAGCTTTATGGAAAACTCTCCAAGTGTGAGTTTTTCTTGGACCGGGTAGATTTCTTGGGGCACGTGGTGACTGGAGATGGTATCTCAGTTGACCCCAAGAAGATTGTAGCAGTTGAGGCATGGGCAGCGCCGACTTCAGTTGTGGAGATCAAAAGCTTCCTGGGGCTGGCAGGATATTACCGAAGATTTGTGCAGGATTTCTTCCGGGTTGCAGAGCCGTTGACACGATTGACCCGGAAGGATGCTGAGTATGTATGATCAGAGGAGTGTCAGGCAGCTTTTGATGAGTTAAAGAAGCGGCTGACGACAGCTCCGATTCTGACGTTGCCTTCAGGATCAGGTGGATTCACTGTTTATAGTGATGCTTCAGGGAAGGGGCTGGGTTGTGTGTTGCAGCAGCACGGGAAGGTAATTGCCTATGCTTCCAGGCAGTTACGTCCCCACGAGAAGAACTACCCTACCTACCATCTGGAGCTGGTAGCAGTAATTTTTGCTTTGAAGCTATGAAAGCATTATCTGTACGGTGAGAGGGTGGAGATCTTCACAGATCACATGAGCCTTAAGTATGTGTTCACTCAGAAGGAGTTGAACATGAGACAGCGCAGATGGTTGGAGTTGATGAAGGACTTCGACATTGTACTGCAGTATCACCCAGGGAAGGCCAACGTGGTTGCCGATGCCTTGAGTAGGTATCGGACAGCCATGTGTTTGACCATGGATCGACATTTGCTTGTCGACTTGGAGAGCCTTGGGATTGAGGTGATCGTGCCAGGAGTGCAGATGCAGCTATGGGGGATGCAGATTCAGTCAGATTTGATGGGCAGGATCAAGGTGGCTCAGTTCGAGGATGTGGCTTTTCAGAGTATCAGAGAGCAGATCAGTATTGGAGTGGGGGATCCTGAGTTTTTACTTGCAGAGGATGGTGCCCTAAGGCTTGATGCCAGGCTATGTGTGCCTAGCGGGGAGCTCAGGGAGCGGATTATGCATGAGGCCCACAGATATCAGTACTCTATACATCCGGGTGCCAACAAGATGTACCGAGATCTGCGGGAGCACGTATGGTGGTCAGAATGAAGCGGGAGGTGTCCCAGTTCGTAGCTAGGTGCTTGGTCTGTCAGCAGGTCAAGGCAGAGAGACAGAGGCCCGGTGGATTGTTGCAGTCGCTGTCCATTCCCGAGTGGAAATGGGAGCATATCACGATGGACTTCGTATCAGGATTGTCGCGTACTCCAGGAGGGAAAGACGTGATTTGGGTCATCGTAGACAGGTTGACCAAATTGGCCCACTTCTTGCCATTCAAGGTGGGTACGTCTACAGAGAGGCTGGCGGAGATGTATATGCGGCAGATAGTCAGGATCCACGGAGTTTCGGCCAGCATCGTCTCAGATCGGGATAGTCGTTTTACTTTCCATTTCTGAAGGATTCTGCATACCAGCTTGGGCACTCAGCTCAAGTTTAGTACTGCATACCACCCCCAGATGGACGGACAGTCAGAGCGGACTATTCAGACTCTTGAGGATATGCTGCGGACGTGCGTCCTGGACTTTGGAGGTTCTTGGGAGGATCATCTTCATTTGGTGGAGTTTGCCTATAACAATAGTTTCCAGACCAGCATCGAGATGTCACCTTTCGAGGCTCTGTACGGGCGTAGGTGTCGTACACCCTTATCCTGGGATGATGTTGGTGAGCGAGCTTTGCTGGGGCCAGAGATGATTGTGGATGCGGTCGAGAAGGTAAACCTCATCAGGGACAGACTTCGCGTGGCGCAGGACAGACATCGGCACTGGGCCGATAGCCACCGGAGACCCCTGGAGTTTGAAGTACAGATTAGAGTAGGATTAGATTTAGGTTGTTGTTTTTGTATTTTTGATCATGTTGTTATTTATTAATTGAGACGTTGCTTGTGTTTAGGTCGGAGACCAGGTTTTCTTGAGGATATCTCCGATTCGTGGTACGATACGTTTTGGTGGAGGCGGAAAGCTTAGCCCGTGCTTCATCGGCCCTTTCGTTATCAGCGGGAGAGTCGGTGACGTGGCTTACAGGCTAGACTTGCCGCCTGCACTTGTGGGGGTCCACAACGTATTCCATGTATCACAGTTGAGACGGTATGTGGCTGACCCTAGCCATGTGCTCGATCATTCGGAGATTGAGGTGGGTCCTTCTCTCAGCTATCCAGAGCAGCCTGTGGAGATTCTAGATCGACGGGAGAAGGTTCTGAGGAACCAGGTGATACCTTTGGTACGCGTCGCATGGAGGCATCATTCTCCAGGAGAGTCTACCTGGGAGCGGGAGGATGAGATGCGCGAGCGGTACCCTTATCTTTTTGGACCGTGAGGTATACTTTCTATCCTTCTCATCAGTTGCATTTCGTCTTTCAATTTCGAGGACGAAATTCTTTTAAGGAGGGTAGATTTGTCACTAACACATTTAGTATTAATTAGAATTTATGGGAATTTTAGAATTTATTTTGGATTTATTTGGACTAGTTTGATTTTTGGTCAATTTTGACTCATGTAGACCAACCTAGGAACTAACCATAGTTAGTTGGGCTTGGTTAGGTCAAGTGACCCTAGTCTAACCTAGTGTGACTCAAGTTAGTGGTTAGTGATTCATAGAACTAGAATTAGGAATGTAGAAATCAATTGATTTGATAAATGACTTGTGGTTACACAAGTCATTTTGTGACTTAGCTAGATTGGACTAACCAAAACCTAGCTCACCCTATCCTAACCCACATGGCCGGCCACCATATCCACCTAGGGATTCTCCCATTATAAATATCCTCCTAGTTTTTAGGGCTAGCCTCCCTCCTTAGAAGAAATAGCTCAAGTTTAGAAAGAGGTGAGTTCATACCTAGAATAATTCATTAAAATTCCAATATAGGTCCTAAATTCCTCAAATTTGTTGCAATAGTTTCTAATGATGATTTTCTTGCTGCTATGAATGTTTGGTTCAGTTTGGTTTTGATTTGGAGGATTTGGGATACCAAGTGAGGAGCTAACAAAGGGCTTTTTCCATTAAAACTTCACATCGAGGTATCTCTCTCTTTTCTCCATAAAACTCCATGTAGTCTTCACCAATAGGAAGCCCTAAGGGTCCCCCTAGGGTTTGGATAAGATTCGTGTCCTGTGTCAGCGATTTCGTGTCTATTCTGGACACGTATCAGTGACAGTGGCTTTGTGTTCGACGAAATACCCCAAAGAGCATTTCGTTTGATATTTCCATTTGTGTTTGAATAGAAATTATCATTTTGATGTTGCTTACACGTTTGTGTTGGACTGGGGTAGATTTGAGTCGTGTCTGAGTCACACAGGACTCGCAGACACGCCTGCGCGCGTGCGGGCAGCATTGTCCTGCTGCTCGTGGGCTCGTGTGGGCTATTTAGGACACGTAGGCATGTGTCATTTGGCGTGGAGCTCGGGGCAGTGTCTGACACGACACTCCCCAAGTCTCGTGTCAGTTGATGTCGTGTCGGACACGAAAACTCGTGTGCATGGGGTAGGCATGTGCGTGTGCACAGTTGGGTTTTGTTCTGTTTGATTCAACTCGATTCTAAGGGTTAATCTCTGATTTAAAGTGTTAAATTAGATCCTATTATATAGTATATTATGTATGTGGTTTTGGTTTACATATTAGTTGAAGTTGTATGTAGATTGGGATTCGAAATGTGTTAATTGTGTTTTCCTGATACTCTAACACTGATACCTTGACTTCACTGTTTTATAATCCCTGTTTTGCTTTAATTTGTTCAATCAAATTCTTCCCACATATCACTAATACCATGTTAGCTAACTGTAGGTTAATGTCTGCACAAATTATGACATGATTAGATGCTTTTTATGTTAAGTTTGTTGTGTAATAATTGGGAAGGGGTTGGACAGATACACTGTGGTATCAGTGAAGGATACCACTGTTCAATCTCTGTACACTCCAAAAACCCAGGTTCCAGTTTATTTTCCTAACCCAAACTTCCCTGTTAACTTGATGATCAATCTATGTTAATTCCCCACATGCTTATAATTCATGTTTACTTCATGTTTAGGATTCAAATTTGGTTTTCAATGGGTAGTAGGAATTCAAGGTATGGTATGGGAATAGAAGTTTTGACTGTTAACCCAAACCTGAGATTAGAGTGCATGATTTGATTTCCCATCCTTTCCTTCTTACTGAGACTTGTTCTCAGAATCTGAGTTATTGGGTTAAACTGAAAACTGAAAATTGGGTGGGTTAATATTGAAGCCATGAATTGATTTCCTGTTTTCCTTTTTCTATTTTTCCTGTGAACACCTCTTTGATGCACACACGCATTTTCATTGATTGTTATTTCTATTTAAGTCTTGCAAATGAATTCTGATAATTAAGGTCATGGATTGCTTCCTTTCCTTTTTCCCACTGATTTGTGTTTCCAGAATTGAAACCTGAGAGTTGGCCTTAATTCCTGCAACTACTAGCATAGCCATTTTCACACACACTACTTCCTGTCCATACACACATGTTCCCTTCCTTTCACATGTTTGCACTGCTCTAGCACAGTGCTTCCTTTCACTGTTTTTAGTTTCCTGCATACTGTCCTATATTTCTCATTCACTGTCGTTTACAATTTCTGCCTATCACCACATACACAAGCCTATTTATTCCTGCCATATTACCATTTTCCTGCACAGCATTCCTTCCCTGATTTTACTGTATTTTTAGCCACACATACACGCACAGCTCACTGTGCTGTCACTTGTAATTCCTGCACATTGTTTGTAGGCCTAATGTATAGCACACACATTTCTCTTTTCCCACACACACACTTGTCCTTACTTGTTATAACATATACTCATGCCCCCTGTCTATATACATGTGTAAGTATTTATTTTGTATATAAACCAATATATGTTTGTAACATATGTATATGTATGTATTTATCCTATATGTAATCTATTATGCCATATAGGTATGCATATGTCTAGGCAATGTGAATGTATATTATATACATGAATATCTATATATAATGTTAACTCAAATGTATGTATCTATTTATATTGTAAGTTGTGTTCCTATATAAGTTAATAGAGTATTGTGAATAAATAATGTATAGGAATACCTAATTTTGTAAGTATGATGCTAGATTGACCTAGTGATGTGTAGGAGTGTTTAGCTAGACTTGTTTAAGACTAAGGAAGACTAGTTAGCCTAGTTTAGACTAAATTAGGCTTGGTGGACCTAGTTTGACTTCTAGGGTTGACCAAAGTTGACCAAGAGTTGACTTTGGCCTAGATTGACTTAGAATCATATAGAATGCATAGTAGGACTCCATTTTGATATTCTGGACTTGTTGTGACTTGTGCTGTTCTGATTAGGAGCCATACACCACTCCTTGGACAGTACGTTTCATACCGGACACTCAGTTACATGCGAGTACATTCTCTGATCATTTCATATCCTACATAGAATTATTACCTGCAGTAGATTACTTTACTTGTACTGTCACGTTGGTCACACGGATTGGTACTATATGGATCTCTACATGCGATGTTATCCCCCTCAGGAGCATCGGGTACATTGTGTTTGTGCGTTTCACTTACATCATGTACTCATGTGCTTCTATTTTACATGTGCACTCCTGTGAATCTTGTACTCTCATGTTCACGGAGCCCCCATGTATACTATCATGTGCACCCTATATGGGCCCCCATGTGATATCTTGTGCAATAACATAACCTGTATAGATCCTTGTGTATTGATTTAGGGTACGGGGAAGTAGAATTGGGCATGTGAATAATACACCAGTAGTTTCTTATCAGAATCTCATCCTTAGTGTCTTATCAGAATCTACTATGCCATTTACATGTCCATATTGTACTCTGACTCACTAGTCACTGCTAGTTCTCTATGTATAGTAGATATTTACATTACAGTTCTCTCATGTTTACATACCACATTTCTTTCAGTACTTGTATCTTACTTTACTGCATGTTTATATTTTCTAACCTGCTATGAATTGTTGAGATGTACTGTGCTCGCTCATGTACTGACTGGACCTGTTGAAATATTACAGAGGACGAGGAGGAGGCTTGCCTGGACATCTATTACGGGGCAGCCCTTGATGACACCTGTGAGCTGGACCCTCAGGAGGATCCAGCAGTAGCTGAGGACCTTCCCCCGACTGCCTAGACTAGATAGTTAGGCTTTTATCTATGTAGTTGGATCATGTTCTAGTTAGACTCTTTTCTGGAGATTAGTTTTGTATATATTCTTTTATCTGAGACTTGTACTGCTGGGATTATCTTAGAATATTGTTTTATCTATTTCATTTCCTTGAGTTCTATTCACATCGTGCTATATCTTCCTTAGTTGTGATTGAGTTTCTATTGCTATGTCACCCCCATTCGGGGAGTATAAACTGTTTAGATATTTACATTGCTAGATGTTGTGACCTAGGACAACGTTCTACCGCCGACACTGCGGCGTAGGCTGGACGTATTCACGTCTCGTGCCTTTACTCTAGGGTGCGGGTCGTGACACCCTCATAGTTTTCCAGATTCTCGAGTCATGTATCCGCTGATACCACTGAACTCACTCTCATAGTTTGTCAGATTTGCGAGTCATGTATCCGCTGATACCACTGAACTCACACTCACCATTCTCTAGATTCCCGAGTCACGTACCCGCTGGTACCGCTGAGCTCACCGCCAATCTTCCAGGTTTTCGAGTCATGTATCCGCTGATACTACTGAACTCACCCTCATTGTTTGTCAGATTTTCGAGTCATGTACCCACCGGTGCCGCTGAACTCACGCTCACCATTCTTCAGATTCTCGAGTTATGTACCCGATGGTGCCTCTGAACTCACACTCCGGTCACTCTTTCAGATAGAAAGCTATGTATGATCATACCTCTGAACTTTCTTCCGGGAAGAGATCCTCCCCCATGATCCAATACCTGCACTCCCAGCGCACAACAAAGGTAACGGGTCCACAAACTTCCAAGACGGTCATGTCCTCATTACCTCTGAGCCGTTCCACTTCCGCCAAAAACAAAATCACCCCTTATATAGAACTTCCATGTCCTCATTACCTCTGAGTCGGTCTATGTGCCCTCCTTCATTAAGCCCACTCCAGTCATGTCCTTATTACCTCTGAGTCGGTCTATGTGCCCTCCTTCATTGAGCCCACTCCAGTCATGTCCTCATTACCTCTGAATGGAAAGGCTCCGTCAAAGAAACCCTCATGCTCACCACGTCCTCAGTACCTCTGAGTCAGTATGATTGATTCCTTTCTTTTAAACCTGTTGTCCGTATCCAAAACCAGGGTACGTTAGGGGCAATGGGTCTACCAAAATATCCTAAAAATATGATTATCACAAAAAAAAAGTGAAGCAAATATATTCCGTTCATTTAAAGGAACCGGTTACATTCACACGACTACAAACAGAATCAAAGAGGTTCTTCATCACCTCGTTCAGACAGAAAGGAAAGAAGAAACAAGATGCAAACCACGATTAAAGACAGACAAAAATATTAAAGACAGACATCTACAAGAGCCTGTGAACTCTAGTTGCGGGGGCGCGTATACCATTCCCTCAACCACCTTGCATATGAGGGATGCAATTGAGAAAAAACCTCATCCAGAGTAGGGGAGTCAGAACTTCCAACAACACTACCCTCAGATCGAGGCTCCTCCTTTACAGCAGCTCCGACGGGGAAAGTACTTCCCTCCCCGATGGGTACTAATTCTTCTCTTGGATCCTCCATATTCGGTACTGCCTCTTTTTTCACAACGATCTCAGTCTTCGGCATAGAGAATACAGAGAAACAAAAGGCAAGAGATGATCAGAAAATCATTGAATAGAATTCATATAGTCCTACATTAATGGGAGGACATACGATTCAGTCCAGCATAGCCTTATGCGGCTCAGAACCAGACGAGTCTATACGGTTCAGGTTCAGATGAACTTATGCGGCTCTAAATAGACGAGCTTATGCGCTTCAGGGTCAGGTGAGCTTAGGCGGTTCAAGGCATATGCGGTCCAAACCGGGGATGACAAGCTCATGCGGCTCTATGGACGAAGTACTGACAAGTCTCATGCGGCTTGAACATGAGACATACACACGTCTTGTGCGTAAAGTATGCAACATAGCCATGAAAATTAGGGTTCCCATGTATTGCCCTTACCAGCAGTGGGAGGATGGACGTCGGGGTGAACGGAGGATATGTCGGCCGGCGGAGGAACTGCCACGTTTGTCGTCGCAATCGCCGCAGAAGCAACTCCTTTGCCTTTTGCCGCCTTAGCCGCAACAGTCTTCTTGGGAGCCATGGATGGTTAAAGAGGAAGAGAGTTAGGGCAGCAAGAAGTCGAAGATGAAAAAGAGTAAAATAAATCTCTCCAGAAATGAACACGTTCCTATTTATAGGCAAGGGAAGGATGCTTCGATTCCCGTGCATACACGAAGACCAACTCTTCGGTTATCGAGGCGAGCCACCTAAAATGAAGACCAGACTCCTGGGATCCCGCACCGAAAAGTGGCCTTTAAAACTGACAGCAAATCAACAGCATTTAATGCAAAAGATTGCAGCACGTGGCAACATGACAGAAAGCCCCTGCGGTGGAGATATCTATGCGGCTAAGCCATCCCTACGGCAGAGACACCTATGCGGTCAGGATTCCATATGCGGCTAGAAGAACACAACCATGCTTCTTATTCAAAGTATTTTAATTTTACAAATTGAAAACTTTAAAGGGGGTCCTGTAGAAGCATGGAAAATACTAAAGAAAATGACTCATGCGGCCAAAGAACCCCATGCGGCTCAGAAAACTCATGCGGCTCAGGGAGTCATGCGACATAAGGAGCTATACAGCCCGAGGCATTCCATGCGGCTCAGAAGACACGTGGCTTGACAGTGCTCCCCTCCGACCCATGCTGTATTAATTGATTTGACGGCTGACCCCTCTGAAAAGTTGACAGACCTGACACCAAAGCAGGTAATTATGACTCTGTCATGATGATGAATCTCTAGGAAAGAGAAGGAAATCTCTGACACGATCCCCCGAGAGCAACAAAATGCCACGTGGCCTTGCCACGTGGGCGTGCTTATGCGGTTCGAAGTGAAGACTTCCCATATGGTTCAGAATGAAGCTGTCCTATGCGGCTCAGACCGAAACAGTCTCATGCGGCTCAAGTGGAAGCATCCCTATGCGGCTCAAGAAGATCATGCCCATGCGGCTCAAGCAGACACACCATTATGCGGTTCATGCGGCTCATCATATGGTTCAGAAGTCCGAAGGAGGGGGCCACTGCCCAGACAGCCCTGACACGTGTCCCAAGTCTTATGCGGCCCAAATCTCATGCGGCCCAATCTGCATACGGTTCCAGTCTTACCATTGGCTCTCAGGACACGTGTCCTCAGCCGATCAATCTTCCAGATTTATGGCAATCCAAGATCGGGTCAAATCCCAATGATCTGGGACACGTGACAGGAGAATAAATTTGATTTATTCGCAGATATTAGAAAATCATTATAAGAAAGATTTATGCCAATCAGCATTAATTGCTAATGGGGATTTGGTGTAATCTACCCTTAATGGTTCGGATTCGTCACAATCAGAAACGAACGTCCTGGATTGATCAATCCCCAGGCCGCCGCCATCTCCAAGAGCTAATCATTGGCAACCCTAGTGATCACATCCCACTATTATAAATAGCAAGGTGCCATTCCCTTGTAGCAGAGATATACAACAAAAAAATAAAATCAGAGAAGAATACGTATACACAGAGAGACTTCCTCCATAGTCAGAGAGAGAATATACACAGAGAGAAAGAAGCCAGAAGAGCAATCAGAGAGAGAGCAAGAAGGGCATTTCTTCGTCAACGACCAAGCAGATCTTCCCCGAGCCAAGGCTGCGTACCGATCGTCCAAGGAGTAAGGCAGAGCGGCCGTCGCTTTCCCGAGCCTCTATCGTTACCCCCCAGAATCAAAAATAAACTATTGTACTTAGACTGCTGTACCTAGGTTTTCGTCCCTAGGCTTTCTTTGTACAAGCGAGTTTGTATTATAAGTCTGAGTTCAGTCCTCCGATAATTGTTATGTACTTTTAAAATCAATGGCAAACAATTGGTGCCATGTCGAGTCGCCACGGACACACGTACACGCAGGAGCACACGCACGCACAGGTGCACTGTTGCTGCCCTGCTACTCGGGGCTGTTTGCGAGCAGCACATGCCACATGAGCACGTGATTTTGGACCCACATGTTGTATTCATGACTGACACGAGGTTACTAGAGTTTCACGAACTCTCATGTCGTGTCGGACACGGTATCACGTGTGCACGAATGTGTACTGTGTGCGTGCAGTGTATATTTTGTTTCCCTGTTTCAATTCAGCTTTAATGTTTTAAATAGTAGTTTTAATTGCTAATTAGATCCTAATCATGTCTAATTATATATGTTAGATTTAGTTACATGATTAGTTGGGTTGTTGATGTGTATTTGATTCGATTTGGGTTAACTGTCATGTTCGACTGATACTGATACACAGGTTGACTGATACTGTTTTCTTCTAAATTCCTAAGCAATTAAGTCCCTGTTTAGTAATAGTTTTCTCTGTTGAATGTTTCCCACTGTTGTAGATCATGTATAATCCATGATTCATACATATTAGGCCTTGTTTTGGGTTTCAAATTTAAATTTATGAATGTGTTGACTGATACATGCAATCAGTCCTTAAATCCGATTTTACTTTCCTTTCAAAAACAATTTGTGATGTTTAGATTCCATGATAGCTTAAATTACATTGGATCATTTCACTGATTAATTGGTTCACTGAGATTGGTTCAATTTGCATTTGAATTTGAGCTTTTGTTTAAGAATGAGATTTTGACAAATGGGGTTGGATTTCGAATTTGCTGTTAACTGTTACATTGGTTCTTCCCTGTAAACTGAGATTTGTTTCTAGCCTACTGATTTCTTCTATAAACTGAGCATGATTCCTCCCATAACCTGAGATTAAGACCATTCCTTAGTGAGCTGTAATGAATCTTGATTCAATGTGATAACTTTTTCCAGTTTTTCTTAAACTGATTTCCTTTAACTGAGAATGGGTTCATCTCAATCCTGAAATTTGTTTCCCTTCCATTCTTATAACTGAGAGTTAATGAATGTCTATTCAATGTTTCTGTCAACTGTTATTACATTTTTCCCTGTTTTCCTGTGCATTTCATTGTTTCCTGATTTCCAAGATATGTATTTAGCCACTGATTTTTGATTTAGTGTAACCTGTAATGTGTTCTAGTTTGTCACTCATGTACACAGGTTCACACCATTGTAATTATGATTCCTGTTTTTTCTTATTTGTCTTGACACACTTTCATCTGACACTCTAAAACTCTACACACACATACCATATCACAACCCTATCATGTATTTGTCACGACCTGCACCCATTTTTTTTAAACGGATATAAGACGTGTCCAAGCCAGCCTACGCCGCAGTGTCGGTGGTAGAACGCTGTCACGGCCATGAAGATCAAAATCACAAGATTTAATTTAACTTACAATGATCACAAGATTTACATTTGCAGAAAAATATAAACTTGTACAAATATTAGAATGACTACAACTCCGCTATCTAGCTAGTTTCTAGGCTTTTGTCTGCAAGTACCCCCGAATCTTCCATGCTAAGTGAATCCACGGCTACCCTAAAAAATGTTGGTTTCCTGTCAGGAATGGAACGAGCACAATCCACTGAATGCAATTTCAAATAAAGAAAATGACTATAAACAAAGGTTAGACATAAATTACATGTTTTTGAAAATAAACAGAAAATACGGAAAACTAATAGCAAATAAATAGACACAAACACTTTCCCCAAATGCTAGAAGTACCTTTGATATGTGATCGGTCTGGGGTACTACACCGCACGGTCTACGAGGTCTACTTGCATGAAAAATAAACACGGGCTACAATGTCTACTTGCAGAAAATAAGCACGGGCTACACTACATGCAGAAAATAACCACGGGCTACACTACTTGCAGAAAATAAACATGGCCTACACTACTTGCAGAAAATAAACACGGACTACACTACTTGCAGAAAATAAACACGGACTACACTACTTGCAGAAAATAAACACAGGCTACAATGTCTAACACGGGCTATGGTCAGATCACATATCTTTGGTACTTCTCATTCCCGACTCAACAATTTATAATAGAAAATAATCACATAACCAATGACCAACCAATAAAATATAGTGAAAATCAATATCGAAATGCAGACAATAAACTGTACTCGCCTGTGGTCCTCTGCTGGTGAAATCGACAGTCTGAATACTCAATGTGCCACAATAGTCAAAATCCGTACAACAGTCCCCGGAAGCTGAAATAAACATTACCAATGATCTCAGAATAGTCAAATTAGCTAGGATTGCCTGTCTTTAAGTCCAATTCTGGACACAGGAGCAAAACGGTAATTTCGAGCCAAAACGGTGTCCGCCGTTGGACCCGCTTTGCACCGAAAAGCGTGCCAGAGTCAACGATCTCTAAAGTCGTCAAACTACATGTCTACGGATCCAGTTTTTTGATACGAACCCAACCGTATGTCCAAAGTTGGATTCCGGCGGGCCGTGCACAAAATTGTCCGTTGTGTGGGACCGTGGGGCCCGCAAAACGGTGATTTTATCAACAGTCTCAGAATCGGACCAAACTTGGCATACAGGACCAGAAAAACGATACGGTCCTGTTGGCGCAAGTTTCGTCTCGATCTGATGATCCTACACAAAGTAATTGGGAAGTTTCTCTTCATGCTTTCTGTGATTTTTTTTTATTGGTTTGGGTTTTGAGCCCAAGTATTATATTTATTTTTTCTTGTTTCCATATTGTAGTGGCCAAAGGCTCTGGCCCATAAGCCCCTTTTATTTATCCATTTCTATAATGGGTACTATTGGCCCGTTTAAACAAATATTAAATGAGGAAAATATGGTCCCATGATACAGAGGATACTTAATTCTCTGCTTCCCATACTCTTATGTAGTGCAACTTGGGTTTTGTGAGCTAGTAAAGTTTGGTGAGGAGGATTATCTATCACTAGGAACAGTGCCATGTTGGCCACTGTTTACCATCATATTCGTGTTCTCTTCTTAGCATGGTATATGCAGACTAGAGGAGCATCACAGGTCCTACACGAGGAAGAGTCGTACCTACATGAGTTATTCCCTCGATGGAACAGTGCACTCGCCACTGGCGCAACGAGCTTGGTAGAGGCATCTGAACGGTGCAACATCGACCCGGCAACGTCGGGCAATGGGGACAGCGCCGGTAAAGCCTCGCGCTACGGGTTGCGGTGGTCGTCGCCACGGCTGTACGACACTATGGCCGTGCCTGGCCGGAGCGCCTGCCGGCTTTGATGGTTGCAGTCGCTCGGAGTCTTCGGGGCAGCGCACTGTGGGGACTGCACTGCAGTACGCGTCTCGATCAACTGGGGTAGTACACAGCAGGGATGTCCAGACTCGATGTAGCCCAACTCTGGAGCCCGTTGACGTGGCAAGGAGGCCTGCCGAAGTCGGTAAGGGCACACGGTGTACAGGAGGTCGACGACGATGGCGCGTTGCTCCGCTCTTCTGCTACGCTCAGGTTGTAGTCTCCAGTACATGGCGGACGTCGGTACGATGCTGCACATGGTGCCTCCGTGCATGCGTGTTGGCCAATGGCACAAGGAGGCATGCTCCCATATCGAGCATGTGGTGCCTCCGGTGACTAGAGGTGAGCTCAATCGATGTAGGTTGCATTGCAGCGTGCACTGCATACGGCCAAAGGTGAGGTTGGTCGAAGGCTCGGGCTAGAGCGGAGGAGATGCTAGTGAAGGTGATGTCGTTGGTGATGATGGTGATGGTCAGCCATGGGAGGTCGGAGTAGAAGGAGATGGAGGAGAATATGAAGAAGAAGATGGCGGTGGAGAAGCAATGGGCGGCTAGGGTTTTTCTATCGTGTACGCACGTGTCTGTGTATATATATACTGAGCAAGAAAACCGAGCAGGGGTCGGGCTCGGGTTCTTGAGCGGGGTGGTTTCACAGGGTCGGGTGGCTTCACAGGAAAACTAAGAATTTGAGCTGGGTTTAGCTATAGCCCATTGGCTATAGCCCACAGTATTGAATCATATTTCTATATAACACTTTATATATATATATATATATATATATATATATATATATATATATATATATATATATATATATATATATATATATAATACAAATATGTCATTGAACATATTTCTATATATATGTATATATCTTATACAAATACACCATATATATACACATACGTTTATCTATATACACGTATACGCGTATATACATATACTCATATATACGTATATTTATCTATATACGTATATATATATATATTCACATAAAAAATATAAATATATATATTCTATATATATTATACCTATAAAGAAAAGGTTGTCATAAAATCTCTAGGAAGATAATATAAGTAGGGTGTGATGGATGCGGTAACCATTTATGAAGGATAACAAGCCAACAAATACCATAGAAGATGGATGTGATTGGTTAAGGTTTAAGAATGTGCCCTACTACCACCTTTAAAAGAATTCCCTTCTCTTGCACAAATAAAATACATCAAGAAAGGAATTCATTGGTGCATAAAACTTACGCTGTTTGAAATATCTTACTCTCTATCAAGTACTAAAAATATAGCCACTTTAGAATGTTAGATATCCATGCTCTAAATTGTGCTAGAGAAGTTTCTGACCAATCCAAGAGTGTAGT
Organism: Iris pallida; assembly: GCA_029216955.1. Lineage (NCBI taxonomy): Eukaryota > Viridiplantae > Streptophyta > Magnoliopsida > Asparagales > Iridaceae > Iris > Iris pallida. The sequence goes on along the minus strand of JANAVB010010599.1, from coordinate 261,671 downwards.
TGAGGAAATTTTTAAATCAACTCGTAGTGATCCAACTAAAGTAGTCAGTTGTACAAATAATTCAAATTCATATAGTGCATTATAACAGGTAAGTTCTTATTGAGCCAATCCTTATGCTCCAAAAGGAAGGAATTCTACAATTGCCAGTAACAGCTTCAATTCTACAATTGTGGTTGAGGGTCTTGAGACTCTCTGAGTGGGACATGGAAAAGTGTTTCATATGACCAACTTGCCACCAAGAATTTGTAAACCTTAGAACTCACAAGACAATTTAAATAAATAAATAAAAATATATTATAAATTTCTGGGAAGAGGGGCTACAAATCTACCCACCTTAAAAATAATTTCGTCCTCGAAATTTAAGGGAAAAGTCCATCCACTATGATAGAAGACAGTTTCCATTAGCTATCACTATTCCCATAGTCATCTCGTACTACAAATCCTCGAAGGTTTCTACCCACCTTCGAACACACTACTCTCTCAAAGCTATGTCACATAAAACTTTATAATCTCCCAACTGCTTGCTAAAATTTCTATAAATAGATATCTACTGCTTGTGGCCTCTATAATCCTTCTCTATCTATCAAACAACCCAAAATCTAACAAACAACAAATTAATACAAGTAGCTAAGAAATATTGCTAAATTCTACTAAGTGTGACCATTCGTCACTCTACAATGGTAAGGACAGGAAGATGAGGAAAGATAATCGAGGGCAAATAGGAAGTTTCTAGAGCGGTAGAGAATATACGATAATACATGTAGAAAGAGTATTTATGAACCTATAGTTTTATTCGCTAGATGTGGCTACTCTAGTCCAGTCACTTGCTATATCGAAGAACCCTTCGCTCTTAGAGGGCTCGCAATATATGCAATACAGAAATTCCGTTCTCAAGATTTTATCTGAACACGATTTCGTAATAGAACAGAATTTGAAAAATCAAGATTGTGATCTTTTCCGTGCTTATTTAAACACACGAGTAAGGAGTATAAATGCAATATAAGATCGTATCTCGACTTCCAGGTAGTTGGAATAAAGTTTACGAATGGATTCACCTTCTAAGGGGTGTAGATTACATAATAGATACAGGGGGCGATTTCTAATAGTTCAGTTCTATAGTCCAAAGTGCGCCTTCGGTGACTCATGTGTTTAAGTAGCACAAGAAGACACATTTACGTGGCACCCTAGTGACATGTGCGTAGTGGGCTTTGAGTCGATCACAACCACATATTGGGTCGAAGGAGTTGGGTCAAGGTTGAGGCTCTAGTGGATGTCGGAAAGTATACCGGTATTATGGTAAGGGTTATAGCTAGTCTTTTTTTTTACCTGAAAATTGTACCATAAAAATAGAGTATAAGGGAACGTATTTAAGTGGGACATGATATACCTAGATAAAGGTGGACTCGTCTAGATCTTGCATATAAAATTTGTTGGAAGGTAACAGCTGGTCTCGTGCTCCGAATATTAATGACACGCCCGGGGACACAAAATGATCTAAATGAAAAGTGGGAGTCCAAGGGCACTAATCATCATCTTAATGGAAGAATTATTCTAATCAATCGGTCATCCTCGTACATCCTAAAATTTTAGAAGGCTTGCGGTCTTACCACCTTAGAGGCTAGGATAGGGTTTTAGGAATAACGAGGTTAGAAAAATTCTAAGGTCCGAATATTGTACCTCGACTCTGGTCAATAAAGAACAAGGCACAGCGTAATGGGATACGTTGGATATAAGTCAAGTCAAGGATCGTTCCTCAATAAATGGCAAACGAGTGTGTGTGTAATGATATCGGGTCAATAAAATAGAGAAACATACACATCCATAGTATACAAGAGTTATCGACGGGATAACCATTCTCTAAGGTACATCATATGAAAAGATTTCTAACAGCTAAGTCGTGAATTCCTATTGGAGTCAAACCCGTCAGACTATTGCCACAAGGGCTCTAGTTAAAGCAAGCGTCAACAAATAATTAGAGGCTCACAATAATTGGTCTCTTGAGAATAGATAATCTCCTATGTTGGCATTTTGGCTAAGGGTAAAACCCTAATCATCCTCAATTTTAGATGGCTTGAAAGTCCTAATAGTAGTTTGAGGGTCGAGAGGAGAACGAGTAACTTACCTGACTGGCCGATGGTAGCTATACTTGGTATACAACTATCATAGCCATGGGGATACTCTGTATCACTCTACCAATTATGAGCTTCTGTCCTTCCAAATCAGTGGAAGACAAAACAATAAAAGAGTTCAAGGGAGATGTTACTGAATACAATTTCGTGATTCAAAGGCGGACGTATAATTCAAGAGGAATTGTCAATGCAGTAGCGGATGAGATCCAAGAGACGCTTACATCTCAATCCACGTAGGTTAATCAGAGAAAGAGCGAATCGGGTGTACTATGGTTGATCATACCGTAATACATCGATTCTGATTAGAAAATATGTTAGTAGGCGTTCCCACTAAACATATGTCTCAAATCAAGCTCGAGAACAGAGTGAGCTTACAAAACTAAGCTGTGACAGCAACGTTTGTTAAGATAGTCGAATACAATTATGCGAGATTTTTGAAGGAAGGCACAAGTAGTTCGAGTTTAGAGAGAATCAAAACTTACCTGGTGTCCTTGCTTATACAATCTTTCTAAAATCTTCTTGTCCATAAGGTCTTGGTCAACTAATGGGTTATGGAACTCTGGATTCTATATTCTTGGCAACTTATTAGTGTCAGTTAATTACCTCGTCAATAGATCACAAGGACCACATAATGCTAGGTTGGGAGACATGCTACTCAACTTACAGAACTTCCACTAATATTGGCTTTGGATCTTATGGGACATGCATGGCATCGTCCTATCCTCTATAGTACCCTAAACTTGTAATCACGTCTGAAATTATTTCACCGAGATTATGCCTCGTCCGTATACTCGGGCGATGGTAAACCCTTGGTTTCGTGACTCATATGTGATACAAAATCGAATACTTCTTAACTCTAACCAATATAGACTCAAGGGTAACTATGAAAAAAAGGACCACTAGACATAGTTTCTAGTAACATTCTATAGCCTATATAACAAATTTCAACTCTAGGGGTTTTGTCTCGCCAGTGCGCTGCTGGCTGCAGTGAATCCATAGTCCTCCTAATTTAAATAAATGGTGACAGTGCGCTGCTGTCCTGCCATTATGAGTTAACTAATATTCCTTTAACTACATCTGTAAGAATTCACGAGTTTCTAGAGATTCAAACAACTGGCTATGAAATAAAGTGTAAGTATCTATCAGTCATAATCCTCAGATTAAAAAGATAAACATGGAGGAAATAACTGAAGATAAAGGAATACAATATTCTAATCTATTCCATGTGTATTCAACTATTGAGGAAAATTTTGAATCGATATTAACTTGAGGTTCGCATATGGTTAACCTAATTAGAAATTATATAAAATAATAATTCTTGGGCAAAAATGGGAATTGAATAGGCAATTCGGACTAAGATATGAGGATGATATCTAAGAGGCAAGGAGAGGGATTTAATCAATTTATCAGGGTTAGATCATTAATATTAAGAAGCCATGTCTCACCAAGTGAATAATCTATCCACATTGGATCTTATCGTCATATCAAGAGGTAATAATGTACCTATAAGGATCTGACACTCTATCAAAATTAATAACTCCTTATCTACATTGCATGGCCTAGGCTACCCATCGGTAAATTTGTATAAGGGACTCCTAGTCCTAGTCATTCTCGTAAATTAAATTAATTTCTAATTCGTGAATGAGCATTAATTGTGATTTTGATCTTCATGGCCGTGACAGCGTTCTACCGCCGACACTGCGTTCTATCATGTATCTCACACACATACCCCACCACATTGAACTTTCCTTTCTCTATATATATGTGAAGCTATATATATTTGTGATGTATATATATATCCTATATAATATATCAATGTGGGTATACTATTATATATATTAGATATATATGTATGGGTGATATGTATATAGGTAGCCTATATGTGTATTTCTATATTAGATATAATATATCAATATGTGTGTTATTTTAAATATATATTATTGGCATGTGGTCATGTGATTATGGTTTGGTTTTAGGCATGGTATTGCCTAATAGCCTAGACTAGGGCCTATGGCCTATTGGTGTATCTGTGTGTCAGTATAGAGTCTAGTTAGACCTGTATAGCCTTGTTAGACCTAGAATAGACTAGTTAGACTAGTATAGACTTGTTTGACTTAGGTTTGACCTAGTTTGACTTCTTAGGTTGACCAGAGTTGACCAAGAGTTGACTTTGGTTGAGATTGACCTAGATTCATGTAGAATGCATTGACTTGCATCTTATTATCATTGTAGACTCATAGTGACTTGTACTGTTCTATAGGAGACAGACACCACTCCTCGGACAGTATATATTCTCCAGATTCTCAGGATACAGGCGAGTACATTCTCTGATTATTTCATATCCTGCATTAGGGGTATATTTCCTGCTTTAGAGTACTTTACATGATGTTGACACATTGAAAACACGGATTAGTACTATATGGATCTGGTTGTGCGATGTTATCCCCTTAGCGGATACATCGGGTATTCGTGTTCGTGTACTTTATCGTTAGCATCGTGTACTCCTTGTATTTGTGACATTCGTGTACGAAATGTGTGAATCGTGTATAATCATGTATTCACATATCCTTCGTGTACAATAACATAACTTAGCTAGATCCTTGTGTATTGATTGGGCAGGAGAGTAGAAGTGGTTATGTATTCAATCAAGTAGATTACTCGTGTACAACCTCTGTAGATTACTCGTGTACAACATCGTGCTGTTTACATAACCATCTTGTGCTCTGAATCACTAGGCACTGTTAGTTCTCTATATACTGTAGCTATTTATTTATAGTCTTCTTTTTTCATCATGTTATTTTCTTCAGTTTCTTGTATCTTACTCTCTAGCATGATTATATATCCTGACCTGCTATGATTTGTTAAGATGTATTGTGCTCGCTCATGTCCTGACTGGACCTGTTGAAATATTACAGAGGACGAGGCTGAGGCATTCTGCCGTACATTACGGTACGACCCTAGATGAGTGCTTGGACCTGGACCAGCAGCAGGATCCACTAGCAGTGGATGACACTCCTTTAGACTAGGATGTTTTTACTTTTCTGGATCACTGTATATAGATTCTGAGATATTTTGGGATATGTATATATTTTAGACACTTAGAATTCTGGATTGTATTTCTGTGTTCTCATTCTGGTTATCTATCTATCTTATCATGTTCTACCTTAGTTGTGATTGAGATATATTCTGTTATGTCACCCCCATTCGGGGAGTATAACTGTTTATTACCTTTAACTGTTAGATGTTGTGACCTAGGACATCGTTCTACCGCCGATACTATGGCGTAGGCTGGACGTACCCACGTCTCGTGCCCTTACTCTAGGGTGCGGGTCGTGACACGTTTTTAGTGGTGGCCCATACAGGTCCAGGTTGGAAATGTAGTGGTATTCGAACTAGAATATCGCTGCAGCCTGCAGTAGGAATTAGTTTTTTTTTGAAGGTACTCAATCACACTAGGAAAACTCTGTATCAGATTCCGTATATCTATTTTGCTGCTTATTGTCTTCCTTAGAATTTTAAACTGTCCTCCTTTGGTAATTCGACTCATTCTCAGTAATTGTTTCTTGTTTGATCTGTGTCTCCAGGATGGTTGAGACGAGATCGCAGCGCCCTGGACTGGGAGACGCTGGAGAGGGGCCTAGTACCTCTCGACCTCAGCAGCAGCCAGCTCCCGGTGCCACAGGGCCAGTGCAGCCCTCAGGAGTCGGTGCCTCTGCAGCTTTTGGAGGAGAACCTCCACCAGTCAGGAGGCCAAACGTTGTGATTCCTGAGATCCTTCCACCGAAGCAGCCTCCGCCTGCGGGGATGGTAGATGCTGCACATCTCTTCTCCTTCGTGGAGAGGATTCTGGAGTCCTACCAGCAGCAGCAGACAAGGCAGACTGTAGATTTTCGTCAGGGGATCGATGAGGCACACCAGCTGGTTCGTACTACAGTCGAGATGATTACTGCTCAGGGGGCCCAGCAGCAGCCCCGTCGGAGAAAAAAAGATATACAGGACTTCTAGAAGATGCACCCTCGGGAGTTCTTCGGCACAGAGGGCATCCACTATGCAGACGACTGGATAGAACATATCGAGGAGATCTTTCGATTGGCGGAGATACCAGCTCGACTCCAGATCGAGGCGGCGGACAGTCAGATGCAGGACTTAGCCCGTGCGTGGTATCAGACAGATCCCAGGGTGGGAGTTGAGGGCCAGACTTGGGCCCAGTTCAAGGAGCTATTTAAGGAGCAGTTCTTTCCTGATGTGGCCTTGGGAGGTATCGAGACACAGTTCGAGGGTCTGGTTCAGGGGAACCAGACTGTAGCTGAGTATGCTGGAGAGTTTTGTAGATTGGCCCGGTTCATAGATGACTTGACTGAGAAGACGAAGGCTAGGAAGTTTCGTCGAGGCTTGATTAGAGAGGTTCGGTCGCTGACTAAGAGCGACCAGAACGCTACATTTGCTGAGATATTTTCTGGGGCTATGGCTGTGGAAGACGACCTAGGGCTGAAGCAGAAGAGGGGTCGTGACTTCCAGGGTGGCAGCAGCAGTCAGGGTCAGGCCAAGAGGCCCCACATCCAAAAACACTTTCAGCAGCAGAGGCCAGTTCAGCAGTATCAGCATCAGGGCAGGACACCTTTTCAGCAGGTGCAGCATCAGCAGCAGAAAGGGCAGTAGGCCTCCAGGCAGCAGGCTATCAGTTGTACTTTCTGCAAGAAGCTTGGGCACAAGTGGGACGAGTACAGGAAGAGACTTGGCAGATGCTTGATGTGTGGTTCGGCGGACCACCACATGCAAGATTGTCTAGTTGCGTCGATACGTCCGATACTAGGAGGAGCTGGGGCAGCCAAGGCTCCAGCAGGTCAGCCGAAGGGGCCATTACAGACCCAGCAACAGAGGTTCCAGCAGCATCAGCAGCAGGCACGAGATGAACAGCAGGGGCGAGCTTTCGCCATGGTGGCTGATGATGCAGAGGCCATCGGAGAGCTGATAGCAGGTTCGGTTCTTCTCGACACCCTTCCAGCATTTGCACTCTTTGATTCCGGGGCTTCCCACAACTTTGTGTCAGTATCGTATGCTATTAGACACAGTCTGGTTTCTAAACTATTGCCTAGGACCTGCAAGATCATGACCGGGGGTGGGGTCATCCTCGTGAGTGATGTTTGCGGAGGGCGGAGCATCATATTGGGAGGCCGAGAGTTGGGAGTGAGTTTACTCGTTATGCCATTACCGAACTACGGCATTGTATTAGGTATGGACTGGCTTAGTAGACATCACGCCCGCATTGATTTCCGAGGGAGTAGAGTTTTGTTTTGGACGCCAGGAGAGCCAGAGTTTGAGTACACCCGGCCGCAGGCAGAGCAGGACAGTGGAGTCTTCTATGGAGCATCAGTTGAGGAGAAGGTGGCTCCGCATCCCTTGATCGCAGAGTTTATGGACGTATTTCCAGAGGAGTTGCCAGGGCTTCCATCGGATAGGGATGAAGAGTTCTCGATAGACTTGGTTTTCGGCGCGGAACCGATTTCTCAGCATGTCTATCGAGTGAACAACAGTGAATTGGTGGAGCTGAAGAAGCAGGTGGATGAGCTGCAGGACAAGGGCTTCATCCGATCGAGTTCTTCACCTTGGGGTGCACCGGTACTCTTCGTACCCAAGAAGGATGGATCAGTACGGATGTGTATCGACTACAGGGTACTCAACAACCTGACGATCAAGAACAGATACCCACTGCCGCGGATCGACGATCTCTTTGATCAGTTGAGCGGAGCTCGGGTGTTCTCCAAGATTGATTTGAGGCCAGGTTATCACCAGGTGAAGGTGAAGAGGGAGGATATTCCCAAGACCGCTTTCAGGATACGGGACGGGCAGTTTGAGTTTTTGGTTATGCCGTTTGGGCTGACCAATGCACCAGCAGTGTTTATGAACCTTATGAACAAGGTGTTCCACCAATACTTGGACAAGTTCGTGGTGGTATTCATTGATGATATCCTGGTGTGTTCCAAGAGAGAGGAGGAGCACGAGGAGCACTTGAGAGTGGTGCTGGAGACACTCAGGAGGGAGGGACTGTACGTCAAGCTCTCAAAGTGCGAGTTCTTCCTAGATAGAGTTAACTTCTTGGGTCATGTGGTGACTGGAGGTGGTGGACCCGAAGAAGATCACAGCAGTTGAGGCTTGGGCAGCGCCGACTTCAGTGGCAGAGATCAGGAGTTTCCTGGGGCTGGCAGGATATTATAGGAGATTTGTGCAGGATTTCTCTCGGGTTGCAGAGCCGTTGACTCGGTTGACCCGGAAGGACACTGAGTTTGTTTGGTCAGAGGAGTGTCAGACAGCTTTTGATAAGTTGATGAAGCGGCTTACGACAGCTCCGATTCTGACATTGCCTTCAGGATCGGGTGGATTCACTATTTATAGTGATGCTTCAGGGAAGGGGCTGGGTTGTGTCTTACAGCAGCATGGAAAGGTGATTGCCTATGCTTCCAGGCAATTACGTCCCCATGAGAAGAACTACCCTACCCATGACCTGGAGCTGGCAGCGGTGATTTTTGCTCTGAAGTTGTGGAAGCACTATCTGTATGGCGAGAGGGTGGAGATTTTCACATATCACAAGAGCTTGATGTCACGACTCGCACCCAGTTTTCGGATACAAAGCGTGTCCAAGCCCAGCCTACGCCGCAATGTCGGCGGTAGTACGATGTCTAAATACAAGTCACGACAATCTAGAATCACATGGTAATCTACATCTCATCCACAGAATAATCGAATCAATCAAGATCAATGAAATACCAAAGAAAACTGAATAATATAACTGAATATATCCAAGATTCAATGTCACGTCTGGTGGACACAAATCCACTACCAATAGACGAAAAATAGAGAAATACAAGAAATGAACCAGCTGAGTACAACCTGCTAACCAAGTAACCTCAACTGCAAAGCGCCGTGATCTGAAGCAACCTCAAATCCACTTGTCTGCTCCTGACTCAAACTCGGCTAACCTGAAGAGATCATCAGATCCTCAGAGGACTAGCAAGATACATAAAAACAAGCCTTTCTAACAGTTTATTATGCATAGAGAAAAATACAGAATAAACAAGTAAAACTGAGCAATAAATAAAGTACGAATCTACACACTGTCTACAAATAAATGAACTGTTGAACGAGGACGAGAGAACTCATGTCAAGATGTCAACGGATGACCAGATCGAATACTCAAACCCTCGTCCCTAGTGTGGACTCGCAGGTTTGAACTACTAACCCTCGTCCCTAATATGGACTCGCAGGCTAGCATCACCCTCTCCCCTAGTGTGGACTCGCAGGTGTGAAACATATACTACTAACCTTCGTCCCTAGTGTGGACTCGCAGGTCAGCATCATCCTCGCCCCTAATGTGGACTCGCAGGTGTGGACCAATAACTACTAACCCTCATCCCTAGTGTGGACTCGCAGGTTTACTTAAGATACGGATAACTACTAACCCTTGTCCCTAGTATGGACTCACAGGTTAGCTTCAAGATTTCAAGACACGGAGTAAAAGCAGTTCAGTTCACGACTTCTCGACCCATGGCACGACTCAATCAAGGCACAAGTGAACACGACCAATAAGACACAAAGCTAACTGTGAACATGGTCTACAAAGCAATGATACAAATATATAAGCAGGATAGTAAAGATGCATGTCAACAATATGAGAAAAACTGAATAACGAAAGACAGTGCATGTAAATAAAGTTGTTTAGAAAGGCAAGGTATACTTGCCTGTGGTCCCGAGCTGCTGATACGAGTTAGAATCTGTGTCGAGGTCCAAGTAACCTATTTGATAAATTAAAAATGTCAATGAATGATTTTTGAAATCGAGAATACCATATTTAAATTGGTTTTTAAGGCTCTTGGGTCTTAACCCATTTGATCTTCCTTAAACAAGATTGATTGACTTGGTTTACCTCTCCTACATGTATGTCAAGCTCATACCTACGTGTATAAGTGGTTCCAAACCATAATATTCCCACCCTTCATCTGTAATCTATCCTTTGATATTCTTATAGCATTTGTATATCCTTATACAAGATGCCATACTTCCTAGTCCTACCCATGCTTTCCCTGTACCGTACTTGTGCCCAACTTGTGGCCCCAAAACTTATCCCTATAAATGGGTTGCTGCTATTTTTGTTGTAGACTGAGGTATTCCATGGAACAACATATTAATACAAAACACAGATACAAGGAAACCCCATCTTTGGATTCACATCTCTATTGATATCATATTGGTGTTGCTAAATTCCTGTTGTCTGCTTTCAGTATTCTGTCACGCAACATGGCTTCTTGGAAGTGCCTCATTCTATTTGTTCTCATTATTGTGTGTGGTTTATCATTTCTTTCATTCAGTACATTTATTTACAGTTCATAGTAGTAGGGTTTATTCCTATTTAAAGGTGGTTTCATTCGATACTCCCAAAGGTACTTTGTAACTTAAATGTGCTATTTAATTGCTATACTCTTCTAAGTTGGCAGAGTTTAAAGACAAGACCAAACCTCAAGAAGGATTGACACAATTAACCTGGCACCAGTGTTGTGTCTCATACTGGAAAACTCTGCCCTTTCAGTTATATCAAGATGAACATGAGAGTGCCATAGAGGATGGCACTCTACTGTGACTGAGTTATTCATGGGAGTGAGGGTTAGAATGTTGGAGTTTCATTTGACTGTTCAATCTGAGAGTCCAAGTCTCAGCAATAACCAAGGTCTTGGCATTAAGGCTATCAATGGCACAAGTGCATCTAACTCGGCACTCAAATGTGCTGTCAGTCCTTGTGTAATAGCTGTCTTAATACAAGACTCCAATGGATAGCTCATAACACATTTGTTTTATCAGAAAATATCAAGGATTTAGGATTACCAGGTAGCTCTTACATGTGTCAAGGTGTTATCTTATTGAAATCTTCCCACCGATACCCCTTGATACAACAAATTTCCGTTAACACAGTTCTCTTCATACAATCCCATATGGACCCTGCTACCCAACTGATACATGACATTGCTGAGGTTATGATGTCGTGGAGGTATAGTATATCCCAGGGCTATATCATCTACTACATGCTACCCTGTGTGCAGGATTGATCAACAACCCAAGACAGTGGTTGGATACTCAATGGACAGGACAGAACAATGGCAAATCAGGACATCAAATTGCACAGTGCCCTTTATTACTTTTAAGTGATTCCATAAGAGAAGATAAACACTAAATAGGAATATACGATTCGAGCACAGTTAAAAGTTCTGATGAATGACACTACATATCATCCTATATACAATGATACTTCAGATTAGATTGATGCAGGCACCAATGTCCTGCATCAAACAAATATTGTGGACCAGGGGGTAGAACAGAAAAATATCTTATCAACGAACATGAATGAGAAAAACAACTAGTAAAGTGAAAAGTACGGTGATGCTTAGCTGAACAAGTGGCAGCAAACAATCTTAGAAAATTAAAAGAAGTCAAGAATAGCATAGGGAACAATAATCTACTGATACTAGATACACCTACTGGGCTTCATAAGTTGAAAGTACTCATGGTTTGCCAAAGAGGTCCATAAAGATATCAAGTACCATCTTCTACAAGCAGATAAAAAGAGAACAGATTCCCAAACAGATGATCACTAGAACCATGATAAGAAGGAAGCTCTTCCCTGAAGTCATAGTTGTCACCAAACGAATAAACAACTTGCTTCTGAGGAATACTGGGTTTTTCATCACCTTGAGGAACATTTGTCTTAAAGGACCAAGTGACATGTACCAAGAATCAATAAAGAATACAGTCGCGCCTTCTCCTTCTCGACAGCCTCCTTGTTGACCATCTTATAGAGATCAAGAAAATGGCGGGTGAAGAACTGGAGATGGGGTTCGGAGAGGAACTGATGGATCGGGATGTAGGAATTTCTCTGGCGAGCGAGTGATCGACGAGGATGCGATTGCATGATACTGCTCCTATTTTAGCTATCTTATTACCTAGGCATTCCCCTCATGGATACCTATTGATGCTTGTATCCCTAGCACACATGGACATATGTATACACAGACTCACCCACACCCAAGTGCATATAACTGGTTCACTCGTCCATATTACCAAAAACGGCTACCTGTAAACTGCAGTTTGATAAACTGTTACTTAACATATACACATAAACCACACAGTCCCGTATGATACCGACCTTGTCTTTGACACGACTGCACCACTTGCATTGTTATGCACACCGAATATATATTCAGTCTAAATGTTGGCATGGCTACGTACCACAACTTCCTCCTAGACATTTATACAAACATGTAGTAGGACATAATCTAATGCATATATATAGCCCAACTGCTTAAACCTACTTCATGTAGATTTTTCCCCACCCATCGATATGTGATCTAGTTAACATAACAACAAAACTTTAGAAATTCAGATCTTTACCTACTAAGGTTGAACCTTGGCAAAGAATTCCACTACGAGGATGGCACGGGAGAAGATACAGATGCTCTTCACAGACTTGCAATTCGCTTCATTCCTGGGCTGCCCGATTAGACTGCTCCTCACAACTGGTTGTATAGAAAACTATGACAGTGCTCAGAGGGAAAGAAGGATAGAGAAATTTAGGGTTTGTGGAGAAGGATGGGGAACGACTACCACCTCCTATATTTATACGACTTGTTGATAAATCTGGGGGTGATGGAGAGATAGGATGGGAGGATTCAGATTTATCAGATGTTCGAATTCAAATCGAATTCGTATTCCTGAAGTTTGAAGTTGCGGTTTTAAAAGGGAGATTTGAATTTGAACTAATTGCACATAGGTCCCTGCCCTTATGGTATTTCCCTTTTGGTCCTCCCATTGCATATAAAATAAAGGATATCACAATAAATGAGACAGAAATAAAATTCTTCTTAGTAAATAAAAGGAAAAAAATTCCTGGTCAAGGGATTGACAACTCTACCCCCTTAAACAAATTTTGTCCTCGAAATTTAAGGAGCTGATCTACTAGAATGAATGTTCTAAAACAAAACGCTTATAAAAGAAATTCAATTCCTCCTAAACAATTCAAAGTTCAATATAAGTCTATCTATACTACTGCCAGTATCTACTGGAAATTTTGCCAGCTGTTTCCTGCGGTATTGTTGCATCTTAACTGTAACAAAAAAAATAATTTAGCCGTTGAAGAGATTTTCAAACAGGATGCAAATCAAGGATTCAATGAAATCAAGGATTAAAGATTAACAAGGAGTCAAGACATGTGGATGAGATCCTAAGTGTCTATTCCTATTCGCAGGCTCACGACAGCACAATGACGTAACCGAAGTGATTAACGTAGACCTGCATGGGCCACCAAACTTGAAGCATGTGTTTACACAGAAAGAGCTCAACATGAGGCAGCGCAGATGGCTAAAGTTGATGAAGGACTTTGACATCTCACTTCAATATCATCCAGGGAAGGCCAACGTGGTTGCCGATGCCTTGAGTAGGTATCCGACAGCCATGTGTTTGACTATGGATCGGCACTTGCTTGCAGACTTGGAGAGCCTTGGGATTGAGGTGATTATGCCAGGGGTACAGATGCAGCTATGGGGCCTTCAGATACAGTCGAACTTGATGGAGAGGATCAAGTTAACGCAGTTCGAGGATGTGGCTCTGCGGTGTATCCGAGAGCAGGTTCGTGTAGGGTTGGTGGATGGCGAGTTTTCACTTGCAGAGGATGGTGCCTTGAGGCACGGTTCCAGGTTATGTGTGCCTAGCGGGGAGCTCAGGGAGCAGATCATGTAGGAGGCTCACAGATCGCAGTACTCTATACATCCTGGTGCCAACAAGATGTACAGGGATCTGCGAGAGCATGTCTGGTGGTACGGGATGAAGCGGGAGGTAGCTCGCTTCGTAGCTAGATGCTTGGTCTGTCAGCAGGTCAAGGCAAAGAGGCAGAGGCCCGGAAGATTATTGCAGCCGTTGCCCATTCCAGAGTGGAAGTGGAAACATATCACCATGGATTTTGTATATGGGTTACCGTGTATACCAGGAGAAAAAGACGCAATTTGGGTCATCGTTGACAAGTTGACCAAATCGGCCCACTTCTTGCCATTCAAGGTGGGTACGTCTACAGAGAGGCTTGCAGAGTTGTACATGCGGCAGATAGTCAGGATTCACGGAGTCTCCATCAGCATTATCTCAGATCGGGATAGTTGCTTTACTTTCCATTTCTGGAGGAATCTGCAGACTAGTTTGGGTACTCAGCTCAAGTTTAGCACTGCATACCACCCCCAGACGGACGAACAGTCAGAGAGGACTATTCAGACCCTTAAGGACATGCTGCGGACGTGCGTCCTGGATTTTGGAGGTTCCTGGTAGGATCATCTACATTTAGTGGAGTTTGCTTACAACAACAGTTATAAGGCCAGTATTGAGATGTCACCGTTTGAGGCTTTGTACGGGCGTAGGTGTCGTATACCCTTATCTTGGAATGATATTGGAGAGCGAACTTTACTGGGACCAGAGATGGTTGTTGATACAGCCGAGAAGGTGAAGCTCATCAGGGACAGACTTCGCGTGGCGCATGACAGACATCGGTACTGGGCCGATAGCCACCGGAGGCCGTTGGAGTTTGAGGTACAGATTTAGAGATAGGATTAGAAGTAGGTTGTATTTTTTTGTTTTGTTTGATTGATCGTTTTTTATTTTAGTAACTTGAGACCTTGCTTGTGATTAGGTTGGAGACATGGTTTTTCTGCGGATATCTCCGGCTCGTGGTACGATACGTTTTGGTGGAGGTGGAAAGCTTAGCCCTCGCTTCATCGGCCATTTCGTTATCAGCGGAAGAGTCGGTGACGTGGCATACAGGCTAGACTTGCCACCTGTACCAGTGGGAGTTCACAACGTATTCCACGTATCACAGTTGAGATGGTACGTGGCTAACCCTAACCATGTGCTAGATCATTCGAAGATTGAGGTTGGACCTACTCTTAGTTATCCAGAGCAGCCTGTGGAGATTCTGGATCACCGAGAGAAGGTGCTGAGGAACCAGGTGATGCCCTTGGTACGCGTCGCATGGAGGCATCATTCTCCAGGAGAGTCTACCTGGGAGCGGGAGGATGAGATGCGCGAGCGGTGCCCCTATCTTTTTTGACCTTGAGGTATACTTTTCTATCCTTATCAGCAGTTAGTTTCACCTTTAATTTCGAGGACGAAATTATTTTAAGGTGGCTAGATTTGTTACTACCACTTTTCTAGCTTGAGGGTATTTTGGTCATTTTAAAAATTTTGGAATTTATTTGGAATTATTTTGTATTAATTATAATTATTAGAATTTTAAGTGATTTTTAGTATAATTGATTTGGTGCTAGTTTTGACTTTGACTAATGTTGACTTTGGAGACTGTCCTAGAGGCTAACCTAGGTCATGACTATTTGGTTAGGTTATGGAACCCTAGCTTGACCTAAGTTAGTGGCATTTAACTCATTAGAACTTATTTGGAGAGATTAGGATTTAATTTGATTAGGAAATGGCTTGTGATTTCACAAGTCACGACTTATGACTTAAAGCCTTAGAGGCCCAACCCAACCTAGTGAAACCTAGCCCTAGCTCAGCCCGTGGCCGGCCACATGGGGATTCTCACCTATTTAATTCCCTCCTAGAAATTAGGGCTAGCCTCCATTAGGAATATTTGCAAGTTGAGAAAGAGGTGAGTCTCCATCTTCATTAAATCCTAGAAATTCCATTTCAATTTATTTTTTCCCCAAACCAATTACAATAGGTCCTAAAATTATTGTATTTGCTGTTGGTATTAAGAAATTTCAGGGGAGAAATAAATTGAAGGAGTTTGGTGGCTTGAGGAACCACTTTCATTTGGAGTTTTTTGAGCTTTGCACACCATAGATAAAATTCTAATCTACTCCATGAAATGTTGATTTTATTTCATATCTAGGAAGCCCTAGGCCTAACCTAACTGTAGGACTAGCTAACCCTAGGTTTTGAGTCCTATATGTGTCCGTATCGGACACGTATCAGTTCATGACTATAGGTGTTTGACGAAATGCCCCAAAGGGCATTTCGATTTGTTTTTAGGAATGTAATTGAATAAGAATTAGGGTTTTGACCTCGCTTTTGTGTTTCCATTGCACTGAGCACTATTGGTGTCATGTCGAGTCGCCACGAACACACGTACACACGGGTGCACACGCGCGCGCGGGCACTGTAGCTGCCCGGCTACTCGGGGCTGTTTGCGAGCAGCATACGCCACATGAGCGCGTGATTTTGGACACACGTGTTGTATTCATGACTGACACGAGGTTCCTAGAGTTTCACGAACTCTCGTGTCGTGTCGGACACGGTATCACATGTGCATGAGTGTGCACTGTGTGCATGCAGTGTATATTTTGTTTCCCTGTTTCAATTCAGCTTTAATATTTTAAATAGTGGTTTTAATTGCTAATTAGATCCTAATCATATCTAATTATATATGTTAGATTTAGTTACATGATTAGTTGGGTTGTTGATGTGTATTTGATTCGATTTGGGTTAACTGTCATGTTCGGCTGTTATTGATACACAGGTTGACTGATACTGTTTTCTTCTAAATTCCTAAGCAATTAAGTCCCTGTTTAGTAATGGTTTTCTCTGTTGAATGTTTCCCACAGTTGTATATCATGTATAATCCATGATTCATACATATTAGGCCTTTTTTTGGGTTTCAAATTTAAATTTATGAATGTGTTGACTGATACATGCAATCAGTCCTTAAATCCGATTTTACTTTCCTTTCAAAAACAATTTGTGTTGTTTAGATTCTATGATAGCTTAAATTACATTGTATCATTTCACTGATTAATTGGTTCACTGAGATTGGTTCAATTTGCATTCAAAATTGGGCTTTTGTTTAAGAATGAGATTTTGACAAATGGGGTTGGATTTCGAATTTGTTGTTAATTGTTACATTGGTTCTTCCCTGTAAACTGAGATTTGTTTCTAGACTACTGATTTCTTCTATAAATTGAGCATGATTCCTCCCACAAAAGATTAAGACCATTCCTTAGTGAACTGTAATGAATCTTGATTCAATGTGATAACTTTTGCCAGTTTTCCATAAACTGATTTCCTTTAACTGAGAATGGGTTCATCTCAATCCTGAAATTGGTTTCCCTTCCATTCTTATAACTGAGAGTTAATGAATGTCTATTCAATGTTCATGTCAACTGTTATTACATTTTTCCCTGTTTTTCTGTGCATTTTCTTGTTTCCTGATTTACAGGATATGTATTTAGCCACTGATTTTTGATTCAGTGTAACCTGTAATGTGTTCTAGTTTGTCACTCATGTACACAGGTTCACACCATTTTAATTATGATTCCTGTTTCTCTTTATTTGTCTTGACACACTTTCATGTGACACCCTAAAACTCTACACACACACACATACCATATCACAACCCTATCATGTATCTCACACACATACCCCACCACATTGCACTTTCCTTTATCTATATATATGTGAAGGTATATATATATATATATATATATATATATATATATATATATATATATATATATATATATATAATATATCAATGTGGGTGTACTATTATATATATTAGCTATATATATGTATGGGTGATATGTATATAGGTAGCCTATATGTGTATTTCTATATTAGATATAATATATCAATATGTGTGTTATTTTAAATATATATTATTGGCATGTGGTCATGTGATTATGGTTTGGTTTTAGGCATGGTATTGCCTAATAGCCTAGACTAGGGCCTATGGCCTATAGGTGTATCTGTGTGTCAGTATAGAGTCTAGTTAGACCTGTATAGCCTTGTTAGACCTAGAATAGACTAGTTAGACTAGTATAGACTTGTTTGACTTAGGTTTGACCTAGTTTGACTTCTAGGGTTGACCAGAGTTGACAAAGAGTTGACTTTGGTCTAGATTGATCTAGTGGTCTAGATTGATCTAGATTCATGTAGAATGCATTGACTTGCATCTTATTATCATTGTAGACTCATAGTGACTTGTATTGTTCTATAGGAGATAGACACCACTCCTCGGACAGTATATATTTTTCAGATTCTCAGGATATAAGCGAGTACATTCTCTGATCATTTCATATCCTGCATTAGGAGTATATTTCCTGCTTTAGAGCACTTTACATGATGCTGACACATTTGAAACACAGATTAGTACTATATGGATCTGGTTGTGCGATGTTATCCCCTTAGCGGATACATCGGATATTCGTGTTCGTGTACTTTATCGTGAGCATCGTGTACTCTTTGTATTTGTGACATTCGTATACGAAACGTGTGAATCGTGTATAATCATGTATTCACATGACCTTCGTGTACAATAACATAACTTAGCTAGATCCTTGTGTATTGATTGGGGCGGCGGAGCTGAAGTGGTTATGTATTCAATCCAGTAGATTACTCGTGTACAACCTCTGTAGATTACTCGTGTACAACATCGTGGCGTTTACATAACCATCTTGTGCTCTGAATCACTAGACACTGTTAGTTCTCTATATAATGTAGCTATTTATTTACAGTCTTCCTTTTTTATCATGTTATTTCCTTCAGTTTCTTGTATCTTACTCTCTAGCATGATTATATATCCTGAACTGCTATGATTTATTGAGATGTATTGTGCATGCTCCTGTCCTGACTGGACCTGTTAAAATATTACAGAGGACGAGGCTGAGGCGTTCTACCCTACATATTACGGTACGACCCTAGATGAGTGCTTGGACTGGGACCAGCAGCAGGATCCACTAGCAGTGGATGACACTCCTTTAGACTAGGATGTCTTTACTTTTCTGGATCACTGTATATAGATTCTGAGATATTTTGTGATATGTATTTATTTTAGACACTTAGAATTCTGGATTATATTTCTGTGTTCTCATTCTGGTTATCTATCTATCTTATCATGTTCTACCTTAGTTGTGATTGAGATATATTCTGTTATGTCACCCCCATTCGGGGAGTATAACTGTTTATTACCTTTAACTGTTAGAGGTTGTGACCTAGGACAGCGTTCTACCGCCGACACTGCGGCGTAGGCTGGACGTACCCACGTCTCGTGCCCTTACTCTAGGGTGCGGGTCGTGACACTCTATTCTCTTAGCTGCGTGGCTCCCTCCACAGTCTTCTCTCTATCATTATTATTATTATTATTATTATTATTATTATTATTATTATTATTATTATTATTATTGTTGTTCTTAAGTTAGAATGTTACATAATGCTTATATAACTTGGGTCTCTGGATAGAAGGCTCGTACTATGAAGATTTGCACATATTTCCTGAACACGATTGTGGCCCGCTGTGGCGCACTCTTGGCAGTAAACCTGACATGATGTATCTCGATATGCTGTTATGACAGCTAGCCTGACGTGACAAGTATGAAAGACCTGGACACCGTGGGCGATTGTGTTTGTACAATAAACTGGTACTATCTTGCATCATGTCTAGGATGGGGATCCCTGAGTACCACGGTCGGGGGTACCCACTGAAATTGACTAAGGCTAATAAACTAGAATAATTCAGTAGTCATGAAGAGATTTTTCAGCTACAGGCAATCCCGTTATCTGGGCGCTCAAGTGGACTTGTAGCCTACCGACGAGTAGGGCACATTTCCCGCACACAGTCACGTGCTGCATTCTTCATAAACGGACATTCGACCTGGATAACTGGATGGTCTGTAGGGCTTGTAGTTGTTGGGATAATCTCATTACATCTTGATAGTAACTAGGCCTGTGATAACACTAGTTAGTTAAAAGTATCAAGCCGTACTCTTGATTGGCCGTAATTTATTGGATGGAGTTCATTCCAGCTTAGTCTTATCCTGATCATGTGCAAGATGGTGACATGACATGATTATTGATGCTTGCCTTAACAATAACAATCGGGGGTCCAATTCTGTTCAGGCGAAGGGTTACAACCCCGGTCCTTGTTTGATTTAAGTGTTGTAACCTGGCTCCCGGAGCAGTTCTGTGTCTTCTTTTCGTTTATTGTCTTATTGCTCCCTATGTCATGCTCGTCATATTTTATTTTACTTCAATATCATGATTATTTATACAAGCCTTAACAATAAAGATCAGGAGTCCAGTTCTGTTCAGGCAAAGGGTTACAATTCTGGTCCTTATTTGGTTTAAGGGTTGTAACCTGGCTTCCGGAGCAGTTCTGTGTCCTCTCTTCGTTTATTGTCTTGTTACCTTAACAATAGTATTTGAGACGGATTTCTATTCAGGTGAAGGGCTGCAACCCCCGTCCTTGTTTGGTTTAAGGGTTGTGACCTGGCTACTTGAATGGTTTCTTCGTACCCAGTTTACTATTGTTATCTCTATTTTTATCAGTTCTTTATTTATTATTTATCTTTAATATTCTATTGTGATATGCTGGTTTTAGTTCCTAAGTGAAGCCTCCTTTGTGGCACTTGCTCTTTCTGGGGTCTGACCTAGCTGGTTTTGTGTGGCCAGATATCGGAGCAGCACCAGAGGATCTACTTGTCTCCCAGCCAGATGGTGACCACCAGGCGTAACCCTGGCCACGAGTGGGTTTCTTTTGTCCCCCCACTTATTGTAAAATTATTCTTTTGCGACGTTTAGCCGACGAGCACGTGTTAGCTCGTATTGCACCTTTATTTACTGTCTGCCTAAAGGGCTGTAACATGATTGACAGATCTTAGGGTTGATCATGTATGACTGAACTCTTGCTCGTCTTGACATTTTGTACGACTAGCTTCATGATCATCCAATATGTAATGTATTGGACGCCTTGCTATTATATATTTGGTGCTCTGACATCTTATAACTATTATTGCTTGCTTGAGATTGAGACAATAGGCTTGTTCATGACCATAGGAGACTATTGGCTTGTAGTTAAACCCTCATGTATCTAGACAGCCGTGACCGTATAGCAAGGTGGGTTGCACTTCAATATACGTAGCTGGCTATGTACGCCCCCGCTCTCCAGTATTCTGGTTCTGGGGCGTTACATGGTTTAAGTGGTGGCCCATGCAGGTCTTGTAAAACAAGATATGTGAGGGTTTACCGAATAGATGTCTCAATCGGTACTCGTCCTTGATCTCTGCTCGTATCTTCTGAATCCCTGGAATCTTGACCTGATCACATTCTTGTATTGTTAATCTATCTTGGTCCTTCCTTATTGTTCTTTATGTCATCTTCTTCAGTGGCATTGTTCCTGGACCTGCCGATCAGCAAGGTAGAGCACCTCCCTTGGACCAGCAACAACCTGAGGATCAAGCCCAGCATTCAGGGGTAGCCTCCAAAGTCATGCATACTGGAGGAGAGCCACCAGTTCAGCCTGTCCAGCCTGTAGAGCCTGATGATGGCACTTTGGTGGGTCTCATTAGGTCACTATTAGCCTCCCAGGATCGTCGAGGAGATGCCTTGTACCAGGCGGTGGCAGACGCTTTGACCAGAGGAGGTCATCAGGGTAATAGCGCGGCCAACAGCTTCAAGCGTTTGAACCCTCCCTTCTTCGACGGCAGTGAAGATGCGATCGCCGCAGATGCTTGGCTTCAGGACACAGAGGTGATTCTAGAAGCAGCCAGGACCCCAGAGAACGAGAAGGTGGCCATAGTGCGCCTACAGTTGTTAGATCTTGTCCGCAGCTGGTGGGCGCAGGCCTTTGGATTAGTGGCACCCATTGCTTGGGAAGTATTTTGAGAGAGATTCCAAACCAAGTACTTCGATGCTGTAGCTCAATACGATCTACAGACGAGGTTCACCAATCTGAAGCAGATGGGCAGGTCGGTCGATGGATATACGGCCGAGTTTTCCAGACTTAGTCGGTTTGTTACCACCTTGGTGGTAACCGAGTATGATAGAGCTCAGTGGTTTCAACAGGGGCTTCACCTGGAGATTTTGCTAACAGTGGAACAGTTTGAGCATCTGACTTTTGATGCAGTATTGAGGGTAGCTAGGAGGCATGAGTACCTCCCAGAGGATCGTAGATAGGACCGAAGGACGGAAGCGATCCTACGGCCAGATGAATCAGTCATCGGTACTAGTCCCGGCAGCCAGGGCTTTGACCATTGGAGCTCCGAGACGGGCAGCCTCAGTGACGTCGGTTCAGCATTCCACCCCGATGCACCCTCAGCAGTAGAAGCAGAAGCAGTCTTCCGCAGTGGGATGTTCACACTACGGGAAGCCAGGGCATGTGGTATCAGAGTGTCGCAGAGCACAAGATTTGTGCTTGGTTTGTGGTGCCCCGGACCACAGGGTTGGGAATTGCCCGAATAGGGGGAGTTTATCGGCCTTCACTAGTCCTTCAGTTAGAGGACCTCTAAGCTTATCCTGTTGCTTATACGTCATTTGAAAGCTGCTCCAAGGATCCAACGAATAGCTAAGGTGCACCAGTCCAGCAGCAGTAGCTGCTGCAGTACCCGTTCCCGAGGCCATTGCCGACGCAGGTCCAGGCATTCCAGTAGCAGAGACCGCAGCAGTATGCCCAAGCCCAAGCCCTGATCCAGAGCAGATAGAGAAATTTTCAGCAGAGGGGACCCGTACCCAGAGGACATGGTCAAGTGCTGGCTTTGACCATGGGAGAGGAAGGAATAGCACCAGGTGAGGTAGTGGCAGGTACTATTCTCGTCAACACCTTTCCAGCTTCAGTATTATTTGATTATGGTGTCTCGTATTCATTTATGTCTGCACGATTCGCGACACGGATAGGATTGGAGCCTGAGTCATTATCAGTGAGGCTCAATATACTTACTGGTAGTGGACTTGTGGGAGTAGATAGAGTATTTTCCTCGTGTCGGATTGTAGTTAGCGGTAGAGTGTTCCTCGCTAGATTGATAGAGTTTCCGATGGCTGATTATGATGTGGTCTTAGGGATGGATTGGTTGAGGGACCAATATGCTAGGATAGACTGCCATCTTGGCAGGGTTATTTTTAGCATTCCAGGCGAGCCAGAGTTTTCCTTCTCCCGAGGCAAAGTTGAACCTTCTCCTCCAGTGTTGCGGATGGCAGTAGCAGTAGTACAGTTACCTCATATAGTCGAAGAGTTTCTAGATGTTTTCCCAGAAGAGCTTCCAGGGATGCCGCCAGAGCGAGAGATCGAGTTTACCATCGACTTGATTCCCGGGACAGCCGCAGTGTCAGAAAGAGTCTACAGGATGGCGCCGTCAGAGCTAGAAATATTGTATAAGATGATTGAAGAACTCAGAACCAAGGGATTCATTCGTGCTAGTGGATCACCTTGGGGAGCCCCGATGCTTCTTGTGAAAAAGAATGATGGTACGTCCAGGTTATGTGTTGATTATCGTACCTTGAACTCAGTGACAATCAAGAACAGATACCCTCTTCCGAGGATAGGTGACTTGTTTGATCAACTCAAGGGGGCAGCAGTATTTTCGAAGATCGACTTGTGGTCAGGGTATCATCAGATCAGAGTCAGAGAGCATGACATCCCGAAGACTGCTTTCAGATCTAGATATGGGCATTGGGAGTTCCTTGTGATGCCATTTGGAGCAACCAATGCGCCAGCAGTATTCATGGACCTCATGAATCGTATCTTTATGCCTTATTTGGATCAGTTCGTGATTGTGTTCCTAGACGAAATCTTAGTCTACAGCAAGAGTGAGGCGGAGCATGAGCAGCATCTCCGTGTGGTTCTTCAGATTCTCAGAGAGCACCAGTTGTATGCCAAGTTTAGTAAATGCGAGTTCTGGCTCGATCGTATTTCGTACTTGGGCCATATCATCACCCGAGAAGGAGTTGAAATGGATCTCCAAAAGATCGTGGCCATTGAAACATGGCCAGTACCTAGCACAGTTACAGAAGTTCGTAGCTTCTTTGGATTGGCCGGCTACTACAGGCGATTTGTTTTAGACTTTGCTCGAATTTCAGCGCCATTGGCCCAGTTGACCCGCAAGGATGTACAATTTGCTTGGACAGCAGAGTGCCAGGATTCTTTTGAGATATTGAAGCGAGGCTTGATGACGGCTCCTATTCTCACGCTTCCAGATGGAACCGGAGGATTTTCAGTATATTGTGATGCTTCAGACAGAGGTTTGGGATGCGTTTTGATGCACCATGGGAAGGTAATAGCTTATGTGTCACGTCAACTTCGTGATCCTGAGAGGAATTACCCAACCTATGACTTGGAGCTGGCAGCGGTAGTGTTTGCACTTAAGTTGTGGAGGCACTACTTGTATGGAGATAGGGTAAAAAAATTTACCGACCACAAGATCCTGAAGTATATTTTCACCCAGAAGGATCTTAACATGCGTCAGAGGAGATGGCTGGAGCTTCTTATGGATTACGATGTCAACCTACAGTATCATCCGGGGAAGGCCAACGTTGTAGCAGATGCATTGAGTAGAAGAGCCAGAATCTATTTTCTAACAGCACAACCAGAGCTGTTAGCAGATCTTCAGAAGATGGATATCGAAGTTGTTCTCCCTTCCAGTGTGGCATTGATGGCCAGTATGTAAGTTCAGTCCAGCATAGTCGAGAGGATCCAGATGGCGCAGTCGACAGATTCCAAGCTTCAGCAGCTCAGAACAGAGTGTGAGGCGAGACGAAGACCAGAGTTATGCATTCATGAAGACGGTAGACTTCGACATGGTAAGCGTCTTTGTGTACCCAGTAGAGATATCAGACAGGAGATCATGGCAGAGGCTCACAGTTCTCATTATTCCATTCATTCCAGCGGTACGAAGATGTACCGTGATATTCGTCAGCACTTTTGGTGGAATGGCATGAAGAGGGAGATAGCCCGGTTTGTCTCTCGATGTTTGGTTTGTCAACAAGTTAAAGCGGAACATCAGAGGCCAGCAGGACTTCTTCAGCCCTTGCCGATTTTGGAATGAAAGTGGAAACATGTGACCATAGATTTCATGATTGGATTACCTAGATCCCCAGCTGGTTGAGATGCTATTTGGGTTATAGTTGACCGGCTCACGAAGGTGGCTCACTTCTTCCCGTTCAGAGTTGGTCAGTCGATGGCTCAGCTAGCAGAGATGTACCTCCGACAGATCGTCAGGTTGTACGGTGTTCCAGTTAGTATCACCTCGGACCGAGATTCAAGATTTATTTCACATTTTTGGCGTAGTCTACAGGAGAGTTTGGGGATTCACCTCCAGTTCAGCTCAGCTTACCACCCGCAGACGGATGGTCAGTCGGAACGCACGATCCAGACCCATAAAGATATGTTGCGGTTCTGTACACTCGACTTCGGTGGTTCGTGGGAAGATTACCTGCACCTGGTGGAGTTCTCGTACAACAACAGTTTCTAGGCCAGTATCCAGATGGCACCGTTCGAGGCACTGTATGGTAGAAAGTGCAGATCCCCGCTAGCCTGGGATGATGTTGGAGAGAGGCAGATGCTTGGTCCGAAAATGATTGCCCAGACAGTTGAAGTGGTCAGAAGAGTCAGGGATAATCTTCAAGTTGTCCAAGATCGTCAGCATCATTGGGCCGATTCTCATCGTCACCCTCTTGAGTTTTCTGTCGGCGACCATATATTCTTGAAGATTTCGTCTAACCGTGGCGTCATTCGTTTTGACGTACGAGAAAAGCTTAGTCCTAGGTATATAGGTCCGTTCGATATTCTGGAGTGAGTAGGAGATGTGTCCTATCGTCTCGCTCTTCTGCCGTCGCTACGTGAGGTGCATGACGTATTCCATGTATCCTAACTACGACAGTATATCCCAGACCCGAGCCACATCCTGGATCATTCGGAACTGGTTGTTGGTACCAACCTTTCGTATGAGGAGAGGTCCGTGTCTATATTGGACCGAAGAGAGAAGACACTCAAGAACAAGACTATCAAGTTAGTCCGAGTTGCTTTGGGTCATCACTCTTTGGGTGAGTCAACGTGGGAGCGTGAGAATGATATTCGATCGTGATATCCCGACATGTTTGACTCGTAAGGTATAATGTCTTCCTTATACCTTATGCTTTCAATTTCCTTGCTTGAATGAATGACTGCATGATAGATTGCTTGTGATAGCTTGTCCTCGTCTCTCTAGCCTCTTAATTAAATTTCGAAGACGAAATTCTTTTAAGGTGGGTCGAGTTGTAATGCCTATAGTTCGTACGACGTATTTTGAAATACATGTACGTAATTTATCGTGTATTGCATGATTCCTTGCTTGGCTTATCTTGGCATTACATGGCTTGGTCTATTTTGGGTTGGTTCGGCTAGGTTTGGGTTGCCTTGGTTCATCATGAACCAAGGAGAGAACCCCCACCTACCACCTTCTCACCATTTATTAACCCCCTCCCTTCTCTCTCTTCTCATTAATTCCCTCCATTACTTTTTCTTCTCCACCATTACTTCTTCACCTACCAGGGAGTAGGGCTTAGGCAAGTGTAGCTTACTTCATGGAGAAACTTTGTTTTTATTCTTCCATTCTTTTCCTCATGAGATTCTAACACACTTTATTATTTGGCATTTCTTATTTCCATGGTTTAATTTGTGTAGATCTAAGTTTATAGTATTTTTTGACTTCTTGGGTTTTGATCTATTTAACATTGTTATTTCCAAGTTCTGATAGTTTTATGTTGTAGAGCATTTCGTTCTGCCCCATTTTGACCCGTGAAAGTTCGGATTTAGACTCTGGATGATGGAGTTATGAAGTTTTGAAGCCATGGACTTCATGGCTATCCTTCTCGGATCTGTGGAGAAGAAACACCGTCTCTCAGCCGCATGAAGTACTTGACCGCATGAACATTCATGCGACAAGTCTCATTTCCAGCCGCATATGGCCTTGACTTCACTTAGCTGCATGGCGCATTAACCTTTTCCGGCCGCATGAAGACAACTTACTGCAGCCGTATAAGACTTGGCAATTCCCAGCCGCATTAGATCCCACTTGAACTCAGCCGCATAAGCACTTGCATGTCCGCAGCCGCATGAGCACTTGTATTTCCAGTCGCATAAGGCCTTGCTCCTCCAGCCGCATAAGACATTTTCGTCTCAGCCGCATGGGATCACTCATTTCCCAGCCGCATAAGACCTTTTTGTCGCAGCCGCATAGGATCACTCCTTTCCCAGCCGCATGAGTTGTTCCCTTGCTCAGCCGCATATGACCCGAACCCTTAGCTGCGTGCGCCCTGCACTCCCCAACCGTATGCGCCCACCCCTTTCCGGCCGCATGGACTTGCATTATTCGAGCCGATCATGTCTTCCCCCAGGGCCCAGCCGCATGGACTCCTGAATCCCAAGCCGCATAAGCTCTATTATCCCTGGCCGCATAAGTTCTATTCTCTTAGCTGCGTGGCTCTCTCTACAGTCTTCTCCTCTATCATTATTATTATTATTATTCTTGTTCTTAAGTTAAAATGTTACATAATGCTTATATAACTTGGGTCTCTGGATAGAAGGCTCGTACTATGAAGATTTGCACATATTTCCTGAATACGATAGTGGCCTGCCGTGGCGCACTCTTGGCAGTAAACCTGACATGATGTATCTCGATATGCTGTTATGACAGCTAGTCTGACGTGACAAGTATGAAAGACCAAGACACCATGGACGATTGTGTTTGTACAATAAACTGGTACTGTCTTACATCATGTCTAGGATGGGGATCCCTGAGTACCACGGTCGGGGATACCTACTGAAATTGACTAAGACTAATAAACTAGAATAATTCAGTAGTCATGAAGAGATTTTCCAGCTACAGGCAATCCCATTATCTGGGCGCTCAAGTGGACTTGTAGCCTACCGACGAGTAGGACACATTTCTCATACACAGTCACGTGCTGCATTCTTCATAAACGGACATTCGACCTGGATAACTAGATGGTCTACAGGGCTTGTGGCTGTTGGGATAATCTCATTGTATCTTGCTAGTAACTAGGCCTGTGATAACACTAGTTAGTTAAAAGTATCAAGCCGTACTCTTGATTGGCCGTGATTGATTGGTGAAGTTCATTCCAGCTAAGTCTTATCCTGATCCTGTGCAAGATGGTGACATGACATGATTATTGATGCTTGCCTTAACAATAACGATCGGGGGTCCAGTTCTGTTCAGGCGAAGGGTTACAACCCCGGTTCTTGTTTGGTTTAAGGGTTGTAACCTGGCTCCCGGAGCAGTTATGTGTCCTCTCTTCATTTATTATCTTATTGCTCCCTATGCCATGCTCGTCATGTTTTATTTTACTTCAATATCATGATTATTTATACCGGCCTTAACAATAAAGATCAGGGGTCCAGTTCTGTTCAGGCGAAGGGTTACAATCCCGGTCCTTATTTGGTTTAAGGGTTGTAACCTGGCTTCCGGAGCAGTTCTGTGTCCTCTCTTCGTTTATTGTCTTGTTACCTTACCAATAGTATTTGAGACGGGTTTCTATTCAGGTGAAGGGCTGCAACCCCGGTCCTTCTTTGGTTTAAGGGTTGTGACCTGGCTACTTGAATGGTTTCTTCGTAGTCAGTTTACTGTTGTTATCTCTATTTTTATCAGTTCTTTATTTATTATTTATCTTTAATATTCTATTGTGATATGCTGGTTTTAGTTCCTAAGTGAAGCCTCCTTTGTGGCACTTGCTCTTTCTGGGGTCTGACCTAGCTGGTTTTGTGTGGCCAGATATCAGAGCAGCACCAGAGGATCTACCTGTCTCCCAGCCAGATGGTGACCACCAGGCGTAATCCTGGCCACGAGTGGATTTTTTTGTCCTCCCACTTATTATAAAATTATTCTTTTGAGGCGTTTAGCCGACGAGCACGTGTTAGCTCGTATTGCACCTTTATTTACTGTCTGCCTACGGGCTGTAACATGATTGACAGATCCTAGGGTTGATCATGTATGACTGAACTCTTGCTAGTCTTGACATTTTGTACGACTAGCTTCACGATCATCCAATATGTAATGTATGGGACGCCTTGATATTATATATTTGGTGCTCTGACATCTTGTAACTATCATTGCTTGCTTGAGATTGAGACAATAGGCTTGTTCATGACCATAGGAGACTGTTGGCTTATAGTTAAACCCTCATGTATCTAGATAGCCGTGACCGTATAGCGAGGTGGGTTGCACTTCAATATACGTAGCTGGCTATGTACGCCCCCGCTCTCCAGTATTCTGGTTCTGGGGCGTTGCACACGTGTCTATCAATTTTTTTGCTTATTTTATACTACAACGACTTTGATTCTGAGATTCTTTTGTCATTATTTTTTGTCATTGTCTTGTACGTGTGCAATTTAGACTTATGCGACATCACATCTAGTGGCGATTTAATTGCTTCTTCGAAATCGGGACGTGATAATTGTCACACCTCGGTTTTGCAGAACTGATAAGTCGTGATTGGGCGTGATAGAGACTCCCAAGAGAAAAGTGAGAATAGAAAGAGAGTTTTCTCTCGAGGAGTCTGAGCTTTGCAACAACATGAGGCGCTACCAGTAGCACATCAGTGCTAATCCACGGAGGGAGGTGACAAAGGGCGTTCAATTTTTTTTCCTTCTAAACTTGCTGGTTTCTAGAAATGGATTGACATAGACAGCCGAATCTTGTGTTAAGCAACGAGTGATCTTTATCACTGTAGTAGGTAGATTAGCTAACTTTGTTAGCTTTGTTTTGTAGCAATTTATTATGCTATATTTTTCTACAGTTTATACTGCCTCAAGTGGGTTACTTTGCTAGCGGCTTTATTGCACCGCTTAAAGTGATTTTAGTCGCTTTCATATCCATCACGACCTGCATTTAGGAAATTAATTTTTATAGATTTGTACGAGATTCCCAAAAAAAATCTACAAGTGTACCTAGGGTAATGAGGCATGCACCACCCTAAAAAATGAACGATGAAGAGTGGCGATATCCTTAGGAGAAAATAATTGAGGTTGTTGAGCATAGAAGAGGCAAGTAGAAAATAATAAAAATTTGAATTTATTTAGTGTCATGGATTTGGTTTGTCGGTTAAAGTAATGTGTGAATTGTGAAGCATTTTAGCAATGCAACTTTTGAAGTTATTAAGGAAAAGTATGGCAAAATCACGAGAAATTATTAGGTGGTTCGGGCTCACCACCTGGCCATGGTGAATGGTGAGTCCGGCCAATGATTAGATGACACTTGGCATAAATTTTTCTAAAAATATATAAAAGTTCACTGGTCATAAAATCAAATAAAAGTTTTGATTATTTTTTTCCTTCCAAAACCATTATAAAAATCTAATTTTTGGCTTAAATCTTAAGTGACTTTTTTTTTAATGCTGAGTGTCATCTAATTATTGGCCGGACTCACCGTTCACCATGGCCAGATGGTGAGCCTGAACCATCTAATAATTTCTCCAAAATCACAGACATTCCATAGCCAATCAAGTTATAATTGAAATAGTGCAATTAAACATGCATGTACAAATTTTGTTGCTCATATATATTATATAAAGATTGCTATATTTAAGAAATGCAAGTGAGGAATTGAAGAGGAAAGAACATTTACACAAAATGATTTATGTTAAGATTGGACATGCAACGTAGTGTTAAATGGTTTTCTGTAAGTCCATAGCTGATTACCGGTAGCTGATTTTCGGTTAGATCAGATCGCTAATCCGATTAATCATGATTACACAACCCCTTGGAACAGTGGTGGATTGCAAAGGGGAAAAGGAGAAATATGAACAAGGAAAATATATATATATATGTTAGAAATCGATTGAACTTCACTGACCAGTTCTGAGAAGTCGAATGTGTCGTCGAGGCTTGAATCGTGCATTTAGTAGCACTTTCCTTAAAGTGTTTCGGGCACTCCGGTAACGTCTTGGAGTCAGCACGCCAGAACACCCAGGATAAGACAGCCTTTATGACGGAGGTTCACTAGACGCTGTGAGACACCGGCGTAGGGAAGAACACCTTTCTGGAAAGTTTGGAAGAGAAAAAGAAGAGGAATGAATGCACAAATTCTGTGTCTTTGGACTCAGAAATCTGTTGTATTTATAGATGAATTAGTGTTGTTTCGTGAAGTCGCGACCCTTCCGAAACAACATTCATTCATCTTTTCACAGATTCATTCACCCTTTCGTTTGAGTGGGCTGCTGCAAAAAATAGGAATTCTCGGGGCGAGAATCGCCGCGAGGAGCCCGAGGGCCGAGCCTACGCCGCTCGCCCGATGCCACGTTGCCTAAGTGCACAAGTACGTCTACAATGCGCCACTATCACCTCTACGCCCGAGCCCGTGCCCGATCCCGAGCCCGAGCCCGAGCCCGAACCGGAGCCGGAGCCGGTGTTGCCGGTGGCAACACTGGCTACATTTTCATGAAGAGGTTAAAACAACACTTGTCACCCACTAACAACCCTTTGGTTGTTTCACACTCCTCATAAGTGCACATTCCTATTTAAGCATTCTCAAATCCTTTCTCATTTTCCGATGTGGGACTAAAGTCCCTTTTCTTCCTTTTCATCTTTTAGAAACAACTAAAGGAATTAATTCCAATAATCCCCCACTTGTTTCATAAATGATGGAAAGGAATTTCCAGAATACATCACTTAAAGAATGTTAATACAGTTAGGTATCTTTCGATTTGAACCTAACCTTAGTAGATGCAACACAAGATTTTATCGAAATCTCTGGTAGCTGGGCTTTGAACCAGTTATTCCTTGTGATAAAATCGGTGTTACTTTACACACATTCTTTTGTAGTTCTTCGCCTATATCTCTTGCTTAGCACTACTAATGGCCATGTGCTGATCCTGTCTCGTAAATTTTTATAAGATAAACTCCAGATCTTACTGAGACGGCACCATCTCTAAATTCACATAGGTGAATTTCTTTCAGTATCTCTGTTGCTTTACAGAGACATGTCAACATTACTGAACTTCATTAAGAGTTTTATAAACTCAACCCTCAAATTGCAACAGTCGACATTATCATGTCGTATACATCCAAATCAACAGTTTGTTGTTACCCATTGAATCTAAGGTTAAGGTTTTTTTTAACATTAGATTGGGTTGCCGCTGTTGTTGGAACTCTTATTCAAGGAGTTTCAATCCCATACCTCTCGAGGTAGACTTTACCAAATCCCTAGCTAGTGGTTTAGTAAAGGGATCAGCTAAGTTATAGCTGGTACGCACATACGTAAGTGAGATGATTCCATCTTTGATCAATTTTCTTACGTAATTATGTCTTAGACTTATATGTCTAGACTTCCCATTATACACTTCGTTGTAGGCTCTTGCTAGAGTAGCTTGACTATCGCAATGTATTGACACTTTTGATACATTGTCCTTAGCCAGCGGAACTTCTAATAGAAGATCCCTCAACCATTCAGCTTCTTGTCCTGCAGAAGCTAGAGCCACAAACTCTGACTCCATGGTCGAATGGGAAATACACGTTTGTTTCTTGCTCTTCCAAGAAACTGCCCCTCCGGCAAGCATAAATACCCATTCTGTCGTAGATTTGTTATCTCCGACACTTGATATCCAACTAGCGTCGGTATATCCTTCTAATACGGCAGGAAATCTACCATATTGTAATCCAAGATTCTTGGTTTTCAAAAGATAACCAAAAATTCTTCCGATAGCCCTCCAATGCTCATTATTAGGGTTGCTAGTAAATCTACTCATTTTACTAACTGCAAATGCTATATCAGGTCTTGTGCATTGCATTAAATACATAAGACATCCAATAGCACTTGCATATTCTAATTGAGCGATGGCTCTTCCAGAATTCTTTTCTAGTTTAACACTTGGATCAAATGGGGTGTTCACTTTTTTGAACTTTAGGTGTTTGAACTTGTCTAGCACTTTCTCAATATAGTGCGACTGCGTAAGTTCAAAACCCCCACTGTTTTGTATTACCTTGATCCCCAAAATAGTGTCAACTGTTCCAAGATCTTTCATTTTGAATGTGAAAGTTAGAAACCTCTTCGTTTCTATAATTCCACTCATCTCGTTGCTAATGATCAACATATCATCAACGTAGAGACAAAGAAATATCACAATATTTCTATATACTTTAGTGTAAAAAAATTATCACAAACATTGTGAACAAAGCCATTAGAAATTATGGCTGAGTCAAACTTTTGATGCCACTGCTTTGGTGCTTGTTTTAATCCGTACAAGGATTTAACAAGTTTGCATACCTTTTGTTCATTTCCCGGGAGCACGAACCCTTCCGGTTGCTCCATGTAAATCTCCTCATCGAGATCTCCATTTAAGAATGCCGTTTTGACATCCATATGATGAACATTAAGATGATGCAATGAAGCTAACGCAAACAATATTCTAATTGTAGTCGTTCTTGCTATGGGTGCATATGTGTCAAAATAATCAATTCCTTCTTTTTGTCGAAATCCTTTGGCTACTAATCTAGCCTTGTAGGTGTTTAAAGTACCATCACTATAATACTTTCTCCTGAACACCCACTTACATCCAATAGGTCTTGACCCTTTGGGCAGATCGACAATTTCCCAAGTATAGTTAGACATTATCGAATCCATTTCATCTTGGATAGCATCTTTCCAAAAAGATGAGTCCCGCGAAGCTATTGCTTCCTTAAAGGTTTTAGGATCATTTTCCGCCTGAAGAATGATAGGAATCTTTCGAATAAATTTCTCTGTATTTCCTTCCACTAGGTAAAAGGAAATAAGTTGAGAATCTATTTCGTCAGGTCCTAGATCCTTAGCCTTTCGAACTCTCTTGCTGATCCGAAGTTCGGGTTGTTTTTCAACTAACCGTGAAGAGCTCTCCTCACGAGACTCTTCATTAGCAGGAATTTCTGGATCCTTATTCTTAGTAATAAGGTTCTCAAAAAATTCCACATCTCTGGATTCGACAATAATGTTAGACTCTAAGTTTAAAAGTCTATATGCCTTACTATTGGCAGCATAACCTACAAAAGCACTTTTGATTCCACGAGGACCTAATTTGGTCCTTTTAGGATCCATATTTTTGTAATAAGCTATGCACCCTCACACTCTAAAATAACTGATATTAGGCTTAAGGCATTTCCATATCTCATATGGTGAAATACCAGTTTTCTTCAAAGGAATTCGGTTCATTATATGACATGCAGTAAGTAAAGCTTCTCCCCACAAATTAAATGATAATTCAGAATGCATTAGCATTGCATTTATCATTTCTTGATACGTTCTATTTTTTCTTTCTGCTAGTCCGTTCTGTTGAGGTGTCCGTGGTGCAGAACATTCATGAATAATACCGTTTTCTTCACAGAAGGTATTAAAATTAAAAGAAAAATATTCACCATCTCTATCACTTCTTAGTATTTTAATCTTTCTACCAAGTTGATTTTCAACCTTTGATTTATATATTTTAAAAGCATTAAAGGCTTCATCTTTATGCTTTAATAAATATACATATGTAAATCTAGAGCAATCATCAATAAAGGTAATAAAGTATTTATTACCTCCTCGAGATAATGTGCCATTAAATTCACATAAATCATAGTGAACTAAATCTAGTAGATTGGTATTACGCTCTACACTGTGAAAAGGTTTCTTAATCATTTTGGATTTTGCACAAATTTCACATTTATCTAAATCTTCAGAATTGCATGAAATTAATCCATATTTAATTAACATTTTCATAGTGCTAGTACCTATATGCGCTAATCTACTATGCCATAAAGAAGAAGACTCAATCATGTAAGCAAAAGTAGAAACTTTATTGATATTATTTTCAATGATACAAAGCTTTATCATACCCTCATCGGTATACCCCTTTCCAACAAATACACCATTACGGGTCAAAATTAATTTGCCCGACTCAAAGACAGATTTTATTCCTAGTTTACCCAACAAGACTCCACTGACGAGGTTCCTACTCATATCCGGGACGTGAAGCACGTTAGTCAGAGTTACTTTCTTCCCGAAAGTGAATTGGATTTCCACATCACCTGTTCCCACGACCGTTGAATGTCCTTCATTTTCCATCTGAACTTCTTGTCCATCATTGACTTCAGAGTAGGTCTTGAAAGCTGCTTTGTCGTATGAAACATGAATGGTAGCACAAGTATCGTACCACCATCCTGGAGCCTTCCCTTTGACCGTCATGAGTTTGTTCACCGTAGCAACTATGTCATCTGTCTCAGTGAGATTTACCTCGCTGTTTTGGATCTTTCGAACCCGACAGTCTCTGGCATAATGTCCTGCTTTGCCACATACAAAACAGCCGGTCTTGGGTCCTTTAGCAGTGCTGGAATTCTTGAACTTTTATTGGTCCTTCTTAGGACTGAGAAAGTTCTTCTTTCCTGCAGGTCTCTTGCCTTTCGCGCTCACCGCGTTGGCTTTAGAAACTCCGCTGTTCTCGGATTTCTGTCTTTCCTTCGATTCCTCTTCGATTCGAAGGTGTTTTTGAATCTGTTCTAGTGAGAAATTCTCAGAGCTGTGAAGTAGTTTCTTCCGATAACTATTCCAAGATGGTGGTAATTTAGTAATTATAGCACCAACTTGGAATGGTTCCGGAAGTTCTATCTTCACTGCCTGAGTTTGTTGACTAGAACTTGTAGTTCATGTACTTGGGCCAGTATAGGCTTTGTATCAACCATTTTATAATCAAAATATTTTGATATAAGAAATTTCTTTGTACCTTCTTCTTCTGCTCTGAATTTGAATTCCAGAGCCTTCCAGATGTCAATTGCCGAAGGATTTTCTGTGTAGAGATCGTACAGTCTGTCCGACAGGGTGTTCAGAATGTGACCACGGCACAGCAGTTCGTCCTCTTTACGCTTTTTGCGTTCTGCCTTGACCGCATCAGTATCTGCTGCAGTGGGTTCTGTAATGGGTGGCAGATCTGGATCGAGGACGTAGTAGATCTTCAGTGCTGTCAGGAGGAAGATCATTTTGTCCTGCCAGCGTGTGAAGTTTGTCCCGTCGAAGCGATCTAGTTTGACTAGATCCTGATTCATGACCTTGATGCTCGAAATCGCAGCCTCGGACGCCATTATTTGCAATACTTTAAGATTGTTAGAAATCGATTGAACATCACTGACCAGTTCTGAGAAGTCGAATGTGTCGTCGAGGCTTGAATCGTGCATTTAGTAGCACTTTTCTTAAAGTATTTCGGGCACTCCGGTAACGTCTTGGAGTCAGCACGCCAGAACACCCAGGATAAGACAGCCTTTATGCCGGAGGTTCACTAGACGCTGTGAGACACCGGCGTAGGGAAGAACACCTTCTGGAAAGTTTGGAAGAGAAAAAGAAGAGGAATGAATGCTCAAATTCTGTGTCTTTGGACTCAGAAATCTGTTGTATTTATAGATGAATTAGTGTTGTTTCGTGAAGTCGCGACCCTTCCGAAACAACATTCATTCATCTTTTCACAGATTCATTCACCATTTCGTTTGAGTGGGCTGCTGCAAAAAAATAGGAATTCTCGGGGCGAGAATCGCCGCGAGGAGCCCGAGGGCCGAGCCTAAGTGCACAAGTGCGTCTACAATGCGCCACTATCGCCTCTACGCCCGTGCCCGAGCTCGAGCCGGAGCCGGAGCCTACATTTTCATGAAGAGGTTAAAACAACACTTGTCACCCACTAACAACCCTTTGATTGTTTCACACTCCTCATAAGTGCACATTCCTATTTAAGTATTCTCAAATCCTTTCTCATTTTCCGATGTGGGACTAAAGTCCCTTTTCTTCCTTTTCATCTTTTAGAAACAACTAAAGGAATTAATTCAACAATATATATATATATATATATATATATATATATATATATATATATATATATATAAGCGATTAATTATATTGAACAAAATGATATTACTTAATTTGGAAGTTGAAGTTAAGAGAGATGATTATTTTACATTAATCAGTTGAAAACAAAAAAGGTATTACTCCTTGGCCTGAGATTGAGATGTAGCTTCCTCCTTCCTTCTTATTAAAAGCATTTCTGCAGCGGGTGATGGAGACAGAATGCACTTATCATCGTAGTCGGCACTAATTTCACTTGCATTTGATTCTTCTTCAAGTGGAGAGATGAGTCCAGAGGCGTCATCTACACAATTCAACAATGATCGATCAGATATTGATCAAGAGCTAGAACATTTGCACAACTTGATCAGTCAGGCCATGCATCGATCCTTGATTGAAATAAATTAGTTGTGAAATGAAAATTGATAGAGCATTAAAATAAAATAAATATTCCAACCTAGCAACCCGTAGGTCTCCGAGTTTTCTTCAACTGCAGCTATCCGGAGGTTTTTAGGTAGTATGCAACCACAAACGCCAGCTGCAAATATGTTATAAATAAATATAGACTTGAAGTATATATTCAGAGTCGAGGTTAATGAGAATGAATGGAATTAATGACCGATCACTCACTCATATCAGCAAGTCGATTAACCCATTTAGGAATTGGTTTTCCCGTCAACCTGAATGCCAAATCATTAGTGAAGTGGTTGCAATTCTTCAAGACGAGGTGATAGGTGTCTCCGTTGTAATCCCCAGCAAGGGTTTCAATGAACTCCCGGAATTCAAATGGAAGCATATTTGTGCTTCCCAATGTAATGGAACGCCTATACGAAAAACCAGGACATCTCTTTGGCTCCACCTCGAATACTCCACTGCTTGGATAATCATGGGCTCCAAATCCATACTCCAACCCATACACTATATATCATCATAATATTGCATTCATTCAACAAAGGGAATTATAAGATTTTACTTAATAAGAATCAAAGGAAGAAAGGTCCTAGCTAGGGGGCTCGATCGGTACCTTCGATTCCGGAGTGGTAGATCCCGAGTCCGAAGCAGTAGGTGTATTTGTTGAAAGGAGTGAGATCGTAGACGTTCAATGTGACTGGAGCAGAGATTGGGATCGGCTCCAATGGAAGATCACATGAATCCTTTGAGCATGTGCACCCCATTCTTCCAATCCCTCCCTCCCTCCCTCCCACCACTAATTCATGCATTCATCATCCATCTTGATCTCCTTCCTCCTCCTTGATTCTTCCTCCTCCCTCCCTGATTAAAAAAATAAAGAAAGAAAGAGATGATTACTTCTCGATCGATCCTCTTTCGGAACTCACTCCGATCGATCGATCCACCGATTAATTAATTAATTAATCAATGGGAAATGGCGTACGCATCCCGGCGCTAACTGGCCGGCCAAAGGAAAACAAACAAAGGAAACATACTATATTAATTATTATTATTATCATCAATATCAACAGGACTAGGACTACGACTCACTCTCTCTCTCTCTCTCTCTCTCTCTCTCTCTCTTTCTGCGATGGTGGTGTCGAACCCAATCCTTTATTACAGGACTGTTCCGCGTACAAGAAGACTCGGTCTCAGTTTGAGAGTTGATGACAACAAATTATCATAATAACGTACAGCATGCACAATTGTTAATTTTTCCGTTTCTTTTTCTGACTTGGAGTGTAGAGTTAATGTATTAATGAACAAATCATTTGACAAATGTCAATTTTTTATTGGATCGGGCTCACCATTCACCACATCCAGTGATGAACCCGGAACACCTAATAATTTCTCCAATTGGTTTCAGTTTGAGAGTTGATGACAACAAATTATCATAATAACATACATCATGCACAATTGGATGTGCTAAATGGTGAGCCCGGTCCAATAAATAAATTAACATTTGGCAAATAATTTG
Source organism: Iris pallida (assembly GCA_029216955.1). Taxonomy (NCBI): domain Eukaryota; kingdom Viridiplantae; phylum Streptophyta; class Magnoliopsida; order Asparagales; family Iridaceae; genus Iris; species Iris pallida. Next base: position 222,993 of record JANAVB010010599.1, on the reverse strand, counting down.
TTCATTAACAAATTAACTCCACAGTCCATGTCAAAAAAGGAAACGAAAAAAGTTAACAAATAATTTCTCGTTAACATCACTGTTAACAAATAATTTCTCATTAACATCACCGTAAACAAATAATTTTTCGTTAACATCACCGTTAACTTTTCAAATTAACATCACCGTTAACTTATCAAATTAACATCACTGTTAACTTTTTCGTTTCTTTTTCTGGCTTGGAGTGTGGAGTTAATTTGTTAATGAACAAATCATTTGACAAATGTCAATTCTTCATTAGATCGGACTCACCATCCAGCACATCCAATGATGAACCCGGAACACCTAATAATTTCTCCAATTGGTGATAAAAATACCAAACAATTTGGTGTTTTCCTTGTTGAAAATATAAAAAACCAAACGCCAGCTGCAAATATATATATATATATATATATATATATATATATATATATATAAATATATATATATATATATATATATATATATATATATATATATATATATATATATATAGGAAGCGGATCAAAAGACCTCCTTAGAAAATCCCCCTAAAAACTCCCTCATTCTCAGCCGCCCATTTAATGTTAATATTAATGTTAATGTTAATATTAACATTAAATACTAAAATTAACATTAAACTTAATATTAAAATTAATATTAACATTAATATTAACATTAACATTAACATTAATATAAAAATTAAATAAAAATTAATATTAACATTAACATTAATATCAATATTAACATTAATATTAACATTAAATGGACGGCTGAGAGTGAGGGGATTTTTAGGGAGTTTTCTAAGGGGGACTTTTGATCCGCTCCCATATTATATATATATATATATATATATATATATATATATATATATATATATATATATATAAAATGGAGACCGTTCGTGCGAGAGCAGGCGATCGTGACCTAGCGGCTAGGGCTCCTCCCCCGTGGCCACCGGATCCTCTCGCCGGCGGGGAGAAGCCCGGAAAGAAGGGGGGCTGGGACGCTCTCCCAGGTCGGTAGTGGTGCGAATCCTAACCAACATTTAAGTAATGATATACACATGTAATGGCAGTTTAAAACATCACAAATCAGTTTAAATATGGAAATCAACTTCAGAATTTTGAAACAAACACATGTATCAGTCAACAGCTTAACAAGCAGTCCAAAACCCCATTTCGAAATCTAAAAACCTACTCAGTCAATAACCAACATTAACATAGTCTATTACGCATGTTTAAGTGATTCTAGCATGGCAATTAACAGGAAAATCAGTTTTAAATGGAAATGCAAGTTTCAGGAATCAAAACAGGATGTATCAGTCTACAAGGCTTATATAGCAGTTTTTTTCAGAAATACATAGGACAGTTCAGTTATAGTTAGCAATGCCCAATCCATTCGAAAACCTAAAATCAATCTCTAACCATGGTCCTAACATGTACAGTATCCTAACTAACATGTGTCACGTCCCAGAACCAGAATAATGGAGAGCGGGGGCAGACATAGCCAGCTACGTATATTGAAATAGAATACATCCCAACTATACGGTCACGGCTGTCTAGATATGAGGGTTTACTACAAGCCAACAGTCTCTTAAGGTCAAGCCTATTGTCTCAATCTCAAGCAAGTAATATAATTACAAGATGTATGATCATTAAATATACAATAAAAGGCGTCCCAAATATTACATATCAGCTGATCATGAAGCTAGTCGTACAAAATGTTAGGACTAGCAAGAGTTTAAGTCATACATGATCAACCCTAGGATTTGTTAATCATGTTTACAGCCCGTAGGCAGACAGAAAGTAAAAGTGCATCGAGCTAACAGGTGCTCGTCGGCTAAACGCCTCAAAAGAATAAATTTACAATAGAGTGAGCGAAACAAAATAGAAAACCCACTCGTAGCCCGGGTTCCTTCTAGTCACCACCATTGGGCTGGAAGCTTGGTAGATCCTCGGGAGCTGCTCCGAAATCTGGCCACACAAAACCAGCTGAGTCAACCCCAGAAAGAGCAAGTGCCACAAGGGGGCCACAAATAAGAACAAAAGCCAGCAATCAGCACAGAAAATCTAATATTAAAACTTGAATTAAGAAAACATGTCAGGATGATATACGACGAGATAACCATGGAACTATTCCGATAGCCAGGTTACAACCCGTAAACCAAACAAGGACCGGGGTTGTAACCCTTCATCTGAACAGAGCTTGGTTTTCCACCATTTATCGGCAAGATAATAATGTAAGAAATCAAGACAGGGAGCAATCTTGTACTGGATCAAGACATGGCTAACTGGTTATACCTCATTCAATCAATCACGGCCAAGCAGATACTACGGCTTACTACTTTAACTAACTAGGGTTATCACAGGCCTAATTACTAACAAGATGCAGTAAGATTGTTCCACAGCCACAAGCCCTGCAGACCATCCAGGCTACCCAGGACGAAAGATTAGAGTTGAATTCAGGTGGGTACATCGCCCAGAAGACAAATGTACCCTTAGGTGACTTAGAGGGTCCAACACTCGACGGTGCGCTGGAAATGTGCCCTACTCGACGGCAGGCTACAGATCCCAAGAGCGCCCAGGTAACGGGATTGCCTGTAGCTGTGTCATCTCTTCATGACTACTGTATTATTCTAGTTGTTAACCTTAATCCATTTTAGTAGGTACTCCTGACCGTGGTACTCAGGAGTCCCCTCCTAGACATGATGCAAGACAGGACAAGTGGATTTAACAAGCAAGCAAGAAGAACCACCCACGCTGTCAAGGCAGGTCAAGTTAAGTTATCAAGTCATGTCAAGTCAGGAGTGCGCCGCCACGGGCCACTATCAAGTCATGTTGGTCATGTCAGGAGTGCACCACTACGGGTCACAGTCGTGTTATGCTAGTTCCTTGTCATACCAAGCCATATACAATAGTCATTCCAAACATATTAAGTAAAATCAAGTTCATGACAAAAGGCGTAAGGATATAAAATGGACGTAAAATATCTAATAAAATATTAATATACGGGGTTATAGAAGAGCCAAGCTTAAAGAAATAAAACCAAAACTCCAAGAGTCAGTGGACTAAGCAAGGGGTCAAGGGGCAGCATACGTGCAAAAGCACGCACGCAAGGCTCACTCAAGTCTGCGTACCAAGGCACCCTCAAGTGAACAGTGTACGTGAGAAGTCACGCACACTCAAGGGGCAGCGTATGTGAAAAGTCACGCACGCTACAGAGAGCAGCGTAGGTGAAAGTCACGCACGCTACAGGGAGCAGTGTGTGAAAGTCACGCACGCTCAAGGGAGGCAGCATACGTGAAAGTCACTCACGCTCAAGGGAGCAGTGTGTGAAAGTCACGTACGCTACAGGGAGCAGTGTGTGAAAGTCACGCACGCTCAAGGGAGCAGTGTGTGAAAGTCACGCACGCTCAAGGGAGCAGTGTGTGAAAGTCACGCACGCTCAAGGAGACACGCTTCCAACAGGAAGCGTACTCAAGCCTGCGTACGCAGCGCTAAAGAGCGCGCGTAGCTCAGTGTGCGTAAGCTAAACAGCTCTGCACACTGCTCACTGTCTTCTCCAAACAGCAAGAACACAGGGCTGAAACCAAAACTTCAAAAGTTCATAACTTGGCCATCCGAACTCCAAATCCGGATTTCCAAGGCTCCAACTGGAGTGAAACTGAAAGCTCTTCCACATGGAAACATCAGAACTCAAAGAAAACCAACCAAAAAGGATCAAAACATGTAAAATCCGAAAATAGCAATAACTTAGATCTACATCAACAGAGACTCCAAATCATAAAAACCCAAGAACTAATGTTGATCTCCATGTCCTAAGCTAGCAAATGGACAAAAAAAAGAGGGTCCTTATGTAGTGGCAAGATGCACTTGCCTAGGGTTAGGAGAGTTGTGGAGGAAGGAGAAGAAGAAGAAGAAGAAGGAAATTAATGGTGTTTATGAAGAGAGAGAAGAGGTTGGTGGAGTTATAAAGAGGGTGTTGTGGTGTTTTTGAGGGTGGAGCTTAGGGCTATGGTGTTCCAACACATAAACCAACCCAAACCGATTCCAAACCAATTAAAATCGGGCCAAGCCCAAAACCCAAAATACGAGAAATACTGAAATTCTACAAGCTGAGAAAAAATAAAATACATGCCAAAATCCAGATACGAGTATAAATACAAAATACGAGAAATACGAGAAATGAGGGTGACAACATGTTACCCAGATAATTTATCAAATGAAATCAAATTAACCTCAATATTTCAAATTCTGAAGAAGGGTATCAGAAAACTAGGGATTTTCAAACCGAATTCGAAAATGCAATTAAAAATATACAAAATAGGTTAGGGTAGAGTCGTATACGTAATTACATGAATTTATAGATCTAAGTATGTACATTAATTTTAGTGAATGATGTTAGGTATTTTGGTGTCATTTTGTGTCAGTTTTTGGTGTTGGACACGCGTGCACGATACGAGCGCACTGTCCTGCATCACGGGCAGGATATCTCGCTGTGTCGGACACGTGGACACGCCAAATTTTGGGAGAATGTCAGGGCACTGACTGACATGGCTCTCCCAAAATTTGGGGCCATATGGTGCAGTGTGCGAGGAGTTCTCCACCTCGCACTGGCCGTAGTGGCCGCGCGCGCGTGCTGTGCACGCGTGAAATTTGTGCCACTGACACGCACGTATAACTCTGACACGACACCACGTGGACACGTTTCAGGCATGTGGACACGTACCCCTACCCTAGGCGTACACGTGTGCACGGTCACGTGTCTCCACGTGGCCTGTGTCGTGCACTGGACACACGTGCATGCGTGCACGACGCAGCCTGTGCACAGCGTGTCTGTGCGTGTTTCGTGACTTGGACACGCCGTGTCCGGTCGTGGGGACACTTGGGGACTCGTGTAGACTCTGGACACGTATACGACTCGACCCTAACCTATGTTGTATATTTTTAATTGCATTTTCGAATTCAGTTTGAAAATCCCTAGTTTTCTGATACCCTTCTTCAGAATTTGAAATGTTGAGGTTAATTTGATTTCATTTGATAAATTATTTGGGTAACATGTTAGTTAGGATGCTGTACATGTTAGAACCATGGTTAGAGATTGATTTTAGGTTTTCGAATGGATTGGACATTGCTAACTATAACTGAACTGTCCTATGTATTTCTGAAAAAAAAACTGCTATGTAAGCCTTGTAGACTGATACATCCTGTTTTGATTCCTGAAACTTGCATTTCCATTTAAAACTAATTTTTTCTGTTAATTGACATGCTAGAATCACTTAAACATGCGTAATAGACTATGTTAATGTTGGTTATTGACTGGGTAGGTTTTTAGATTTTGAAATGGGATTTTGGACTGCTTGTTAAGCTGTTGACTGATACATGTGTCTGTTTCAAAATTCTGAAGTTGATTTCCATATTTAAACTGATTTATGATGTTTTAAACTGCCATTACATGTGTATATCATTACTTAAATGTTGGTTAGGATTTGCACTTGAGAATTGAGATTCGAATTTCACCTTTCCATATTTATTGTTATTTTAATTGCTCACAGTTTCGAATAATTAAAATTGAGATTGAAAATGGTTTCGTTCAGAGGTCTTGATTTGTATATAGATGTTGTCTTTATTCCCAGTTACTGATTTAGTGATTTGGATTTCGATTTATACACTGTTACACATGTTTCCTCTTCACAGTTTTGTTAAACTGAATTTGAACTTGAGAATAGGATTTCGATATTTGGATAGGGCTGTCAACTGATACTTTCCTACTCCTTGAAGTCCCGATTTTAAGTTCCCTTCCTAAAACTAAATCTTGATGTTAAATTTCTGAACTGCATAGCACCTAATAACCTGAGATTAGTTCCCTGTTACACCCTATCTAACATACACCCAACTGTCACCTGAAAATTCTGCAAATCCTGAGAGCAACACCCATTGCACTGATAACTCCTAGGTTGTTCACTGCCTTCCTATTTACACACTGTCATTGAGTTGGTTCCTGGGAACACACCCTGTTTTTCTGAGTTAGCACACTGTCACACTGATTTCCCTACAACCCTCACTGTCCTCTATTACACCCACACACATACATTGCAATGGTTCATTTTTGTTTCACTAAGTTCCTTAAACTCTCTACACACACATACATGTACACCTAGACTCACACACTCACATGTACCATTTACACACAAACACACATATTTGTTTTCCTGTAACATGTTCACTCACACACCCTAGCCTATTCAGTCACACACTACCACACCAACTGTAATGTAAACACACATTCAACCCCATCCCATGTCTCTCTTTGGTCCATAGGTTAAGTGTCCATTTCATATTATCACCTTTAGTTCAGAAATATGAGAAGGAGGATTATCTCAACATATGTTCTGTACAGAATTTGTGTTAGTTTTGGTCTTAGATTTTAGTGTCCTGCTGGTAGTTTGGTCAATTTCATGTCTCAGTCCACATGTTAGAAATTGTGTCCAGCTCATTCATTGAGTCTTGAACCTCAATTCTGAAATAAACTTCAAGTTTCATACTTGAATTTCATTTTAGGGTTGGACCCTCAAGATTCAGCCTTGAACCTTAGCATGTATTGTGTCCACCTATTGATTAACCATTTCCTATATTCATTCCATCTTTTATATATATATATATATATATATATATATATATATATATATATATATATATATATATATATATATATATATATATATATATATATATCATGTCCTTGTATAGTTTAGCTTTGGGTACTAAATGATATGATGTGAGCTATAAGGTGGAGGGTTAGGAAATGTATCCTATAGATGATATTATAGTGTATGTATACATATTTTTTATATATATGTCTATGAGATATATTTAAGTATATGTTATGGTTTATGGGTTAGAACTTAGGAGTTTAGTTTTAATGTAGGTTTTAGATAAACCTAGACTAGTAGGGGCCTAGTTGACCTAGACAGTTGACCAAGTTTGACTTAGAGTTAACTTGACCTAGATTGACCTAAAAATCATGTAGTTGCATTGTAGCTTTTATTTTCCTTGTATTGAATATGTTATAACCCATATTACTCTGTTTAGGACATTGTGACTCTGGTGTAGACATCTGATATTACACTACTCTTTTCAGAGTAGCAGGCGAGTACATTCTCTGATAGTTCTTCCATTTACTTGTCGTTTACTGTACTTCAGTTGTAGCTAGTTCTATTTGATTCTATATTACAAACACGATTTGATGTTACTGGATCCATTTCATGCGACACTCACTTATTCGTGTCTGGCCTCTATTTCTGGAACCACCTACTGGAACCACCCTGGAATCATTTACTGGAACCATTCGTGTACTGGCTGGACTTATACCTATTTTCGTGTCGGGTTATGGATTCACTTGTACTTGTTGGACGGGGAAATATTGGAATAGGCATGTGAACATACCCAAATACTGGAACCACTCCCTTGGAATTATACTGGAACGATAGCCATCCCACACTTGGCCGAGTGTGCGGTGTGTCGTATTACCTACAGCCGTTCACATGTCGATCCCGATATTTTAAAACATACTGTTAGAGTATAGGCTGGACACACCCTGGAATCATTGATCACATTGACTGGAACCGTCTCGTACTGGATTCATCTTGTATTAGATTCGTCTTGTACTGGACTTATATTGGAGTTACACTTGTCTATATTACGGTCTGGACTTATATCATGCTACTCTAGTTCAGCTAGATATTATTTTTTAGTCTTCATTGCCATGTTTCTCTTCTTGTTTAGTACTTTCCCTTCCTTGTACCTTAACTGTTCTCTATATCATTACGTGTATAAAACTACCATGTTTCATCAATATAACTGCTTATAACTGCTTTATAGTTCTCTGTCATTTAATTGGAATTTTTTGATGAGTTGTACTCATTCCTGTCCTGACTGGACCTGTTGAAATTTTACAGATAATTGCCCTGAGGATACATGTAGTGCCCCGTCCCTACATCGTGCCCCGTACTCTGTCCACGGGGTACACGAGAAAGGAACACTGTCGCTATCGATTCGGTCGGGACCGATAAGTCGGGATCGACCGAGTCGATCGAACGGGAACGATTGAATTAAGATCCATTCCTCGTTATGGAATGTCTTCTTCGGAACCAAGTCCCATATTCAGCGGGTTGCGTCTCGAGGATTGACTCTGCGGCTGAGTCGGGAGAGACCTCCCGTTGCTCTGCTTTTCACGCCGCTTGCGTTGTATTTGGCTTTGTTTTCTGAATACATTTTCGTGAATATTTTCGATGGTTTTTATGGCTTGCATTTCGAACTCGCATTTCCTATCGAACTCCTTGAATAATGCAGTGTTCTAATCGGTTGCTTGTACGATTTCAGGTAATCGCGTAGGCGTCGTCTAGCGCGACCAACAAGTTCTCTCGCCGAAGTAAACTCAAGGTGAGTGGCTGACCCTTCTCTTCTCGACCCGTTCTTAGGCAAAAATCGATAGTGTTGCGAAGGAAAAGATAAATACAAGGGCACGAACACGAAAGAATGAGCAAGTTTTCAAAGAAAATGTAGGCTATGTCTTAACAACTAAAAATATGTCTTTGCACGGTCATGGACAACTTGTCGACAAAGTAGAGTTTCCCCGCACGGCAACCCGGGGCCACGGGACCGTTGCGGCCAAGAAGGAAACATTCTCATAAGCTGTGCTGGGCACAATGTTAGGCGAGGACTTGCAGCGGGGCTCGCTACTCGTGCTGAAAGGACCTCGTCTAATAAAAGCAAAAAGGAGTCCACGATGGCTCTGGGAGCCAGTGACCAACACATGAAATATTGCACTTGGTATGGAAATGATAACAATTAACAGGAAAGAACATGGTAAGTTTCATAAGGCGCAGCCCGGGCCGCCGTGGGTAAGTTTCAACGTAAATTTCATTATGCTTGTCGTATGGTTGTTTGAAATTCATTAGGATGGTTAGAAACATTCATACTCGAAGTCATATAAATTCTTCAACCAAATGAGAGCTTGGAACTTAAATAGCCACGCACCAGTACAAAGTGTAATGTACTGATCTTCGCTCTCCACGCAGGTACCCCGAACCACGAAGGACATGCCACTTGAAACTCAAGGCGACGTGAACCCTTTTGAAGCCTCGTCCGCGTGTAAAGGCTTGTCTCTGGATTCCTTTTGAAGAAGACCCGCACTCAGTCCAAAAGAAAAGAATGGCGACTCGACTTTCCTCGATAGCAGGTGGAAATGTTTAATGGTTTTTGCTTGTAAAAATGGATGTAATGTATGGAACGACTATCTCATCGGCGTTCATTTTATAAGTCGAGTCATATTGTAGCCCGCACGGCAATGATTGTAAGAAAGTCTATCTAAAGTTTTATTATTATCAATGAAAAAGTCTATTTCTATTTCAAATATGTCATTCAATTTCTCTGTGTACTCTAACTTGATGTTGTGTTTCGGATAACCTTATGACTATGCCTTGTGCGATCGCAACTTAGGTTCGCACGGCATCACGCCCGGGGGACGACTATCGATTCTACGGAATCGGGGCGTGACATAATGGTATCAGAGCACGGCTTTACATCCTTTGACCCCGCATCGATGAGATAAGTTGTTCCATACAATGAGTCAGAAATAATTTGTGACTGATGCATTTTTCTTCGTATTGCAGAAGTGCTGGAACCACGGCCGAGCAAGAACAGAGCGCTTCGAGCGGCTCTAGTAGTTCGCATCGTCCGCGGGTCGGACCTTCTAACGATACCATCGAAAGGATGCTGCGAATGTGGAGGCGCAGCGAAACCAGTCCGAGAACCGGCATCAACAGGTAGAGGAACGATAGTCCCAGTTCGAAGCTCGCTTCGAAGCTCGCTTTGACGCACATGCCAAACTTCAACAAAAGCAGCTAGATACCCTGCAGCAGATCGTCCAGACAATGGCGGCCAACGGAAATTCTGCGACTGCGCCTACCGTCACCGCACCTGCTGCCACCGTACCGACGATCCAACCCATTGAAGTCGATACGAAGGAGCCCAAGCGTCAACCAGCGGCACCGAAAAAGTACAACTTTGAAGTGTCAGAATTAAAGAAGGCGTGCCGCACTTTCTTCAACGGTACCGAAGGCCCTTCCATGGCGATCGACTGGTTGGAAGAGCTGGAAGATCACTTCGAGCTTCTCGGCATTGAAGAATCGAAGCAAGTCGCCTGCGCACAACTTCAACTACGGTTGAACGCGCACGACTGGTGGGCCGTACGCAAGCGAGCGATCCGACCGGACAACACCACCGCGTCGATCTCTTGGGCCACGTTCCGCAAAGCTTTTGAAGTACAGTACCTTCCGTCAGCCGTTCTTCAAGCGAAGGAAAATAAATTCATGCAGTTGAAGCAAGGGAGCCGGACAGTAGAACAGTATGCTGCAGAATTCAACAAGTTGTCTAAGTTTGCTAGTCAGTTTCTGCCTACTGAAAAGTATCGTGTGCGACGGTTCGAAGTGGGTCTGCGACACTCTATCGGTGCGCATGTCGGGGTCCCGGAGTACAAGACCACGGGCGATGTCACGCCCCAGAACCAGAATACTGGAGAGCGGGGGCAGACATAGCCAGCTACGTATATTGAAGTGCAACCCACCTCGCTATATGGTCACGGCTGTCTAGATACATGAGAGTTTAACTACAAGCCAGCAGTCTCTTAAGGTCATGAACAAGCCTATTGTCTCAATCACAAGCAAGTAAGTAAGAGTTACAAGATGTATGATCATTAAATATATAATAGTAAGGCGTCCCAAACATTACATATTCAGCTGATCATGAAGCTAGTCATTACAAAATGTCAGGACTAGCAAGAGTTTAGTCATACATGATCAACCTTAGGATCCGTCAAATCATGTTACAGCCCGTAGGCAGATAGTAAGGGAAATGCAATCGAGCTAAACAGGTGCTCGTCGGCTAAACGCCTCAAAAGAATATGTTTACAATAAAGTGGAAGATCAAAAATAAACCCACTCGTTGCCAGGGTTCCGTCTAGTGGCCACCATCTGGCTGGAAGGTTGGTAGATCCTCTGGAACTGCTCCGAAATCTGGCCACACAAAACCAGCTGGGTCAGACCCCAGAAAGAGCAAGTACCACAAAGGAGGCTTCACTTAGGAACTAAAACCAGCAATTAGCACAAGAGTATGAATAAATAAATAGTAAGAACTGGAAATAAGGAAAACAAATTAGGATGATATACGACGAGATAACCATGGAACTATTCAGATAACTAGGTTACAACCCTTAAACCAAACAAGGACCGGGGTTGTAACCCTTCGTCTGAACGGAACTTGGTTTCCTACCATTTATCGGCAAGATAATATAAGAAAATCAGGACATGCAACTGGATCAAGACAAGACTAGACTGGTTAGACTCCATCTAATTATTTCACGGCCAAGCAAGAATTACGGCTTGATACTTTAACTAACTAGGGTTGTCACAAGCCTAATTACTAACAAGATGCAGTGAGATTATTCTACAGCCATAAGCCCTGCAGACCATCTAGGTTACCCAGGTCGAAAGATTAGGGTTGAATTCAGGTGGGTACATCGTCCAAAAAACGCATGTACCCTTAAGTAGCTTGAAGGGTGCAACACATGACAGTGTGCTGGAAATGTGCCCTACTCGACGGCAGGCTACAGATCCCAGGAGCGCCCAGGTAACGGGATTGTCTGTAGCTGGAAAATCTCTTCATGACTACTGTGTAATTCTAGTTATTAATCTTAGTCCATTTTAGTAGGTACTCCTGACCGTGATACTCAGGAGTCCCATCCTAGACATGATGCAAGACAGGACTGGATTAGCACAATCGCCCACGGTGTCTATGTTATTTATACAGGTCATGTCATGTCAGGTAGCCGTCGTAACAGCTGATCAAGATAAATCATGTCAGGTGTACTTGTCAGGAGTGCGCCACGACGGGCCACTATCATGTCATGTTCAATTATCATTCCAAACATATTAAGTAAATTCGTGATTATCAAGTTCGTGACAAAAGGCATAAGGATATAAAATAGACGTAAAAATATACAATAGGGGTTACAGGACATGGGCAAATAATAATAAAATAATAGTACACAGGGCTATTGGAGAGCCATGCGGCTCGGGCCTATGCGGCCAGGTATGGTCTCATGCGGCTGGAAAGAGAACAGCCCATGCGGCTAAATAGGGTCAGGCACATGCGGCTTAAAAGGGAAAGGCTTATGCGGTTGAAGGGTATTAGTCATATGCGGCCAGCGGTAAGGGGGGGGCGTATGCGGCTCACAGAAAGTAAGTCCATGCGGCTAGGAGTGATGGGCGCACATACGGCTGGCCGAGAGTGGTTTCATACGGCTGGCTGGGTTCGACCTTATGCGGCTAGCAGAATTCGAATTCATGCGGCTGACGGGACTGACGCCCATGCTGCTGCAGAAGCTAGGGGGGTGCATGCGGCTAAGTGGTTCAGGATCTCATGCGACTGGGATAAGACTCAGCCTATGCGGCCAAGAAGGAAGTAGACTTATGCGGTTTCGAGGAGTTCAGGCACATGCGCTCGACTCGAGTTCATGCGGCCAGAAGAACAAAAGTCTCATGCGGCTGGGAGAACACTTGCCGCATGAAATATTCATGCGGTCAAGTTAAGCACAGTTCATCTTCTCCAAAATTCCGAGAAGAAGAACACCATGAGAGCCAAGTTCTCAAGCTCCATAACCCCATCATTCGGGGCCCAAATCCGAACTTCCATAGGTCAAAATGGGGTAGAACGAAATTCTCAACAACATGGAACCATCAAAACTTAGTAATAACAAGATTAAGTAGATCAAAACCCAAGAAATCCAAAAATAATATAAATATAAATCTACAAGAATCTAGCAATAGAAAGTAAAAAATGCCAAGTTCTAAAGTAAGTTAAAATACTGTAGGGAAGAGAATGAAGCAACAAAATTAGAGTTCCTCCATGAAGCAAGTTGCACTTTCCTAGACCTCTCTCTCCCTCTCTCTGGTAGGTGAAGAAGTTAATGGAGGAAAGAAGAAGAGTAATGAAGAGAGAGAAAGAAGTGGATATTAATAAATACTAATGGTGGTGATAGGTAGGAGGCTCACCCCTTGGTCCATGATGAACCAATAGCAATCCCAAACCGAACCAACCCGAACCAAGATAAACCAAACCCAGGAGATATGCAAACACAAGATAAAATACGTACACGTATTCCAAAATACGTAATACGAACCACAGGCATTACAACTCTACCCACCTTAAAAGAATTCCGTCCTCAAAATTTAATCAAGAGGCTAGAGGGGCAATGACAAGCTACACTAATCGCAAGCAAGCATTAACTAGGCAATCAATCAATCATGCAAGCAAGGAATCGAAGGTATGAGGCATAAGAAGGATATTATACCTCATGAGTCAAACAAGTCGGGATATCGCGATCGGATATCATCCTCACGCTCCCACGTTGACTCACCCAAAGAGTGATGACCCCAAGCAACTCGGACTAACTTGATAGTCTTGTTCTTGAGTGTCTTCTCTCTCCGGTCCAATATAGACACGGGCCTCTCCTCATACGAAAGGTTGGTACCAACAACCAATTCCGAATGATCCAGGACGTGGCTCGGGTCTGGGATATACCGTCGTAATTGGGATACATGGAACACGTCATGTACCTCGCTTAGCGACGACGGAAGAGCGAGACGATAGGACACATCTTCTACTCGCTCCAGAATGTCAAACGGTCCTATATACCTAGGACTAAGCTTTCCCCGTACGCCGAAGCGAATGACGCCACGGTTAGGCGAAATCCTCAGGAATACATGATCGTCGATCGAAAACTCGAGAGGACGCCGATGAGAATCGGCCCAATAACGCTGGCGATCTTGGGAAACTCGAAGATGATCCTTGACTCTTCTAACCACTTCAACTATCTGGGCAATCATTTCTGGTCCAAGCATCTGCCTCTCTCTAACATCATCCCAGGCTAACGGGGATCGGCACTTCCTGCCATACAGCGCCTCGAGCGGTGCCATCTGGATGCTGGCCTGGAAACTGTTGTTCTACGAGAATTCCACCAGGTGCAAGTGATCTTCCCATGAACCACCGAAGTCAAGTATACAGGACCACAACATATCTTCAAGAGTCTGGATCGTGCGTTCCGACTGACCATCTGTCTGCGGATGATACGCTGAACTGAACTGGAGACGAGTTCCCAAACTCTCCTGCAGGCTACGCCAAAAGTGCGACGTAAATCTTGAATCTCGGTCCGAGGTGATACTGATCGGCACTCCGTGCAATCTGACGATCTGCCTAAGATACATCTCCGCTAGCTGAGCCGTCGACTGGCCAACTCTGAATGGAAAAAAGTGAGCCACCTTCGTGAGCCGATCAACAATAACCCAGATAGAATCTCTACCAGCTGGGAATCTAGGTAATCCAGTCACAAAATCCATGGTCACATGCTCCCACTTCCATTCTGGAATCGGCAAGGGCTGAAGAAGTCCAGCCGGTCTCTGATATTCGGCCTTAACTTGTTGGCAAACCAAACACCGAGAGACAAACCGAGCTATCTCTCGCTTCATGCTATCCCACCAAAAGTGCTGACAGATATCACGATACATCTTCGTACTGCCAGGATAGATGGAATACTGAGAACTGTGAGCCTCTGACATGATCTCCTGTCTGATATCTCTACCGGGTACACAAAGACGATTACCATGTCGAAGTGTACCATCTTCATGGATACATAACTCTGGTCTTCATCCTGCCTCACACTCTACTCTGAGTTGCTGAAGCTTGGAATTGACGGACTGAGCCATCTTGATCCTTTCGACTATAGTGGACTGAACTTGTATACTGGCCATCAATGCCACACTGGAAGGGAGGACAACTTCTATACCCATCTTCTGAAGATCGGCTAACAGTTCTGGTTGCGCTGTTAGGAAATAAACTCCGGCTCTCCTGCTCAATGCATCTGCAACAATGTTGGCCTTTCCAGGATGATACTGCAAGTTGACATCATAATCCACAAGCAGCTCTAGCCATCTCCTCTGACGCATGTTAAGATCCTTCTGGGTGAAAATATACTTCAGGCTCTTGTGGTCGGTGAAAATCTCTACCCTATCTCCATACAAGTAGTGCCTCCACAACTTAAGTGCAAACACTACAGCTGCCAGCTCTAAGTCATGCGTTGGGTAATTTCTCTCATGATCACGAAGTTGTCGTGACGTATAAGCTATTACCTTTCCATGCTGCATCAGAACACATCCTAGGCCTCTGCCTAAAGCATCACAATATACTGAGAATCCACCGGTTCCATCTGGAAGCGTGAGAATAGATGCCGTTATCTGGCCTTGCTTCATCTGCTCGAAAGAACTCTGACACTCGGCTGTCCAAGCAAACTGTGCATCCTTGCGGGTCAATTGGGTCAATGGCGCTGAGATCCGAGCAAAATCTGAAACAAATCGCCGGTAATAGCCGGCCAATCCAAGAAAACTGCGAACTTCTGCAACTGTGCTGGGCACTGGCCATGACTCAATAGCCACAATCTTCTGGGGATCCACTTCTACTCCTCCTCTGGTGATGATATGACCCAAGTACGAAATGCGATCGAGCCAGAACTCGCTTTTACTGAACTTGGCATATAACTGGTGCTCCCTGAGAATTTGAAGAACCACACGGAGATGCTGCTCATGCTCCTCCTCACTCTTGCTGTAGACAGGATGTCATCCAAGAACACAATCACAAACCGATCTAAGTAAGGCATGAAGATGCGATTCATGAGATCCATGAATACCGTCGGCGCATTGGTTGCTCCAAAGGGCATCACAAGGAACTCCCAATGCCTATACCTCGATCTAAAAGCTGTCTTCGGGTTGTCCTGCTCTCTGACCCTGATCTGGTGGTATCCTGAGCGCAAGTCGATCTTCGAGAATACTGATGCCCCTTTGAGTTGATCAAACAAGTCATCTATCCTCGGGATAGGGTATCTGTTCTTGATTGTCACTGAGTTCAAGGTACGATAATCAACACATAACCTGGACGTACCATCCTTCTTTTTCACAAGAAGTATCGGGGCTCCCCAAGGCGATCCACTAGCACGAATGAATCCCTTGGCTCGAAGTTCTTCAATCATCTTGTACAAGATCTCCAATTCTGAAGGCGCCATCCTGTAGACTCTCTCTGATACTGGGGCCGTCCCAGGAATCAAGTCTACGGTGAACTCGATCTCCCGTTCTGGCGACATACCTGGAAGCTCTTCTAGAAAAACATCTAAAAACTCTTCGACTATCCGGGGCAACTGCACTGCTGCTACTACCATCCGCAATACTGGAGGAGAAGGCTCAACTTTACCTCGGGAGAAGGAAAACTATGGCTCGCCTAGAATGCTAAAAACAACCCTACCAATATGGCAGTCTATTCTAGCATACTGGTTCATCAACCAATCCATCCCTAAGACCACATCATAATCGGCCATCGGGAACTCTATCAATCTAGCGGGAAATTCCTTACCGCTAACTACGATCCGACACGAGGAAAACACCCTATCGACTCCCACAAGTCCGTTACCAGTAAGTATATTGAGCCTTACTGATAATGACTCGGGCTCCAATCCTACCCGTGTCGCAAATCGTGCAGACATAAAAGAATGCGATGCACTAGAATCAAATAAAGCTGAAGCTAGAAAGGAGTTGACGAGAATAGTACCTGCCACTACTGTAGTGCCCCGACCCGCAAGATGCCTTATGATGGATGGTTGGTTCAATGAAGCCTTGTTGGACTTAGGATTATGCGAAGGATCGCTTGGAAGACTATGCGATCGTGGCGGGAATCGTCCTATGAATGTGAGTAGTGTTGAACCCTTCAAAGATCCTTTAGCTTCACGCTTAAAATAAGGATGAGTATGCTATGTTTCTTATTGTGTTGTTCAATAATACCTTGCATGGAATTTGGAAAGATAATAAAAGATAATAATCACCTGAACGTAAACTGTTGTGGCTAGATGAATTGTATGCTTGTACGCTGTTGCGATGAATTACATGACAGGTGAAGGCAAAGTCCCAAATACTTGGGCAGGTGAGTATATTGAGCTTTGGCTCAATGAATAGATGGCAAAACAGATGTTAAGACCCAAAGAACTGGGTAGTGAGTATGCTTGAATTGCATTCAAATGAATGAATGCTAAACAGACGCTAAGTCCCAGGAATTGGGCGGTGAGTACACTGAGTTTGGTTGGAAAGATGTATAGTATCAAAGATGTGGCAAAAGGGGTAACAACATTCTATTATCCTGTCGCCGATGTAGAATGTTGATTACGCCAAGACCCTGGATTGGGTAGAGGATAATATGAGCATTGGCTCAAGGCAAGATGGCTAGATGGCAAGATGGTAATATGAATGAGAATGGTGGCTGAATTACTTAGTTTTCCTTATCATGCATTATATGTTTTCTTCTTAGATAAGTTGCATATAGTTGCATGGTCATGGACAACTTGTCGACAAGGTAGTTTCCTCGAACGGTATTCCTGGGCCATGGAACCCGGTTCGTCCTAGGGGGAAACAAGAAATGTGTCGACGTACTGGCATCGATAAACAGGACTTGCAGTGAGGCTAGCTACCTGCACTGAAAGGGCGCCGTTGTACCAGTAAGACGGTCCGGGATGGCGTGTCGCCAGTGACCTTCATATAGATAGGTCAGGTGCTAATGATGTCTTATGCAGGCAGAGTAAGTTATTACTCAAATACAGGAAAGGATGTCGGCTGTTGGTAAGAATCACCTGAATGGTGATAATCATATTGAATCATGATATTATTCCTAACCATGTCTTGTGCAGGCAGAGTAAGTATTATAAATGTACAGGGATGGCTACACGACCGTGGGTAAGAATCACCAAAGGGTGATAACAGTATACTTTAAATTATGTTGGCTATGAGATTTGCATGCTTTACTTCTTGTCGACTATAACATGAAATTGACCCTAAGGCAACAAGAAAGACCACTGTTAATAATGTTCTGTAATATGATTACTTAGTGTTGTCTTCTTAGGTGAGTTGGGCCAGCACCGCTCGCCAGTACATTGATGATGTACTGACCCACGTTGTGGGCAATATTACAGGTGTTTGCTTGGGGGAAATCCTGTGAATCAGTGCTTGGCATCGATGAATCGGATGGGTGTGCAGAAGCTCTTCTTGCAAGACGATGTCTTCTGCTATATGGGACATAATGTATAGAACAGGGGAACTCAGTTGTACCAGTGAGATTGTAGCCATATTGGCAAGTTTATTGTAAAGAAGCTGGTATATTCAGTTGTAGCCTAAAGGACAAGTGTATACATTCAGTCGGCTATTTATGAAGTCTTGTAAACAGTTGTAAACTCTGTATTCCGCTGCGAGTCTTGTAATCAATTGTAAACTCTGTATTCCGCTGCAAGCCTTTTAATCCATTCTTGATTATCAATAAAGAGATACATTTCTTCATAAATTGTGTGACTTCAATTTATCTGCTTGGTTCCGCTGCCTTATTTATGTTTTCTGAGAATTACCAGGAACTGTAATGGTTTTGCCTTGTACAAGTGCAATCTAGACTTGTACGGCATCACGTCCAGTGGCTTATTTTCGATCCTCCTGGATCGGGACGTGACATAATGGTATCAGAGCACGGCTTTACGTCCTTGGATTCCTATTCGATTTGTTTCGAATCAACGTTGCTACTAAGATGATTCTAAGCTGCTTCCGTGATGATTCAAAGATTGCTTCCGCGATTATTCAAAGTTGCTTCCGCGGTGAATCAAAGTTGCTTCCGCGAATACTCAAAGTTGCTTCCGCGATGAAATCAAAGTTGCCTCTATGATGACTCATAGTGCTTCTGCGATTATTCTGTGCTGCTTCCAAACTATTCTATGTTGTACCCTTGACTGAAAGTCCGTTGATCATTCTAACCTCTCACTGGGTGTTCCATACAATAAGTCTAAATATGTGGGCTGTGATATGTGTGCTTTGTTGAATTTCTAAAAGATACCAAAAAAGAATAACAATGATACGATGTGTAAGTTTGTGATGTATGCTGGATGTCTTATTTGTGGGATTCTTTGAATCGATTGTTATGCAGCAATCGACAATGGGTGATGGCATGGTATGTTGGAACAGAATGTGCATGGATTTCAGTGAATAGGAATCGACAGAATCTTGAGTTGATATTTGTGGTCAGCATAACCACTGCAGGATGGATTGTCCATGTTGGACGTTGGTCTGATGCGAGGAATATTGTGTTGGGAATGGCTTGAGCTCTGAGTGGTATATTGTGTATACCCTCGTAGTGATAAGATGTCCCTTGACCTTTGATGTGTCTATGATTTTGTGATTGCCTTACCTATAAGGTAGTGGGTGGTATCGAATCGTAGCTGAGCTTACGATTGATACATGTGGGCTAGGCGTGTTCCTTGATTGTTAAGTTGGATGACCATTGTGAGATTTTGATGTGTTTAGATGAACCATCGCTAGACCTTGTCGGTTAGCATTAAGTTGGGTAATAAGAGAATTGAGAATATGAAATGATGCCTTGGTTGGGAAAGAAAAGAATTTCAGATTCAGGCGAGTACTTGAATCAGTGGGTAGAAGGATTGTAGGCTTGGTAACGATAGTGTGGTGTTGCTATCGAATGATTTTGCGGGAATAACTATGGACCGAATATTGAACAATGTTGGAATTGAGTTAAAGAAATTGCATGTTGGATATCGATAGAACTGATGGTAATGTTAGACGCTTATCGGGATATTGCGAATGATTTAGAAAATGCAGAGAGTTGCATCGACGACCGAAAAGTTAGAGAATGGGCTTGTGGAATAGATGATATTAGCACGTGGTGCAGTGTGCTTGAAGGAAATTGATGTCCCGAATTAACAAGTTATGACCCTTGACTATTTTGAGGCATAGAGAATGGGTACTTGTCCCTTGATGTACGAAAGAGTAGATGTTCCTTACGAGAGTCGAATGGCTGGAATACAAATAAGTATCGAGGTGCAGCGATATGTAATAGACCCTGTCAATAGATGATGTTGTCGCATGGATAACAAGTTTGGTGGGATATAGAATTGTGGGATTATGACTTAGCTAATTAAGTTATGTCATATGCAATTGGATGATCGAAGTAAGAATGCTAGATGATTGGTGCCATAGAGATTGGATCGGTACATGAATAGTAAATCTTCTTATGGAATCATAAGGAGATGATACAAAACTAATATTGATGGTTAACGTGAATTGCTAAGAGATGTCCGTGTTGGTGTTAGAAAATTTATAAATGATGCCTCGGAAGAAATATGATTATAGTTGCCTTATTTTTGTTGGTTAAAAGAGTACGGACCGTATCGATGATCTAAGAATGTGGGAAACGAATATGTCGCAAAGAGACCGTAGGAAAGAAATCATAAGTGATAAACTATTGAGATAGCAATGTCAGATGATGACTCAGAATAGTTGACCCGATTGAATAGACAATTTGAGTACGATATGAGGATACAAGTTGGATCGAACAGATGCTATGTCTATGCAAATGGAAATTGAAAGTTGAATATTCTATTGAGGAGTCTTATATGATAGCTTCGAGATTGACCCATAGATTGTTGGATAGAATTGTCGGATAGATTTGGTCGGTTGCGGGTAAGTCTAGAATGAGACTTCGTTGGGTATGACTCGAGTATGAGTACGGGTAGAAAGACTTGACCCTAGATTGTTGGCTAGTTGCCTAGATTGTCGGTTGGTTGCCTAGATTGTTGGCTAGTTGCCTAGATTGTCGGTTGGTTGCCTAGATTGTTGGCTGGTTGCCTAGAGTGTCGGTTTGTTGCCTAGATTGTTGATTGCTTGCTTAAGTCTCAGATTGGTTGGCTATGTTCTTCAGTTGTCCGTGATGGGTATAAGTTCATAAGATTGGGGTGGCGTCCCATGTCCCTAAGTTGGTCAGACCATAGAGTTGCCCTATGTTGAGAATTGGTTGCCTCTAAGATAAGAGATAAGTATGTCCCTGATAGCTACTCAT
The DNA here is from genome assembly GCA_029216955.1 of Iris pallida. NCBI lineage: Eukaryota > Viridiplantae > Streptophyta > Magnoliopsida > Asparagales > Iridaceae > Iris > Iris pallida. Next base: position 201,958 of record JANAVB010010599.1, on the reverse strand, counting down.
CTCATATGGGTTAGCTGAATGTCTTGTTTAGCTTAGATTAGCTGACCGTAGAGACTTGATTGTATGCTAAGTTGACTATTGGAAAACCGTAGGATGTCCCTATTGGTGTTGCGTGAGTATAGTTGGAATGAATAAGATGTGTTGGAAGGTAGGCTTTGGAATGGAATAGATATTTGGGAAATTTTGATGTTATAATGTTGGATGGGATGACGGATCATGTTGGTTTCGGAAATTGAGTTGCCTTGGTTGAAATGTTGGGAATTGTTAGAACTGGTTGGATTGGTTGATTGATATTGAGCTACAAAAATTGTTGGTAGTGCTTTGAGATAGTTGGAATAATTTCATTGATCGGATCAAGATTGAGGATAAGTGTAATGACGGAAATGGATAGTGCATGTAGCCGAGATCGGCGAATGTGAATATGAATGACCCTCAGAATTAATGTTGCTGGAATATGATAGTTGTCTATGCGAGAGGATAATATTGTTGGCTTGATCAATACGAAGAAACTTTTGAGTACAATGAGAAATATTACTAGAGTGGGATGATGGTACAATTTGATGGATGAATCAGGATCGAGAGAATTTATGAGTTACAAACAATGTGTATGGATGCGAACGATGATGAGTACAAGATTTGACCGATGAGAATCGGGGTATCAAAATAAAATGTTGCTATGGGATTTATCAACTTTGGTGGCATGGATGACAATGAACTTGAAAGGAATACTTGATACATCTAAGTTTGAATATTTTGAAATGTTGGATCGGTTGAGGAAAATTTATCGAATTGGAATTGGCGACATCTATCGTCTTAGTAATTGGTTGGAATATTGAATAAACAAAGTGGGATTATACGAGATGCTCAAAAAGAATTATTGATGTTCAAAAAGGAAGGTACACCGTAGCTCGTTCGTTTTCTCTATCACTGAACTTGGCTGAAGTGCATGTATTTCGGGGACGCCTAAAATATGTGTATGATTCCGACTAGGTGGTATGCTGAATTCAAACGAAGCCACGGGAAGGATTATCATGTGCTAAGGATTTGCACGAGTGTCGGAGGAAAGATCAAAGATGGTAAACTATGTTGAATCAATTGGGATGTTGTAACAAAATGGTACATTACTTGAAATCAATCGAGAGATTGCGGAGAAATATTAGATGGTGCAAAGTTGATCGTTGAAAAGTTTCATGAAGAGTTGGTTGAAATTTTGGGGATGAGTTTCGTTTTAAGTTTCGAGGACGAAACTTTTTATAGGTGGTATATATTGTAGTGCCCCGACCCGCAAGATGCCTTATGATGGTTGGTTGGTTCAATGAAGCCTTGTTGGACTTAGGATTATGCGAAGGATCGCTTGGAAGACTATGCGATCGTGGCGGGAATCGTCCTATGAATGTGAGTAGTGTTGAACCCTTCAAAGATCCTTTAGCTTCACGCTTAAAATAAGGATGAGTATGCTATGTTTCTTATTATGTTGTTCAATAACACCTTGCATGGAATTTGGAAAGATAATAAACGATAATAATCACCTGAACGTAAACTGTTGTGGCTAGATGAATTGTATGCTTGTACGCTGTTGCGATGAATTACATGACAGGTGAAGGCAAAGTCCCAAATACTTGGGCAGGTGAGTATATTGAGCTTTGGCTCAATGAATAGATGGCAAAACAGATGTTAAGACCCAAAGAACTGGGCAGTAAGTATGCTTGAATTGCATTCAAATGAATGAATGCTAAACAGACGCTAAGTCCCAAGAATTGGGCGGTGAGTACACTGAGTTTGGTTGGAAAGATGTATAGTATCAAAGATGTGGCAAAAGGATTGGGTAACAACATTCTATTATCCTGTCGCCGATGTAGAATATTGATTACGCCAAGACCCTGGATTGGGTAGAGGATAATATGAGCATTGGCTCAAGGCAAGATGGCTAGATGGCAAGATGGTAATATGAATGAGAATGGTGGCTGAATTACTTAGTTTTCCTTATCATGCATTATATGTTTTCTTCTTAGATAAGTTGCATATAGTTGCATGGTCATGGACAACTTGTCGACAAGGTAGTTTCCTCGAACGGTATTCCTGGGCCATGGAACCCGGTTCGTCCTAGGGGAAAACAAGGAATGTGCCGACGTACTGGCATCGGTAAACGGGACTTGCAGTGAGGCTAGCTACCTGCACTGAAAGGGCGCCGTTGTACCAGTAAGACGGTCCGGGATGGCGTGTCGCCAGTGACCTTCATATAGATAGGTCAGGTGCTAATGATGTCTTATGCAGGCAGAGTAAGTTATTACTCAAATACAGGAAAGGATGTCGGCTGTTGGTAAGAATCACCTGAATGGTGATAATCATATTGAATCATGATATTGTTCCTAACCATGTCTTGTGCAGGCAGAGTAAGTATTATAAATGTACAGGGATGGCTACACGACCGTGGGTAAGAATCACCAAAGGGTGATAACAGTATACTTTAAATTATGTTGGCTATGAGATTTGCATGCTTTACTTCTTGTCGACTATAACATGAAATTGACCCTAAGGCAACAAGAAAGACCACTGTTAATAATGTTCTGTAACATGATTACTTAGTGTTGTCTTCTTAGGTGAGTTGGGCCAGCACCGCTCGCCAGTACATTGATGATGTACTGACCCACGTTGTGGGCAATATTACAGGTGTTTGCTTGGGGAAATCCTATGAATCAGTGCTTGGCATCGATGAATCGGATGGGTGTGCAGAAGCTCTTCTTGCAAGACGATGTCTTCTGCTATATGGGACATAATATATGGAACAGGGGAACTCAGTTGTACCAGTAAGATTGTAGCCATATTGGCAAGTTCATTGTAAAGAAGCCGATATATTCAGTTGTAGCCTAAAGGGCAAGTGTATACATTCAGTCGGCTATTTATGAAGCCTTGTAAACAGTTGTAAACTCTGTATTCCGCTACGAGTCTTGTAATCAATTGTAAACTCTGTATTCCGCTGCAAGCCTTGTAATCCATTCTTGATTATCAATAAAGAGATACATTTCTTCATAAATTGTGTGACTTTAATTTATCTGCTTGGTTCCGCTGCCTTATTTATGTTTTTTGAGAATTACCAGGAACTGTAATGGTTTTGCCTTGTACAAGTACAATCTAGACTTGTACGGCATCACGCCCAGTGGCTTATTTTCGATCCTTCGGGATCGGGGCGTGACAACTACCTCTTCGGGTGCTAATCCTTCCTCTGCGGTCATCACCATAGCCTGACCATGCCCTCGGGGTGCTGGTCCCCTCTGCTGAAATCCTCGCTGCCTGCTCTGACTCTGGGCTTGGGCTTGTGCATACTGCTGGGGGTTCTGCTGCTGGAATACTTGGGACTGAGGCGGCAAGGGCCTCGGCAATGGATACTGCTACTGCTGAACCGGTGCTGGTCCTCTCACCGAAGAGCTAGAAAGGTTGGACGATGATGAACCACCCCTATTCGGGCAGGATCCAACCCTATGGTATGGTGCTCCACATGCCAGGCACAATTCCTGTGCCCTGCGATATTCTGCCACCACATGGCCTGGCTTCCCACAATGAGAACATCCTACGACGGAAGACTGCTTCTGCTTCTGCTGCTACTGCTGAGGGTACGTCTGGGTTGAATGCTGAACCGACGTTACTGAGGCTTCTCGCCTCGGAGCTCCAATAGTCAAGGCCCTGGCTGCCGGGGCTGGGGCTGAAGACTGATTCATCTGGCCGTGGGATCTCTTCCGACCTCCGGCCCTATCCACAATCCTCTGGGAGATATACTCATGCCTCCTAGCTGCTCTCAAGACTACATCAAAAGTCTGATGCTCAAACTGCTCAACTGCCAACAAAATCTCCAGGTAAAGCCCCTGCTGAAATCGCTGGGCTCTATCATACTCGGTTGCCACCAAAGTGGGAGCAAACCGACTGAGTCACGAAAACTCGGCCGCATATCCGTCGACCGTCCTGCCCATCTGCTTCAGATTGGTGAACCTCGTCTGTAGGTCATACCGAGCTACAGCATCAAAATACTTGGTCTGGAATCTCTCTCTGAACACCGCCCAAGCAATGGGTGCTGCTAATCCAACGGCCTGAGCCGCCCACCAGCTGCGGGCAAGATCTAGCAACTGCAGGCGCACCACGGCTACCTTCTCGTTCTCTGGGGTCCTGGCTGCTTCTAGAATCACTTTTGTATCCTGAAGCCATGCATCTGCAGTGATAGCGTCTTCACTACCGTCGAATATAGACACGGGCTAACTTGATAGTCTTGTTCTTGAGTGTCTTCTTTCTTCGGTCCAATATAGACACGGGCCTCTCCTCATACGAAAGGTTGGTACCAACAACCAATTTCGAATGATCCATTATATGGCTCGGGTCCGGGATATACCGTCGCAGTTGGGATACATGGAACACGTCATGCACCTCTCTTAGCGACGGCAGAAGAGCGAGACGATAGGACACATCTCCTACTCGCTCCAGAATATCGAACGGTCCTATATACCTAGGACTAAGCTTTCTCCGTACGCCAAAACGAATGACGCCACGGTTAGGCGAAATCCTCAGGAATACATGGTCGTCGACAGAAAACTCAAGAGGGAGCCGATGAGAATTGGCCTAATGACGCTGGCGATCTTGGGCAACTCGAAGATGATCTCTGACTCTCCTGACCACCTCAACGGTCTGAGCAATCATTTCAGGATCGAGCATCTGCCTTTCTTCGACATCGTCCCAAGCTAGCGAGGATTGGCACTTCCTTCCATACAGTGCCTCGAACGGTGCCATCTGGATGCTAGCTTGGAAACTGTTGTTGTACGAGAACTCCACCAGGTACAGGTGATCTTCCCACGAACCACCGAAGTCGAGTGTGCAAGATCTTAACATATCCTCAAGAGTCTGGATCGTGCGTTCCGACTGAACATATGTCTGCGGGTGATATGCTGAGCTAAACTGGAGGCAAGTCCCCAAACTCTCTTGCAGGCTACGCCAAAAGTGTGACGTGAATCTCGAATCTCTGTCCAAGGTGATACTGACTGGTACTCCATGAAGTCTGACTATCTGCCTGAGGTACATCTCTGCTAGCTGAGCCGTCGACAGACCAACTCTGAATGGAAGAAAGTGAGCCACCTTCGTGAGCCTGTCTATGACAACCCAAATAGCATCTCTGCCTGTCAGAGATCTAGGTAATCCAGTCACAAAATCCATGGTTACATGCTCCCACTTCTATTCTGGAATTGGTAAGGGCTGAAGAAGTCCAGCTAGCCTCTGATGTTCAGCCTTAACTTGTTGGCAGACTAAATAACGAGAGACAAACCGGGCTATCTCCCTCTTCATGCCATTCCACCAAAAGTGCTGGCGGATATCACGGTATATCTTCGTGCCACCGGGGTGAATGAAATACTGCGAACTGTGGGCCTCTGCCATGATCTCCTGTCTGATATCTCCACTGGGTACACAAAGACGCCTCCCATGCCTAAGTGTACCGTCTTCATGGATACATAACTCTGGTCGTCGTCCTGCCTTACACTCTGCTCTGAGTCGCTGAAGCTTGGAATCTGCTGACTGCGCCATCCGGATCCTCTCGACTATAGTGGACTGAACCTGCATACTGGCCATCAATGCCATACTGGAAGGGAGAATAACTTCTATACCCATCTTCTGAAGATTGGCTAATAACTCTGGCTGCGCTGTGAGAAAATAAACTCCAGCTCTCCTGCTCAATGCATCTGCAACAACGTTGGCCTTTCCTGGGTGATACTGCAGGTTGACATCATAATCCACAAGTAGCTCCAGCCACCTCCTTTGACGCATGTTAAGATCCTTGTAGCTCTGATACCAATTATAGGAACCCTAGAGGGGGGGTGAATAGGGTCAAGCTAACTAATCAAGCACTTAGCACAAGCTAATTGGCAATTTAAAAATATAAGTGCAAGAGAAGAAGCAAACACAATACCGACACCCGATATATCCTGGTATCCTCCTAAGAGGCAGTCCAGTCCCGGAACTCTCTCCGGCTTTAATCCACTATTTGAGCAAATAGTTACACACGAATTTGGATCCGAAGAACTCGCTAACTTCTTACACAAGAGCTTTAATCCGAAGGGCTCTCCGACTTCAACCGAGAGTTTGGATACGAAGACTCCCCAACTTCAACCGAGAGTTTGGATACGAAGACTCTCCAACTTCAACCTTTCATAATAGGTTTTGATCTCCTTATAGAATAGGATGAAGATCTCACTTTTCAACTCAATAACTCTAACACAATTTATAGATGGCAAATAAAGGCTTTGTAGAGTTGTATGTGGATAAGCTTTGGTGGTTTGGAAATTTTTAGGCTCAAAGCATCAACCTTGAATGAAGGGGTTCAAGGCTATTTATAACCAAAGCATTAAAAAGAGCTCAAGGCAACTTTTCAGTCCACGAACCGGCATACCGCCGGTATGATCCGGCATACCGGCGGTATACCAGTCTGGGATTGCAACGGCTCGAAATATAGCCGTTGGGATCATTTAATGCTGAAAATTCGACCGTTGGAATTTCAACGTTATTGAATCGGTATACCGTCGGTATGATCCAGTATACCGTCGGTATGCCGATTTTGTGGACAGAAACTTTCTGTGAACAAAATCGGTATACCGCCTGTATGCACCGGTATACCGTCGGTATGTCGGTTTTCAGCCAAAAATGATCCTGGGCTAGTTTCTGCCCTAGCTTTCGATTTTGCCATCCATTTCTTGTGTTTACAATAATTCCTAAGACTCATTACAGACTCCAGATAAACTTAGGCAGGTGCAAGCTTCTTTAGAGTCTTGGAATGATGATGGCATGGCTTGGCTTCTTCCTTTGATAGGTGTTGGCTTTTTCCCTTGGCGGCAGCTATCCAAAGATATCCAGTTTGCAAAAACTGAATACCTTTCGGGGGCTTCGCCCCCGAACCCCCAACGAGGGACGCTGCCCCCTCGACCCCCGTCCGCTGACCGGGCAGCGGAACCCCCGAGTGCGTGGCTCCAGAGATGTCATCGGGTGGTTCAGAGAAATCTTGTGGGATCCGTCGTCTTTGGCCCACCATGATTTCTTTATTGCATATGTCCACATTGATCTTGCTTATTGCTTTTCTGTATGTACATGTTAGACGAACAAAGTAATATACATAGTAGCAAGAATGATAAGTTTAATGCACATTAGGACAATACTGAGTTTAAGTATAAGTGCTAAGGTGATAGCATAAATGTTAGTGATATCATAATAATTAAACTTAATTGAATAACCACAATCAAAAACATAGTTTTGATTTTTGCAACCCGATTAAATTTAAGATAGATAAGCTCATATCACTAATATGTAAACCAATAGGCACATATCACCAATGGTATAAGTATAAGTACAAATGCTATAGCGATAGTATAAAGATTAGTGATAATGAAATGCTAAACTTAACATATTAACCATATTCAAAAACATGATACAATCATTGGGCCAACATTCTATACCCATCTTCTGAAGATCGGCTAATAACTCTGGCTGCGCTGTGAGAAAATAAATTCCAGCTCTCCTGCTCAATGCATCTGCAACAACGTTGACCTTCCCTGGGTGATACTGCAGGTTGACATCATAATCCACAAGTAGCTCCAGCCACCTCCTTTGACGCATGTTAAGATCCTTCTGGGTGAAAACATACTTCAGGCTCTTGTGGTCGATAAAAATCTCCACCCTCTCCATATAGGTAGTGCCTCCACAACTTAAGTGCAAACACTACTGCTACCAGCTCCAAGTCATGGGTTGGATAATTCCTCTCATGATCACGAAGTTGTCGTGACGCATAAGCTATCACCTTTCTATGCTGCATCAGAACACATCCCAAACCTCTGTCTGAAGCATCACAATACACTGAGAATCCCCCGGTTCCACCTGGAAGCGTGAGAATAGGAGCCGTCATCAAGCCTCGCTTCAATCTTTCAAAAGAATCCTGGCACTATGCTGTCCAAGCAAACTGCACATCCTTGCGGGTCAACTGGGTCAATGGCGCTGAGATCCGAGCAAAGTCTGAAACAAATCGTCGGTAGTAGCCGGCCAATCCAAGAAAACTGCGAATTTCTGCCACCGTGCTGGGCACTGGCCATGTCTCAATGGCCACAATCTTCTGGAGATCTACTTCCACTCCTCCCCTGGTGATGATATGACCCAAGTACGAAATGTGATCGAGCCAGAACTCACATTTACTGAACTTGGCATACAACTGGTGCTCTCTGAGAATCTGAAGAACAACTCTGAGATGCTGCTCATGCTCCGTCTCACTTTTGCTGTAGACCAGGATGTCATCTAGGAACACAATCACGAACTGATCCAAATAAGGCATAAAGATACGATTCATGAGGTCCATGAATACTGCCGGTGCATTGGTTGCTCCAAATGGTATCACAAGGAACTCCCAATATCCATATCTCAATCTAAAAGCTGTCTTCGGGATGTCCTGCTCTCTGACTCTGATTTGATGGTATCCTGACCGCAAGTCAATCTTCGAGAATACTGCTGCCCCTTGAGTTGATCGAACAAGTCATCTATCCTCGGGAGAGGGTATCTGTTCTTGATTGTCACAGAGTTCAAGATACGATAATTAACACATAACCTGGACGTACCATCATTCTTTTTCACAAGGAGCATCGGAGCTCTCCAAAGCGATCCACTAGCACGAATGAATCCCTTGGTTCTGAGTTCTTCAATCATCTTGTATAATATCTCTAGCTCTGATGGCGCCATCCTGTAGACTCTCTCTGATACTGGGGCTGTCCCGGGGATCAAGTCGATGGTGAACTCGATCTCTCGCTCTGGCGGCATCCCTGGAAGCTCTACGGGGAAAACATCTGGAAACTCTTCGACTATCCGAAGTAACTGCACTGCTGCTACTGCCATCCGCAACACTGGAGGAGAAGGTTCAACTTCGCCTCGGGAGAAGAAAAACTTCGGCTCGCCTGGAATGCTAAAAACAACCCTGCCAATGTGGCAGTCTATCCTAGCATACTGGTTTCTCAACCAATCCATCCCTAAGACTACATCATAATCGGCCATCAGGAACTCTATCAATCTAGCGGGAAACTCTCTACCGCTAACTATGATCCGACACAAGGAAAATACCCTATCTACTCCCATAAGTCCATTACCAGTAAGTATATTGAGCCTTACTGATAATGACTCGGGCTCCAGTCCTATCCGTGTCGTAAATCGTGCAGACATAAATGAATGCGAGGCAACAGAATCAAATAATACTGAAGCTGGAAAGGTGTTGACGAGAATAGTACTTGCTACTACCTCACCTGGTGCTATTCTTTCCTCTCCCATGGTCAAGGCCAGCACTTGACCATGCCCTCTAGGTACGGGTCCCCTCTGCTGAAGACTCCTCTGTCTGCTCTCAGGGCTTGGGCATATTGCTGCGATCTCTGCTGCTGGAATGCCTGGACCTGCATCGGCAACGGCCTCGGGAACGCGTACTGCAGCTGCTGCTGCTGCTGCTGGACCGGTGATGGTCCTCTAACTGAAGGACTAGAGAAGGCCGATGAACTCTCCCTGTTCGGGTAATTTCCAACCCTGTGGTCTGGGGCACCACAAACCAAGCACAAACCCTGTGCTCTGCGACACTCTGATACCACATGCCCTAGCTTCCCATAGTGTGAACATCCCACTGTGGAAGACTGCTTCTGCTTCTGCTTCTGCTGCTGAGAGTGCGTCGGGGTAGAATGCTGAACCGACGTCACTGAGACCGCCCGCCTCGGAGCTCCAATGGTCAAAGTCCTGGCCGCCGGGGCTGGTGCTGATGACTGATTCATCTGGCTATGGGATCGCTTCCGACCTCCGGTCCTATCCACGATCCTTTGGGAGGTATATTCATGCCTCGGGGCTGCCCTCAGTACTGCATCAAAGATCTGATGTTCAAACTGCTCCACCGCCAACAAAATCTCTAGGTGGAGCCCCTGCTGGAACCGCTGGGCTCTATCGAACTCGGTCGCCACCAAGGTGGAAGCAAACCGACTAAGCCTGGAGAACTTGATCGCATATCCATTGACCGTCCTGTCCATCTGCTTCAGATTGGTGAACCTCGTCTGCAGATCATACCGAGCTACAACATCAAAATACTTGGTCTGGAATCTCTCCCTGAATACTGCCCATGAAATAGGGGCCACTAATCCATCGGCCTGCGCTGCCCACCAGCTGCGGGCAAGATCTAGTAACTGCAGGTGCACCACAGCCACCTTCTCGTTCTCTGGAGTCCCGGCTGCTTCTAGAATCACCTTTGTGTCCTGAAGCCATGCATCTGCAACGATCGCATCTTTACTGCCGTGGAAGAAGGGTTGGCCAAAGGTAAGCTTTGAGTCGGTTGGAATCTATGAATCGAATCGATGCAAAGGATAAGTCCCGTTTGAGCAAGTGCTGACTTTAGTTTATCTGGTGTGCAGGCTATGCTTTTATGCTGAACGATAAGAGGTCGGCATTTTGCCTTATGCAGTGAAGTGTCCGCGAAACCAAATCATGGCCTTGCAACGGATTATGGCATGGGCATGATAGGCTAAATCAACCGAGTAGTTCAAAAGGAATGGCTAAGCCCGAGAGTTAGCTATGCGACCAAGTTATGGAAGTGAGCCGCTTCAATCGGCGAAACGGCAAGGCATATCGGCTTAAGGTGGGCGGGTTCTTGACTCTCTCTCCCTATTCCTTCACGTCTAATAAAAGATATCATTGTATACGTAAGATGTTATCGAGTTAGCGAGCGTAGCTCGGCGATGAAAGGTCCAAGTATGTGTCGAACACTAAGATAGAACATTGAACAATCGAACAATTGAAATGACGTGCATCAAGTGTACGAGTCGCGGTAGGGCGGTGATGGTAGAACATTGAAAAACAATACCGAGATGTGCATCAAGTGCACGCCTCCGAGAACATTGAACACTAGACGTAGAACATTGACTACGGCGCTGAGCGTGCCTTCGTACACGGAAGCTAGGAAATGACTGAGTAACTACAGAATTAGGCTATGCGAACAACTTACGAATGATACGCGCTGAATATGAATACGAGATGACTAAGCCATTGGGCGTCGTGCATCAATATGGATGTGTTGGGGCATAACGCCGACGGAGCTCCCTATATGGATGGTGGATTATGTTTATGAGACGCGAATATGTTTATGGTGCGAGACTATGTTTATGGAACACGAGATGGATTGGAATGTATGACTTGTATGCGCGTATTACATGGTCAATGGACTCGGATGGTCTGTGCACGGGTGCAGCTTTCCTCGGACGGTTACGCCGGGGCACTGGGACCGTTCGACCTAGGAAGGAATTATGTGTGGTATTTATGGTGCACAACATTCGGACGGATTGCGACCGTCCAGTGCTGTGATAAGCTATGATATCCGTAAGTTTGGGATCCTTCGGATACTGGGCTAGCAACCCGTATCGAAGTGATTGTAGGCTTACACATAAGAGATGCCAAGTCTATTACGGTGTAAAACACTGTGACCTTCATATAGTTAGGGCCGGTGGGCTGAGATGAGAGTTGGGTGCAGACGCAGGGCCTGCGATCCTTATGCATTGTCTAAGTTTATGATTGGAATGTTGCGTGAATTATGGTCTCTTACATAAGTTCTAACCAATACAGGCTAAGGAAAATGGGACGGGGATGAACACGAACACTATGATTATGTTCAGATGTTGTCTAACTGTATCTGCTACAGGAACACGATCTCGGTCACATTTATATTAAGTGTTATGTATTGAATATTGCCATGAAACTGATCCTAAGGCTAAATAGAAAGATCACCAAATTAAGATGCATGTTTCACTATATATTTAGTATTTGGTTTGGGTGCGAGCGGGTCTTGATCAGTGCGAAGCGAGGACGAAAGCACTAATCCCCCACTAATTTATGTGCAGGTTCAGGTATGTTCAGCACGGGGCGGAGCTTGGCTTGGACGTGCCGAGGCATGGAGTCCTTGGCGTTCAAGAGGAGCTGCCGCATAGGCGTTCGGACTTGCGACATGGAGATGTTCGGCCGAAGACTACTTGTTGGCTATAAAGAGGCATAATATATGGAACAATGTAATCCTTTGTGAGCTAGAGAGATCATGAGCGTTGTAGCCAATTGGCATGTTAAGTTGGGCGATTCAAAGCCTTTGTAACCTTCAGTTCATTATGAATAAAAGAGATTCTTATGTTATACTATGTTTCCCTTCCGCTGCTTATGTTATCATTTTGAGATAAATACTATGTGAACCGTTATCTTGCCTGGCACGAGCGCAACTCCAGGCTCGTACGACATCACGCCCCAGTGAGGACGATGATTCGGGTAAAATCTAGCGAGGATGAGCGATTTCCCGGGTCGGGACGTGACAAGTTGGTATCAGAGCGGTTCTATCCTTTGGATCGTGCATGAATCTCTTTGACCCTCAGTTACTTCGCTATCGAATTCAGTTGACTCTAAGTTGTTTCCGCAACCGCATGGCTCATGGATCTGCTCGATGCTACATTAGATGTTCTATACGATAAGTCTATATTAAGTGCGTACGTCTGCCACAAGTATGTCGTGACTATCACGCTATCTCCGGGTGCCATCGGAGAGTGTTGGTTGCACGAAGTACAACGAGTTATGGGATGTTGGTTACACGAAGTGCAACAAGTTATGGAATGCTGGTCGTACGAAGTGCAACGAATATGGTGATGTTGGTTGCATGAAGTACAACGATATGTGTGGTCGATCGCACGAAGTGCGAGGAGCTATATGTTGTTGGTCTCACGAAGTGCGAGGAGATATGTGTTGTTGGTTGCACGAAGTGCAACGGGTCGATATGTGAGACGATGCGTGTTATATGGCTATGAGAATGGTTATGTGTCATTGGTTGTACGGAGTGCAGCAAGTCGTGAATCGTTCTTTGCATCGGTGCAACGAGTCGATAGGGTATGATGTACGTTGTATGGCTATGCGGATGGATAGCGATATGTTGGACGAGATTGAGCAATGACCTTAAGTGTCGAGAGTGAATTGTTGCACGAGTTGCAATGAGCGAGATTAGAAGATCATGGATGCGATAATAACGAGTCGAGATGGTCGCTAAGTCGAGTTTGAGTAGACGAACATGTATATTTGCTGAATATCGCGTTGAGCTTTGAATAAGCGAATGTTGCGTGTGTGATTGATATGATCGCTAAGGCACGGCGAGACTTGAACGAATTTCGAACTTGAACGAACGATAGGGCATGTTGGTCCAGTTGTTGTGCCAACTCGAGTAAGCAAATGCTAGAGCTGGGATCGGAAAGATCGCCACACGGGATAGAGATTTGAAGATAGATGTCGGACCTATGCGGAGTGTGATATCGAGTAATGATTCGATTTCGAGTGGTATATGCAATACCAATTATGCGATCAGTATAGCGAAGTATTGTATCGATGATGATAGACTCGATCCTGAGTGGTATATGGAATACCACTTAGCGATAGCTATGTTAAGCCGTTTGGTGACTTGCGATAGATTTCGTCGAGACGATTATGTTGTTACGATATATTTGTCCTCAACGGACGGAGTAGTACCGAGACTCGAGTGGGAATGATTTGATAGAAGTCGATGCGAGTATGCCTTGATGAATTGAGTTGAACGATTATACGCGAGTCGTATTGTCACGACCCGTACCGGCTAAAAGGGCACGTGACGCGACAACGCCCAGCCCTCACCGAAAAATCGACGTGGAACGCTGTAGATTTTTCTACTCTAAACAGTTTATATATATAACAAAAACCTGTCGAGAATATGGTCAACTCCGAACGGAGGACAAGCAATAAATATATATATGAGTACTCAATCACGACTCTAAGATAACAAAGTAAAGACTGAAAGAGAAAGACAACAAGACGATAAAATAATAACCTATCAAGTCCAAACACCAAATAATATACAAGTCCAAGTCTCTAATACAATCCATAATAATAACAGTCTCAAAAGTAGCTGGAGACAAAGTCCAGTATAAAAGACCTACTCTAACTAAACAATAGGTAAGGTCTCGCCAGGCGGAGCTAAGCCCTGCTGGACCAAAGTCTCCAGATCTAGGCCCACTACGTCATCCGGACCGTAGTAGGTAAAGTAATCTCCCTCATCTGCATCTGTAATATTTTCAACATATCCTATCAGGATGGAACGAGTACAATCTACTAACAACAGTTCACAAGATATGACAAAAGCTATAAGACTGTAAATAGAGAGTATATACAAGAAAATCATGGAATGTACATGTGAGTATCATGGCAAAGTAAGCTGTAAAACTAGAGCTAGAATAAGGCAAGTAAACTGATCATGGCATGTACAAGAATCAAGAATCATATCTCTAGGTGTGTGAGTACTAGCTATAATATGTGGCCGGCTTGGGTCTGCACAAGGTCTACTGATCAGCCAATCCCACGTGGAGTGTAGGATTGGTAGCATTCAAGGTCTACAAGAATAAACAAGGTGGGTAATGACCACACATCTACACTAATACTCCCCGTCCCCGACTGGTAGAGTGGATTCAAGCAAGACACGTTATGACACGGGATTCTACGAGAAGGGAGCAAGTCTTCTTGAGAATCGGTGTCCATATACTGTACAAGAACTACAAGGGGGCTTGCACAAGATATACCAAGATAACGAGAAATAACATCTCATGTCGGAATCCATGAATACCAATCCGTGTGACCAATGTGTCGAGAACAAGCATATCCACACTAATTATATGAATCATAACAATCATTATAAATTAGAAAAGTGTCAAAGAATATACTCGCCTGTAATATGATATGGTATGTCAACTGGAGCAAATGCAGCGTCTCGAGGACCTATAGAGAACAAGACGTATTAATACTATGTTTAGGAAGTAAAATCAAATCAATTTGAATCCTATTAAGTCATTCTAGGTCAAGACACATCAAACTAGACTGTACGAGGTCAACCTAAGTCATATTAGGTCTAGCTAGGTCATACTGGGTCAATGCAAGTCAAACGGAATTAATCTAGGTCGATTTGAGTCAACGGTTGACTTACAGTTGACTTTTGGTCAACTGGTCAACTCTGGTCAACCATGGTCAACTCTGGTCAACCCTAGGTCAACTCTAGGTCACTGGTGACTAACAGTTGACTTTTGGTCAACTGCACAAGTCTAATGGAATTTGGAACTAAATTGGGCAAAGTGTTGACCCATAGTTGACTTTCGATCTAAAAAGTCAACCATGGTCAACCGGGGTCAAGACTAGGTCTAGACGGCTATTTCTAATCATTACCAACCTCTACAACCCATATCCAAGTCCATCTTGGACTTCGAAACCCAAATCTTGGCCATAGGCCAATATCCTATTTTTACCTTTTCTAAGGTAAAATTATAGCCTAGGTGGAAACCTAGTTAGCCTACCTACGCTTATTATTTTGATCCGATCTCCCCAGGGTAGTATGATACTAGCCTATACATATATTACCTACCAAAATTCCTAGGTAACGTGGACATCCGGTCCATGATACGGCCCATTGCCAAAATCTTGAATATTTCAAGATACGTACTGATACGACGCGATACCGGCGCCCTACGACCCCGATTTCCACTCGGGAGCCTACCCGCAAAATCTAAATCACGTATTCTAACTCCACGCCAAGTTTCATCGCGTTCCGATACTCCGGGCTCAAATTCGCTCTCTAACTCGATTCTTCTAAATTGATTTCCTACACTTCCTATACAAATACCCTTCTTCTAATTCTTATTCTCTTCTCCTTCTAATTTCCTATTCTAATTCCTCTTCTTAACTCTTCTAATCCTTCTTCTTCTCATTCTTCCTCTTATCTAACTTTTCTCCTAATTCTTCTTCCTATTCTTTCTTCTATTCTTCTTTTCATTTTCTCCTCCTACTTCTTCTAAACTTCTTCTTATTCTTCTAAACTTCCTCTAAATTCCTAACCATATAACTATCTATCTATATATATATACAAACATATATATATATATATATATATATATATATATATATATATATATATATATATATATATACAAGGGGGTTTACAAAGGCTAAAAAGGGGGGGGGTAACTGGCAGCACTGCTGCCAGTGCTGCTGCTGCTGTTGCAGCAGCAAGCTGCTGCTGTTGCAGCCTATTGCTGCTGCTCCTGCTGTGGTTTCTTATTCTTCTTCTTCATCTACTTCTTCCTCTACTTCCTATCCCTCTATATATATATATATATATATATATATATATATATATATATATATATATATATATATATATATATATATATATCTATATATATATCGATCTATATATATATATCTATTTATCTAACCATCTATCTACCTATATATCTATATATATACACACAAACACTCTCACATATCTATTTATATATATAAACACACACACACATGTCTATATATATATGCATACACACACACACATATCTATATACATATAAATACACACACACACACACACACACACACACACACACACACACACACATATATATATATATATATATATATATATATATATATATATATATATATATATATATATATATTAAATACATACACACACACCCTCCCACAAACACAAAAACACACTCACACTCTCACACACTCACACAAGCACACTCACACTCTCACACCACTCTCACACACCACCACCATTCCTCATGACACCAAATAATTATCAATATACATATATACATACACATACATATCTACATATATATAAATATACCACTCTAGTTAGAAAAACCCCCAAATAAATCTTCTAACCTAGATTTTAGGAAACCTAATAAATTCTAGGGGCAAAGTGTAGAGAATCATCTCCTCTACAATATTGGTGAAGGAAATAAATGCAAAGGAGAATTAAATAGGAATTATAAACATACCTAGGTTAGGTTTTCCTTGGAGGAAGAAATCTTGGAGAGAGAAATGAAATTTTAGAGAGAGAGGGAGAGTTTGCTTTGTGGAGAAGAAAAGGGGGGGGAGCTATTCATGGCCGGCCATGTGGGGCCCTATTGGGTTTTGGGTGGAGACCCATTAGGCCCCTAATCCAATAAACTTAGTTGGGTTCGGTTCGGGTTTGTTTCGGGTTGGTTCGGTCTAATTCTAATCAACTAATTAAGCTCTAAAATGACTAATTAAGCCATAGAAATAGGGTTTATAATTTCTAACCTAATTATGATGGTATGTGGGCTAAGCCCAGCTAGTATGTGGGTCCCACTAGGGTCCAGGCTACCCGGGTCTCCAATTTGAGTCCGAATTGGGTAAAATTCAAACCAAACCAAATAAATCCCAAAAAATCACATAAAATAAATAAAAATTCCTAAAAATCATAAAACTTGAAAAATGACGAAAACACCCCTAATTTGAAAACTGGGGGTGACACGTATGCATAGAGGATACGTCGAACGAAGATTCGTTAAGTATAAGTCGAACGATAGATGGAGCATATGCGAAGGAATATTACGTTGAGAAAATAGTCGACCCGGTCGAATGTACGTGAGTAAGTACGAAGACTTGTTCGAAACGTGATGGGTAGGTACAAAGGAATTATGCGAACGAATTTGGGTCAGCGCGAGGAGTCGGTAGCACGACTTTGGAAGTGCGAGTTAGGGATATGAGAATCAATATGTGAAATAGAAATGGTGTCGCGATTATGTTGGTTAGTTATAACGGAATGGATCTTGATAAGTGCGAGACATGATTCGTATTCGAGTTCGGATAATGGCAATGATTGCAACGAGTTTGAGCTTATGAGAAAGGAAGATGTTCAAGTTATGCATATCGACGATGGTATTGAGGCGTATCAAAGACGATATGCAATAACTCGGGGATACTCTGATCGAATGAACGAAAATTATGTTGAGCATTGTTGTTGGATGAATAAGATGCAAGTTAAGTGGATGGTAGTTTGGACGGTAACGATAGGAATGCTTCGGAGAATTTGAGAGTGGATGGATATTATTTGGATGAAAACGAAAGTGTATGGATTGCTTCGTAGATAACCACTATGTTGACATTCTTTTCTTGTGCGAGCGCAACACCAGCCTCGCACATGCGTCACGCCAAATTAGGGCGATCGTTCAGCGTGAGCGCTGGTATGGTGATTCATACAGCGGGGATGATCAAACTTACAAGGCGTGGCAAATTGGATTTAGACTTGTGGTTTGATGCGAACGTTGTTCGAGGATGGTTTCGATGAGTATGGAATGTGTCGGACTACGATCACGGATAGATAAACTCTAACTTGAGGCGAGTAGATGTCATACGACTGGCAAGGATAGTCGACGGTAGTATACGAGTGATTCGAGTAGTAATGGCGCGCAAGCGCATGAGTCATTCGAGTAGCAACGGCGCATCAGTTGCGCGGGAGTAGAGAAATTATGGATTAGTAAATTATGTCGGATTGGGTAAAGTCTCATAGGAATTGTCGGGAATTAATTTGGCTTCGCGATAGGATATAGCATGGTTTGTTGTAACTGTCCCTCGTTGATGATCTCCAATTATCGAGCGTAGTTTCGGGGCAGCTGACCCTAGAAGACTTGACCGCCAAATCAAGTGAATGTTGAAGTCCCATAGGACGACCCAAATGAAGTCATATGAAAAAAAAATTATTACATCAGTGGTGAATGATAATGTAGTGCATGTTAAGGATAAGTCTAAGTGAGTGAGTATCATGATTCGAAAGTTAGCGAGTACTAGAATGGTATGGTCAGAAAAGTTATGTTGGATCGAATAGATGTTGAGGAACGTACTTAGCGTATTGATGCGGTAAGGCGATTGCAAGAATTCTGCAATGCGCGAGAGCGACGGATAGTAGAACGACCCTAAGAGTTGTGTCGTAAATCGGTTTGAGTAACGGTTGGACTATGTGTGTTGAGCGCGCGATCTATGTTACGAAACGAATTAGTCGGGATTGATTCAAGATTGAGTAAAGGATTCGTACTCGGTTGAGTATCGGAGATAGGTGTATCGTAAGAGACCTTGGGTCGGAAAGATTGTTTCCTTTGAGCATCGTAGACTCAAGTTGACCTCTTGTGTCGGGAGAGATTAAGCATGATGTCTGGATAAGTTACCTAGCGGAGGTAGCCCCAGACGCGATGCGTAGGCAGTTCGAGAACGTGGGTCGTGTTGGGATAGTTGTGTGCGAGACTTAGTACGGATTGTAGGCAAATGAATTTGTGACATGTGGACTTAGTCCATGTTGTTAAGACTTATGAATGATTAGGTGAAAGACTTGAGTTATGTGAGAGATAGGAAACGGTTGGACGAATAGGCATTGCAGAGAATTGTTGTGATCGGATGCGCAATGACTTGATGCAACGCGAGCGTTAGATGGCCGGCGAGAAACTTATGGGATCGAAGTAAAGTTTTGAGTTAAGTTATATGCAGAGATGTTGGAAGATGATAGCGTGTTATGGAATACACATACGAGGAGTATTTTGGGAATAGGCGCTAAGATATGACTAAGTTGAGTACGGACTGCTTGGTGCTTGAGGATTAAGTTGAGCTTGATAGTTGTTCCGATATCCTATAACTGAGCTTGGCTGAAATGCATATATTGGTGGGACGCCTAAAATATGTGTATGATCCAAACTAAGTTGTATGATTCCAACGATAGTAACACGAGATCGTGAAACGATCTAGCGAGGCACTTGGATTATGTGTTGGTTTCGGTTCGAGGACGAACCTGATTTTGAGTGGTATATTATGTAATGCCCCGCTCTGCACGGTGCATTATGATGAGTCGTTGACTCGAAGAGTTGCGTTGATCCGATGAAGTATCGATGTGAATCGATGCAGAGTTACGTTGGCCAAAGGTAAGCTTTGAGTCGGTTGGAATATATGAATCGAATCGATGCAAAGGATAAGTCCCGTTTGAGCAAGTGCTGACTTTAGTTGATCTGGTGTACAGGCTATGCTTTTACGCTGGACGATAAGAGGTCGGCATTTTGCCTTATACAGTGAAGTGTCCGCGAAACCAAATCGTGGCCTTGCAACGGATTGTGGCATGGGCACGATAGGACAAATCAACCGAGTAGTTCAAAAGGAATGGCTAAGCCCGAGAGTTAGCTATACGACCAAGTTATGGAAGCGAGCCGCTTCAATCGGCAAAACGGCAAGGCGTATCGGCTTAAGGTGGGCGGGTTCTTGACTCTCTCTCCCTATTCCTTCACGTCTAATAAAAGATATCATTGCATGCGTAAGATGTTATCGAGTTAGCGAGCGTAGCTCGGCGATAAAAGGTCCAAGTATGTGTCGAACACTAAGATAGAACATTGAACAATCGAACAATTAAAGCCATGTGCATCAAGTGTATGAGTCGCGGTAGGGCGGTGATGGTAGAACATTGAAAGACAATACTGAGATGTGCATCAAGTGCACGCCTCCAAGAACATTGAACACTAGGCGTAGAACATTGACTACGGCGCTGAGCGTGCCTTCGTGCACGGAAGCTAGGAAATGACTGAGTAACTACGGAATTAGGCTATGCGAACAACTTACGAATGATACGCGCTGAATATGAATACGAGGTGACTAAGCCGTTGGGCGTCGTGCATCAATATGGATGTGTTGGGGCATAACGCCGACGGAGATCCCCATATGGATGGTGGATTATGTTTATGAGACGCGAATATATTTATGGTGCGAGACTATGTTTATGGAACACGAGATGGATTAGAATGTATGACTTGTATGCTATGGCGCGTATTGCATGGTCAATGGTCTCGGATGGCCCGTGTACGGGTACGACTTCCTTCGGACGGTTATGCCGGGGCACCGGGACCGTTCGGCCTAGGAGGGAATTATGTGTGGTATTTATGGTGCACAACATTCGGACGGATTACGACCGTCCAGTGCTGTGATAAGCTATGATATCCGTAAGTTTGGGATCCTTCAGATACTGGGCTAGCAACCCGTATCGAAGTGATTGTAGGCTTACAAATAAGAGATGCCAAGTCCATTACGGTACGAAACACCGTGACCTTCATATAGTTAGGACCGGTGGGCTGAGATGAGAGTTGGGTGCAGGCGCAGGGCCTGCGACCCTTATGCATTGTCTAAGTTTATGATTGGAATGTTGCTAAATTATGGTCTCTTACGTAAGTTCTAACTAGTGCAGGCTAAGAAAAATGGGACGGGGATGAGCACGAACGCTATGATTATGTTCAGATTTTGTCTAGCTGTATCTGCTGCAGGAACACGATCTTGGTCACATTTACATTAAGTATTATGCATTAAATATTGCCATGAAACTGATCCTAAGGCTAAATAGAAAGATCACCAAATTAAGAAGCATGTTTCACTATATATTTAGTATTTGGTTTGGGTGCGAGCGGGTCTTGATCAGTACGAAGCGAGGACGAAAGCACTAATCCCCCACTAGTTTATGTGCAGGTTCAGGTATGTTCAGCACGGGGCGGAGCTTGGCTTGGACGTGTCGAGGCATGGAGTCCTTGGCGTTCAAGAGGAGCTGCCGCATAGGCGTTCGGACTTACGACATGGAGATGTTCGGCCGAAGACTACTTGTTGGCTATAAAGAGGCATAATGTATGGAACAATGTAATCCTTTGTGAGCTAGAGAGATCATGAGCGTTGTAGCCAATTGGCATGTTAAGTTGGGCGATTCAAAGCCTTTGTTACCTTCAGTTCATTATGAATAAAAGAGATTCTTATGTTATACTATGTTTCCCTTCCGCTGCTTATGTTATCAATTTGAGATAAATACTATGTGAACCGTTATCTTGCCTGGAACGAGCGAACTCCAGGCTCGTGCGGCATCACGCCCCAGCGAGGACGATGATTCGGGTAAAATCTAGCGAGGACGAGCGATTTCCCAGGTCGAGGCGTGACAGCTGTTACCCTGATGACCTCCTTTGGTCAAAGCGTCTGCCACCGCCTGGTGCAAGGTATCTCCCCGACGATCCTGGGAAGCTAATAATGACCTGATGAGACCCACCAAAGTATCATCATCAGGCTCTGCAGGCTGGACGTGCTGAACTGGTGGCTCTCCTCCAGTAGGCACGACTCTGGAGGCTACTCCTGAATGTTGGGCTTGATCTCCGGGTTGCTGCTGGTCCGCGGGAGGTGCTCCGCCTTGCTGATCGGCAGGTCCAGGAACAATGCTGCTGAAGAAGACGACATAGGGAACAATAAGGAAGGACCAGGACAGATCAACGATACAAGCATGTGATCAGATCAAGATTCTCAGGGATTTGAAGATACGAGCAGAGATCAAGGGCGAATACTGATTGAGACATCTATTCGGTAAACCCTCACATATCTTGATTTACAAGACCTGCATGGGCCACCACTTAAAACCATGTCACTCCCCAGAACCAGAATACTGGAGAGCGGGGGCGTACATAGCTAGCTACGTATATTGAAGTGCAACCCACCTCGCTATACGGTCACTGCTGTCTAGATACATGAGGGTTTAACTACAAGCCAACAGTCTCCTATGGTCATGAACAAGCCTATTGTCTCAATCTCAAGCAAACAATAATAGTTACAAGATGTCAGAGCACAAAATATATAATAGCAAGGCGTCCCATACATTACATATTGGATGATCATGAAGCTAGTCGTACAAAATGTTAATACTAGCAAGAGCTCAGTCACACATGATCAACCCTAGGATCTGTCAATCATGTTACAGCCCGTAGGTAGACAGTAAATTAAAGGTGCTATATGAGCTAACACGTACCCGTCGGCTAAACGTCTCAAAAGAATAATTTTACAATTAAGTGGGAGGACAAAAAGAAACTCACTCGTTGCCAGGGTTACGTCTGGTGGTCATCATCTAGCTGGGAGGTAGGTAGATCCTCTGGAGCTGCTCCGATATCTGGCCATACAAAACCAGCTGGGTCAGACCCCAGAAAGAAGAAGTGCCACAAAGGAGGCTTCACTTAGGAACTAAAACCAGCATATCACAATAGAATATTAAGGATAAATAATAAATAAAGAACTGATAATAATAGAGATAACAACAGTAAACTGAGTACGAAGAAACCATCCAAGTAGCCAGGTCACAACCCTTAAACCAAACAAGGACCGGGGTTGCAGCCCTTTACCTGAATAGAAATCCGTCTCAAATACTATTGGTACAGTGAAGACAATAAACGAAGAGAGGACACAGAACTGCTCCGGGAGCCAGGTTACAACCCTTAAACCAAACAAGGACCGGGATTGTAACCCTTCGCCTGAACAGAACTGGACCCCTGATCTTTATTGCTAAGGCCAGCATAAATAATCATGGTATTAAGGTAAGATAAAACATGACGAAGATGGCATGGGGTTGCAATAAGACAATAAATGAAGAGAGGACACAGAACTGCTCCGGGAGCCAGGTTACAACCCTTAAACGAAACAAGGACCGGGGTTGTAACCCTTCGCCTGAACAGAACTGGATCCCCAATCGTTATTGTTAAGGCAAGCCTCGATAATCATGTCATGTCATAATCTTGCACATAATCAGGATAAGGCTAAGCTGGAATAAACTCCATCCAATCAATCACGGCCAATCAAGAGTACGGCTTGATAGTTTTAACTAACTAGGGTTATCACAGGCCTAGTTACTAGCAAGATGCAATGAGATTATCCCAACAGCCATAAGCCCTGCAGACCATCCAGGTTATCCGGGTCGAATGTCCGTTTATGAAGAATGCAATACGTGACTGTGTGCTAGAAATGTGCTCTACTCGTCGGTAGGCTACAAGTCCACTTAATGCGCCCAGATAACGGGATTGCCTGTAGCTGGAAATCTCTTCATGTCTACTGAATTATTCTAGTTTATTAGCCTTAGTCAATTACTGTAGGTATCCCTGACCGTGGTACTCAGGGATCCCCATCCTAGACATGATGCAAGACAGTACCAGTTTATTGTACAAACACAATCGCCCACCGTGTCCAGGTCATTCATATTTGTCACGTCGGACTAGCTGTCGAA
Organism: Iris pallida; assembly: GCA_029216955.1. Taxonomy (NCBI): domain Eukaryota; kingdom Viridiplantae; phylum Streptophyta; class Magnoliopsida; order Asparagales; family Iridaceae; genus Iris; species Iris pallida. Next base: position 177,993 of record JANAVB010010599.1, on the reverse strand, counting down.
ACAGTATGTTGAGATAAATCATGTCAGTTTACTTGTTAAGAGTGCGCCACGGCGGGCCACTATCGTGTTCAAGAATTATGCCAGAATTTATATGTTATAAGCATAAAGGTGACATTTTAATTTAATAATAATAATAATAATAAGAGGGACGACTATTGAAGGGGTCATGCGGCTATTAGATTCATGCGGCAGAAGACACGCGTGCCTATGCGGCTGGGACTGCGCGCTCATGCGGCTGGAAGCGGGCGGCGCATGCGGCAGCGGGAACTCGAGCTTATACGGCTGCGGAAAGGAGGGGCTCATGCGGCAGCAGGATGGCAAGGCCTTATGCGGCTGGAAGTTTAACAAATATATGCGGCTGGAAGCGCAGGAGCCTCATGCAGCTGAGATCCAAGGCCATATGCGGCTGCGGGTATGCCAGTGCTCATACGGCTAAGGGCCAAAGCCATCTCATGCGGCCGAATCAAAGGCAAGCCGTACGGCAGCGGGATATTTAAGTTCATGCGGCTAGATTCAAAGGGAGTTATATGCGGCTGGATGCGCTTCAAGCGGCTGCATTATCATGCGGCCAAAAAACTTACCGCATGAAGGTCCATGCGGTCAAGTACTTCATGCGGCTGAGAGACTGTGTTTCTTCGCCACTGATCCGAGAAGAAGAGCTATGAAGTCCATGGCTTCAAAACTTCATAACTCCATCATCCAGAGTCCAAATCCGAACTTCCATGGGTCAAAATAGGGCAGAACGAAATGCTCTACAACATGGAACCATCAGAACTTGGAAATAATAATGTTAAATAGATCAAAACCCAAGAAGTCCAAAAATATTATAAACTTAGATCTACACAAATTGCACCATAGAAATAAGAAATGCCAAATAATAAAGTGTGTTAGAATCTCATGAGGAAGAGAATGGAACAATAAAACGAAATTTCTCCATGAAGCAAGCTGCACTTGCCTAAGCCCTACTTCCTGGTAGGTGAAGAAGTAATGGTGGAGAAGAAGAAGTAATGGAGGGAATTAATGAGAAGAGAGAGAATGGAGGGGTTAATAAATGGTGAGGAGGTGGTTGGTGGGGGTTCTCCCCTTGGTTCATGATGAACCAAGTCAACCCAAACCTAGCCGAACCAACCCAAAATAGACCAAGCCATCTAATGCCAAGATAAGCCAAGCAAGGAATCATGCAATACAAGATAAAATATGTACGCGTATTTCAAAATACGTAATACGTACTATAGGTATTACACACGCCAAAGTACTTGGCCTTGAATCTGGTACTGGAGCTATCCTAAGGAACATGACGCCTCATTCCAACCTCTTCCGATGCCCACCAATCGCGGGCAAGATCCTGAAGTAAAAGTCTGACCTGGTCAACCTTCTCTTCTGCTGGAACCTTTGCTGCGGTCAATATGGCCTCTGTATCCTGAAGCCAAGCATCTGCCGTGATGGCATCCTCTGTGCCGTCAAAATATCTCGGGTTAAGTCGATAAAACCTTCTGGACGCTCCTGAATCATTCCTGACACTTCTCTCAAAGGCTAATTGCAACCCTTGATTCTGTAGCACATTCTGTTCTTGTTGTCGGGTTTATTGTTGCTGTTGGGCTGCCGTCTGGCGTTGCTAGGTCTCCAATAACCCTCTAATAATCTGCAATAGTGTCGGCGCATCTAATGCTACTGGTACTACTGGCATCACTGGAGGTACGGGATCCTCTGGCCTCTGTAGCTCAACTGGCTCATGCTCGGTAACTTTTTCGATGTGAATCTGTCCAGGTAGAGGGACTACCCCTTACTGATCTCCAACTAGTCCCTGATCTACTGGATTCTCTCCCATGCCGGCTCCTCCAATAGCCGAGAATGATGTGACCCTAAAGGAAAGGATACAAGGTATCAAAAGACAGGACGGGAAGGAATCGAGGATGACAATTAAGTTAGCAATCAAGGTGGGAGAAAGAGAAAATGAATCAGGAGATCAAGGGGAACATGTTTTGATTGAGACTCCTATAATCGTAACACCCCACAAGTCTGAAAAACAGACCTGCATGGGCTACCACTAAAACCTTGTCATGCCCCAGTACCGGAATACTGAGACGGACTAGGCCAGCTACACCGTATGAGGTATATAAATGTCATACGGCGATCGTGGCTGTCAAGAGACTAGGGGTGCAAGCTACAATCAGGTCTCCTATGGTCCCACAGAGCATCTGTGTCTCAATCAATCAAAACAAGAAGCAGTAAATAATGATCATATATGAGAAAGCAGTAAGACGTCCCCGACGCTTCATCAAAATGATTCATGAGTCTAGCTATACAAAATGATGAGCTAGTTCCGAGAGTCAATAGTACATAACTATAGTCAGCTGCAGTCTGATTTAATTACAATTATGTAAAAGAAACTAATGTCCAGAACAGCCGGCTAAACAGGTGCCGGTGGCTAAATGCCAAGTACAAAATAGAAGATATCAGAGCGAAGAAGAAGAAACCCACTCATGGTCCCTGGCGCCCATACTCCTGGTGTGCACCATTGTTCGGATAGAAAGCTGGATCCACTACAAAAAATTTTGCTTATAGTGACAGAAGTCAGTGACGAAATGAATATTCAGTCACTAGTAAAAGATTAATTGTGTCGGATTAAGGAAAACGTTAGTAATACTATTTCTGACGAAATAAATATTTAATGGTGACGGACTATGCAGTCACTAAACTTTATTTAATTATTAAATGAGAAGATAGACATGAAAATTTTAAATATATTTCATAAAAAATATTAGGGACTTTTAAATCATTCACTAATAAAAAATAGTTTAATATTAAATAATAAATTTAATAAGAAAAAATAATCTAATTGTATTAAATATTTATGGGACTGAGTTAGCGGGATTGAAAAATTGGACACCACTTTTTCTCACCCGTGCCATCATTTTTTCCTTTACAGAATATTTGGTCATAAATGGTTTATGATTCTCTCATCCTCTAAATATTTACTCCTCTAAAATTTTCTCTTTCTCTCCTCCTCCTCTCATCATTCTCTAGGTTATGAGGATTTTCTTCTCCTTGTAATTCTTTCATCTCTTCCGTTATTTATTTATCTCCTCCTTCTCTAATAATATTTTTGTTTTGTTTTAAAGGTGCTCATCTAGAGAGGTCAGTGGAGGTCAATTCTCTTCGACCACTCTAGGTCAGTGGAGTTCAACCCTTTTCTACCGCTTTTCGTCCAGAAAGGAAGTCCCATCGGCTCCATGGAGAAATTCCACCGGCTCAAGTAAAATTTAAAACCCTAGCCATAATTTTCTTTCCCTATTTACGCTATTTTATATTCTTTAATTATTTGTTTCTACAATTTTCTAATTTTATTTGCGTAGGAATGTGATCATATCTTTTTAGTGACATGAGACGTTGGAATTGCGACAAAGAGCTTATGTCCAAGCACTGGGACCGAAGACGCAAAATCGAGTACGTGGTCAGGGACTTGGTGTGACGCGAAATCGAGTGCTTTATCATGTTTCACTATTAAAATTTAGAACATCAATTTGTGTTGATGTACAATGTATTTTTTTTGTTAATAGCAGACTTAACTTTGTTTTGGAGTATATTTTATTTTTTGAGTTATTTGTCTAATCTGATGAATATATTATTTTTTACTTCAATTTTTTTAGTAAGAGTCCACTTATACTATCTTGGATGAAGAAATTATGATTTCAGCAGAATGTGCTGGAAAAAAATTAGCTTCTACTTATGGATCAAGTAGTAATGACTGATTTACTATATTATTAATGACATATCAAACAATTAGGAATGTGGTTCCAAAAATTTGTAATTTTATTAATGATCCAACATTAGTGACTAACATATTAATTAGTGATAATTTTATTAATGACCAAACAATAATGACTGATTTATTATTAGTAATAATTATTAATGACCAAACATTAGTGACTGACATATTAGTTAGTAATAATTTTATTAATGACCAAACAATAGTGACTGACTTATTAGTTAGTAATAATTATTAATGACCCAACAATAGTGACTGACTAATTAGTTAGTAATAAATATTAAATACTTTTTTATATTGAAATATAAATACTTATCTACGTGGCATGTTCAATTATAGTGACGGATTTAGGAATTCATCCGTCACTAGTAGTATTAGCGTCGCTCGTAGTAGTGACTGACACTAACTCCGTTACTCATGTGTTTAGTACGTCACTAATATCATTTCTGACGAAATTCAGTCACTATTAATATATATTAGTGACTGATCTTCGTCGTAACTATAAGCAAATTTTCTTGTAGTGATCCTCTGGCGCTGCTACGAGATCTGGCCAAACAAAACCAGCGGGGTCAGGCCCCGAATAGCAAGTACCACAAGGGAGCACAAAAGAGTGAGATAAATCCAATGAGTTAAATAAGACCTGATTCACGAGTTATAGGTTTATACCATATCATCGAGACAATACGATACCCTTACAACCAAACAAGGACAAACGGTGCCAATATCGTGCCGAGATAAGATATATCCTATAACCATGGACAGGTAAAAGGGCTTCTGATCGCGACTTTGGTCCATAGTCTATCGCAGCACAATAGCCCAACCCAACAACCAAACAAGGACATGGGTTGGACCACGCACCACGATAGTCCATGTTCCTCGGTAGCTAACAGAAGAAAACATATCACAAACAAGTCAGCTTACAAGCGGCCAATCAATCCTACGGCTTTCTATGATTTGTCTGGATTATCCCAGTAATGTAATATATATAGGAATCTTCAGATCGTATCGCATTCCAGCAGGGCTAGCCAAACCATTATATACACGCAAGCACGAAATGTACCGGTCCCTCGAAATGCCACCGCGCTAGAATAAGCAGTAACGGTTCCAGCTCTCCTATAGGAAGAGCAGGCTCGGCAGTCACAAATCAGATACTGCACTCCACTAGTGCGAATGACTATACAATATCCGAGGCGGCCAACCCGACACGCCAGGATGGGACCCAGGGCGGCTGGTGACGTACGATCTCGAGATTCTGTTTCCTCCCAATGCTTCTACCGATTTAAGTTGCTTAGCTTAACCCTATCTTGATATTGGAATTACATGTCGTGGTCACATGGTCATCCTCCTATATGTCGTACCATAGTACGTGTACCCTAAGTATAAATCCACATTGGCTCAATCTAGATCCATGTTTAGTGTAATGCTTCAAACAACAATCAACATACCACGACACTATTACTGACCAATTACCATGACTGTGCTGGAAGGTACACATGTATTGACATATAACATGAATGATCACTTAGCACGTAGAGTCACACCTCAGTGCACTCATTAAATAGCACCGCAGTGCATACTAATATTGCATCTCAATACACACTTATTATAGGAACCAGCACGTATACAGGTAATCAGGTCAGGAACACGGTCAAGTCAGGAAGTCACGTGGACCCCTCGTGACATAAAAGTCACATATGAATTCTGGTTAAAGTGAGACATAAAGGTCCTTGAAGCCAAGACAAAGATCTACAACTTTTATGTTGGGAGTTGGGAGAAATTCTGGCCGCGAATCAGCCAAATAGGACATAAAACATATAAAAATAGCTAAAATAGGCACTATGAGCGGCAATAGATGGATGCCCATCTATGCGGCAGGGTAAGTGGGTACCCATCTATGCGGCTGGGTGAATGAGTCTCATGCGGCTGAGTAAATGAGGGTCTTATGCGACAGTAAATGGGTACTCATCTATACGGCTGAGTAAGTGGGTACCCATATATGCGACTGGGTAAATAAGTCTCATGCGGCTGAGTAAATGGGTACCCATCTATGCGACTGAGTGAATGAATCTCATGCGGCTGGGTAAGTGGATACCCATCTATGCGGCTGGATAAATGAATCTCATGCGGCTGGGTAAGTGGGTACCCATCTATGTGGCTGGGTAAATGAATCTCATGCGACTGGATAAGTGGGTACCCATCTATGCGGCTGAGTGAATGAATCTCATGCGGCTGGATAAGTGGGTACCCATCTATGCGGCTGGGTAAATGAATCTCATGCGGCTGGGTAAGTGGGTACCCATTTATGCGGCTGGGTAAATGAATCTCATACGACTGGGTAAGTGGGTACCCATCTATGCGGCTGGGTGAATGAATCTCATGCGGCTGGATAAGTGGGTACCCATCTTCTCCAAAAATCTGAGAAGGATGGCCATGGAACCCACAGCTTCCAAGCTCCATAAAACCTTCACTCTAAGTCCAAATTTGGACTTCCATGGGTCAAAATAAGGTAGAACAAAATTCTCTACAACATAGAACAACTAGATTTTGAAAACAAAGAAGTTTGATAGATCAAAACCCAAAAAAACTGAAAAATAGCACAAACTTAGATCTACACAAAACTAGCCATTAAAATCAAAAACTCTAAGAACTAAACTTGTAGAGGATGATGAGAAGAACAATATAGGCAAATCATATCAAAGAAGAATCAAGAAATGAAAAATGCAAGCATCTCTCAATTTGGTGCAAGATGTACTTGCCTATTGGTTGGAAGAAAAAGAAATGAAAAGAGTGAATGAGGAGAGAGAGTGAGGAAGAGAATATATATAGGGGTTGGCTTAAGAAAACCCTAAACCCTAAACATGATCTAACCATGTGACTAATGACATGTTAATTGCTACATGATACAACTAATTAAATTAATTAAATAAAATTCTAACAACAATACGGTTCAGAAATCCTATCATCGAAACAGTGAACCACGCCTACAACCAAACAAGGACAAGGGGTGGCACACTAATTCGCGACGAGATACTGTTCCATGCCATGGCCAGTTACAAATACAGGATACATGCAATAAAGATACAGGTGCTAGATACCATATACATAAAAAAGTCAAAAATTTACGTATTCTGAGAATGGGGAGTGACAGCAGGTGGCGGACAGGGTCATGTTAGGGATCGCCATCCTGCGGACAGTCGACAAAGCGGGTCAGAGACGCGGCCATCGGGCCGTGGTCCTGTGGTGTCTGTCGGGAGATCAGTGGGATGGCTACCTAAGGCGACCGCGGCAGACAAGGGAAAGAATAAGGTGGTAGATCTCGATGTTCAGGGGTCTGGGTCTCCCCGGCCGAAGGTTGCCCCCAGATCACATGAGGCGACTTCTCGGCCGGCTGGGCGGTCCTGGGCGGAGATCTGTAAACCTGTGGGATCGAAGAGTCCTACATCGATGGAGTACGTTCTGCCGATCAAGGCAGGGCAGGATTTCCGGGCCTCGTTCCATGCGGAGGAGATCCAGAAGGTGACAGCTTACTGGGAGAATATCCTCGTTCTGTAGGTCCTCGACAACAAGCCTTTCTACGGGCAGATCCGGGGGTATGCAGCGCGGGTCTGGCAGCCTAAGGGGAGTATGGAGTTCTATGCCCGCGAGAATGACTTCTAATATGTGAAGTTCGGACTTGCGAAGGATGTCGTTAGGATCCTCCAAGGCGGCCCCTGGACGTTCGACGGCAGACTTATCATTCTCAAGGAGTAGAGCCCGGAGCTTCGATGTGAGAGGGAAGTTCTGAATGTCATCCCTGTATGGATTTGATTCCCTGAGTTCCCTGTCAAGTTCTGGAGCATTTCTTTGCTGATGCGGCTGGCCAGCTTGGTGGAAACCCCAATAAAGGCAGATGAAGCCACTGCCTTTCGGTCGCTGTTAATGTACGCCAAGATTTTTGTAGAGATTCGGGCAGGGGAGAGCTACCGAAGATGGTAGAATATGAGATCCCTTCTGGGGAGGTGCTTACCCAGAAGGTAGAATATGAATGGGTTTCACCTACCTGTTCACGTTATTCCTGCTTCGGACATCTGGCCAGTGCATGTTCGGAGGTTGGACCTCCGGTGGAGTCTACTATCCCTCTTAGTGAGGCTCCAGAAGCACCATGCGATATGGATTTCAGAGATGATAGTAGAACGGAGGTCTTGGAGGGGGAGGTTACTCATCCTGTGAGTGATGGTGGGTTGAGCCTCGTTGTATCTACTCAGCTTGCTCCCACGAGTGGGGCGATGACCACTTGCCAGGGGCAGAGTAGTATAGTTATAGAGGTATGGTGGCGTCGGAGATTGAGGCACGAGGGAATGGCGGATCGACTGGGGGGCAGGTTTACTGTAGGAAGAGACGCGTTGTCGGCCTGTTGAGGGATGGCCCCTCCAGGGTGGAGGGACATCCCACTGACAGAGAGGAGGCGGTATGTGTTGACAACCCTGCCTGGGCGTTGGTTCTATCTCAGGTCGCTCCCCAACAGGCGATTCCGACAGGGATGGAGGAGGATTCTTTAGCGACGGATGCGGCACTTTCCCCAGGTGCTGATCCAGGAGTTTACCAGGGGGACCCTACCTCTCATTAATTAATGGCTATTATCGTCTGAAATGTGAGGGGGGCGTGTTCGCTAGGGAGGTGAAGAGAGATATGTGGGGTGCTCTACAAAGAGAAATGTGACATTTATGTTCTATTAGAATCCAAGATCAAAGGTGAGAAGACTCTTGCTCGGCGGACCCCATCTCATTGGGCCCAACTGCACAACCTAGCTCTATGTGACATGGCCAGGATTTGGGTTTGCTGGAACTCGAAGAGTTAGGATGGTGACTTGATCTTGATGATGGAGCAGTTGATTGCCATCTCCTTCGTGAACAATGGTGGCTTCCGGATCTTGCTGGGGGCGGTCTACGGCCACAATGACAGAAGGAGACGGGAGTCCCTATGGAGCGACATTGCCCGTGTTTTCTCTGTTGCTGATTCGTCGTGCCTTCCTCTTCTCTTGATCGGGGACTTCAATGCCCTTCTGCACCAAGGAGAGAAGGTGGGTGGTCGCCCGGTCCCAGATTCTATCCTCTATGATTTCCAAAGATGCCTCCTGCTTGCGGGGCTTCGGGGATTGTCTTGCTCAGGCTTCATCTGGACTTGGCACAATAAAGCAACCCATAATAGGGTTGCTTGTCAGCTTGATCGAGCTCTGGGTAATGGGGAGTGGTTCCGTCACTTTCCCAACTCTTCGGCTGAGGGCCTGGCCGCTGGGACGAGCGATCATTCCCCCATCAGGGTTGGCTTTACTGCTCGGTCTCTTGGAAAGTCCTGTCCGTTCAGGTATAACAACAGTTGGTATCTCTCGGAGGGCTACCTAGAGGCTGTCGCAGAGGGGCTTACTAGTGGTCAGGAGGGGACGGCTCAATTCCGCTTGGTTCGTCGTCTCAAGGCCACGAAGAGAGCTCTCAGGAGTTGGGTGAAGGGGTTGCCCAAGTCTATCTTAGAAGATAAGGAGGTAGAGCTGCGGACCTTGCAGCAGGATATGCAAGCTGACATGCTGAATGGGGACCTGGCGGCTAGAGAGAAGGAGCTGATCGAAGAAGTCAACATCCTGAGGCTGCAGAAGGAGATTAGCTCGGCTCAGCGAGCCAAATGTTCCTGGCTAAAGGATGGCGACCGTTGCTCCAAGTTCTTCTATGATGTTATCCGGACAAGATAGAATAGGAATCACATCTCCCAGCTTCTTGATGCGGATGGCATCCTGGTAGGGACGCCGGCTGAGATCCAGGGCGAGGCTGTCAGGTACTATTCTGAGTTATATTTCCAGACTGACTACCTATCTGTGTTCCCAGAGGTTGTTACGAAGAGATTGGTGACTCCGTATGGGAATAGCATTCTTTTTGCTCCTGTTACATTGGAGGAGGTGGAATCTATTGTCAAGGTGGCGGATCCCAACAAGGCTCCTGGTCCAGATGGCTTCAGCAGTAGTTTCTTCAAACGCCATTGGGACATTCTGAAGCATCAGGTCGTGGAGGTGGTATAGGAATTCTTCACCAAAGGGAAGCTCCTAAAAGAGCTGAATCACACTTTCCTGACCTTGGTGCCAAAGAAGGAGGGAGCGACAACATTGGCGAACTTCAGACCTATTGCGTGTTGTAATTATCTTTATAAGATAATTACGCACCTTATGTGCCGGCGGATGGAGGGGATCATGCAGGACTTGGTATCTCCGAATCAGGCTGCATTCATCAAGGGGAGGTCGATCGCAGAGCACAGCCTCCTGGCCCATGAGATGGTGAGGGGATTTAGCAGACCCGGAAGGGAGAAAGCTTGTGTTAAACTGGACCTGAGGAAGGCGTATGACATGGTCAATCGTGACTTCCTCTGCCATCTGATGACCGCCATGGGTTTCGCGGAACACTGGATTGCGCTGATCCGAGAGTGCATCACGTCCCCAACTTTCTCTGTTCTCATCCAGGACGTTCCTTATGGGTACTTCCAGAGCAACCGTGGGCTTAGGCAAGGTGACCCATTGTCCCCTTACCTGTTCACGCTTGTTATGGAATACTTTTCATGCTTGATGGATCTGGCAGTGCACCGTGGGCGGCTGGTCCCTTTGTTTCGGAGGGTGGATCCACCAGTTATCCACCTTATTTATGCAGATGATCTTCTGGTCTTCATCCAGCCTTCGTCGGAGGGGTTACAGACGCTTGCGGCTATTATGGAAGATTTGAAGTCCTTTTCGGGCCTCCAGATGAACAGGGATAAGAGTAGGGTCTACTTCAGCTCCCTGTGTCCCCGGAAGGAGGAGCGGGCCGATGTGCTGGGTATCGCGAGGAGTGATCTTCCGGTGCGTTACTTAGGAGTGCCTCTCACAGTCAACTATGCGCGGGATCAGGACTGCCATAGTCTGGTGGAGTATGTCCAGAGGAGAGTAGAAGGTTGGCAAGCAGCCGGTCTGTCATTTGGTGGACGCATTGAGCTGGTCAGATCGGTAATTTTGGCTATGGCCCATTTCTGGCTGCAGTCCATCCTCCTTCTTGTGGCTACTATTCGGAAAGTGGAGCGGCTCTGTGCCGATTTCATTTGGAGGGAAAGTATGCATGCGATCTCCTGGGAGCAGCTCTGTCGTCCAAGGAAGGAGGGAGGAGTGGGGCTCAGGCCGTTGCTGGAGATTAGGGAGGCTTCTGCGATTAAGCTGGCCTGGAGATTCATCAGCGGGGGATCTCTCTGGGCGGACTGGATGTACAGCAGATACGTGAAGCAGGACAACTTTTGGACGTGTTCTACCGACAACAACCATTCAGTCACGTTCAAGATTGTCTTGAGACACAGGGGGGTGCTCAAGTCTGCTATCCGGAGGATCATGAAGGATGGATCGGGTACAAACCTCTGGCGGGATCCTTGGATAGATCGGCGTTCGCTTTTGGACATCAGGGGTGCCCCGACTGATCAGAAGGACAGGCGTGGTTTGACGTGTAGTCGCATCATACGAAATGGGGAGTGGAGGCCGGAATCTTATCGGTTCATTGAGGAGCTGGGTGGGATCATTATTTCTACAGTCATTGATCCGGCTTTACCTGCTGATCGGTGGATTTGGGAGCCGACTGGAGCATCTTCGGGATCTGGAGAGTTCCAATTCCGAAGCTGCTACAACCTTATCCGGCGCACCTTTCCTCTGAGTTCTGACTACGAGTTCGTTTGGTACAAAGGTTTGGCCAAGAAGATGCAGTTGTGTGTTTACAAGCTTCTACTGGGCCGTCTCTTGACTAGGGATCGCTTGAGTTCATTTGGAGTGCCGGTTTCGGATCCCAAGTGTGTGCTTTGCTGTTTGAAGCCTGAATCTATAAAGCATCTTTTCTTCGAGTGCACTCTGGCATGGCAGATCTGGTCGGAGCAGAGTCGAGTATTGGGAGTGTGCGTCTCCGGGAAAGAAATTGGGAGCATCATCACGGTGATCCGGGATAGCAGGGGTCGAGGGCAGGACTGGTTCCGTACCGCCAGAGTTCGACTGGCTGCTTCAGTTTGGCATGTATGGCGGGAGCGAAACCGTCGGATTTTTGAGGGGCTGGTCACCCCTCCGGTAGGCATTCTCCATAACATCGAGTTTGATGTAAATGCTATGAAGAATTGATGAGTGAGAGTCCCACTCTGATTGTATGTTGTAAGATTATGTCTTTTCCTTTGGAATAAAACTTACCCTTTTTCCAATATATATATATATATATATATATTTTTTTTTTTCCAATATATATATATATATATATATATATATATATATATATATATATATATATATATATATATATATATATATACAGCCCCCTTCTTATACGGGATAAGTTTACGGGAAGAGTTTACGGGATAGAGCAATTTCTTACGGAGAGAAAAGAAACTCAAAATATCTGGCCGAAATATACGTATGTTTCTCTTCTGAAATTTATTTCTCTTTAATATTTAAATCTCTACTCTCTACTCTTAAAAAGAAACATATCTCTATCTTAAAAAATAAGGCTTATCTATCAATTTAGTTTTAAACACAGAGGAATTTATTTATTTTAAAAAAAATAGAGATAGATAAATTATTCCATTAATTTTTTTAAATAAAGATAATTTTTTTTAAAAAAAAGAATCTATCCTTAAAAATAAATATATCTTTAAAAATTATATTTAAAATATTAATTTTAATGTTAATCCTAATATTAATGTTGATATTAATTTTAATTTTTAATTTTTACATTAATTTAAATTTTAATGTTAAAGTTAATTTTAATGTTAATGTTAATATTAATGTTAATGTTAATGTTAAAATTAATTTAAATTTAAATTTAAATTTGTTTTTAAATAAATCTAAATCTAAATCTAATTTAATTTTAATTTTAATGTTAATGTTAATGTTAAATTTAATTTAAATTTAAATTTATTTTTGTTTTTAAATAAATTTAAATCTAAATCTAAATTTAAATTCTAATCTTAATTTTAAATTATATTCTTAAACTTAATATTAATCTTAATCTTAATTTTAATATTACATTTTAATGTTAATGTTAATATTAATGTTAATGCTAATATTAATGTTAATGTTAAATTAAAATTAATGTTAATGTTGAAATTAAAATTAAAATTAATATCAACAATAAAGTTAGCACCAAAAAACTAACATGAGAAATAATATTAAAATTAACATTAATATTAAGTATATTTTTGAATAACATTTTAAAAAGATATTTACGTTTAAAGATAAAAAAAATTTAAAACAATCCATCTCTACTTTAAAAAATTATAAAATTAACTTTTTATCTCTATTTTTTGAATAAAAAAATAAATTTCTCACTATTTAAAAAATAAATAGACTTATCTTTAAGTTAGAGATAGGTTCCTTTTTTAAAGGAGAGATCTAACATTTTTAAAGTGAAAGAAATAAAGAAGAGAACCATACGTATATTTTCTCTTCCCGTAAGTTTGTCCCGTAAGTTATTCCCGTAGGAGAAGCTTTATATATATATATATATATATATATATATATATATATATATATATATATATATATATATATATATATATATATATATGTCATTTGGTTCCATAAATACGTATACAGGTATTGGTGAACCGTTTGCCCCAGCCTACTAAGGGTTTGTTTGGTAAACCCTAAGTGTTGGAAGATTCGGATTTTCACTTTCAATGATGGATTTCATGTAGGAATCCATACGTATTTATGGAACCAAATGACACACACACACACACACACATATATATATATATATATATATATATATATATATATATATATATATATATATATATGTCATTTGGTTCCATAAATACGTATACAGGTATTGGTGAACCGTTTGCCCCAGCCTACTAAGGGTTTGTTTGGTAAACCCTAAGTGTTGGAAGATTCGGATTTTCACTTTCAATGATAGATTTCATGTAGGAATCCATCCACTTTCTTGTCTCCCTAGTAGGGGACAAATGTGTTTGGTTAAGATAGGAAAGTAAAAAGTGGAAAGTGGAAGAATATATTATAATAGTAAATTATAATTAATTAACATAACAATTTAATAAATTAAATATTTAGTTTAATATATTATGATAATTAGTTCCTAACTAATTAAAAATTTATCAACTCAAAATTAATTACTAACTAAGAATTATATTTTTTACATAAGAAAATAAAAAAGTAGAAGGTGGAGTCATGAACACACAAAAAATAATACTTATTTATTATATTAATAGCTAACACTAATTAAGGAAAAATAATTCATATTTAAAATGTTAATTTCCTATCAATTAATTCTTGATTATATTTATTAATTTAGTTGTTAATTAGTTTTAACTAAATAATAAATTATTAATAGAAAAGAAAACTAAAAACAATGAACCGGAACTACCATTTTCTAACACATCCAGCTTTAGAAAGGGAAAGTGGAAAGAGTGAATTGAAGAGGGGACAGGAACTGCTAGTCTCGATATCTCCCCACAACCAAATTAATTTTCAACTCTACCAAACACTGGAACTCTAGGAAGATGGCTAAAATTCCATGGAACTGCAAATCCAAGGCAAAATCCCGTTTACCAAACACACCCTAAGATGGAAGAGCATCGTGTAGGGTGGGTGCACTGTGGGTTCTCCATAGTTGGTTGTAGCCTCGCGTATTGGTGATTCTAGCTCCTGGAAGGTGGCCAAGCCAAGGAGGACTAAAAACCAATACAGAGTTACTCCGCAACAACTCATGAACCTAAGGTCTTCATCCTCCACCCGTGCCAAAGCCCTCTCCAAATTTGTTATAGGGTGTTCGTCCTTTATGTTTCCAGCAGCTCATAGCGTTGGCTTTTTGGTTTGGGGCTATCTATGCGTGTAATCCTCTAAATGCTTTCCTGGAAATCAGACAATAAATACTTTTTGTTAAAAATAATAATAATAATAAATAAATAAATAAAATACGTATACATCATGCCTAACTTTGGTCATTTGGTAACAGTTAGATTTCAAGTTATATAAATAAAAAATAAAATAAAAATATTCGAGAGGCTCCAATTGTTGCTGATTAAAACAAACAATATGGTTTGTTACTAGAGTAGCCACGGCTATACAATTTACAAGGTCACATCCTTTTAACTTTATCTTCTTATCGACTTAACAAATGTCTGCAAGCTTGCAGCACATCAATCCAATTTATTTCATGACGCCTTGTGCGTACGTATCCAACAAACCCATGCTTTCGTTTCTCTTAATATAAAAAGTAGGGTTTAATAACCCGACTCAACATTTATTTTTTGCACCTGACCTGGGTCATGTACAATTTTAATTAAATAAGAAGAATCTGTTAATGTCAAGGAAGATAAGGGCGTTGGCCGAATATGGAATCATTATTGCAACAACAGGGATCAAAGGATTATCAATCATCTTTAAATTTTTATAACGTTAATTGTGAAATCAGTAGACGAAAGTGTGATTATTGCTAGCCTACTGTGACAGTTTTAATCGCTCAACAAGCAGAGACTCAACTCTTCTTATGAGGCATACAGTCAGAAACAACCAACACACAACACTGGATCAGTCACGAATCATTATTGCTGCACAAGATATCTATCTATCTATCTATCTAGTGACAATTTTGATTGCTCAACAAGAGAATCAAAAGAACCTAAGCTATAGGCTCAACTAAATTTGCATGGAAGAACATGGTGGCAACTTTAAACACTAGCTCCCTAGTGGCTAGAAGAGAAGAAACAAATTTGCTTCATTTTAAATTTTTAGTCATATTCATGTTCCGAGGAGAGACTGAATGAATTTGCAACAATATTTTCTTTATCCTTATCGTTTAGTAGCAACACACAGTCTGAACATAGAGTTCTTTATTTTGGAAGATAATCATAGAAAGTTGCTCTTCTTTCAATACTACATACATACAGCAGAAGTACCCATGAACAACACTAAAAAGTTACTGTTATTTCAAACAAATTTTCTTATTTTGAAAGATAGTAATACAAAGAATTTCGGTCATTGGGAAGTATCATGATCATCCAATAAGAAGGGTTTCAATTTATTCAAATGAAGTCCGAGCTCTCTAGCCTAGTGGTATTAGAGCGGACACCCGGAGGGGCCGGCAAGGTTCGAGCCCCCCAATTGTGTGTGTGAGTGAGATTTCAAAAAAAAAAAAAAAAAAAAAAAAAAAAAAAAAAAAAAAAAAAATTATTCAAATGAACGATTTGAACACCTATTGATTCTAACAACTGATTGCAGCAGGGTTGATCGTTCGGACCTTTCACAATTCATAGATGTGGATCTCAAACAAGTTTTCTTATTTTGAAAGATATTAATACAAAGAGAGTAATACAAAGAAAGATACTGTTCTTTCAATACTACATATACAACACAAGTACCAATGATCCTATACTTTTTCTCTCTGCCTGCCGCACTGCCAATGATAAAGATAACACTGAATGCTGCCTGTAACTGCTAAAATAGCGACCGACGATGAACAATAGATCACCTTAATCTGCATATTGATTGAACTCGATCACCCTCTATAAATGCCGGAGGGATCAGCATTTTGAACAATCCATGGATGTTCAAGCAACTTGTGAAGCGGAAGACGTTGCGAGGACTCCTTGACAAGCATCTGAACAAGGAAAGCTTCATGAGATGTTTTTCGTACTTCCAATCTATCAGATATAATAAAAACAGGACAAGATGTGCACCTGGTTAATGAGGTCTTTTGCAGCAGAAGAGACAATTGGTTTTGGGGGAAACTTAAGGTCAACTTTAATTATCCTGCATTGAATAATTTGCAGTTATGTTAAAAAGTGAGTGAAAACAAATTTGTGGTGCACAATTGAAAGGATCATAAAATTTGTAACAGCAGATGTTCTGTTCGCACAAAGAATTTATTTGAACAAGCATGGATACAATTCAGTTATCAGTAAAGACACTCCCAGCAAAGTGTTAAAAAGTGGGTGAAAACAAATTTGTGGTGCACAATTGAAAGGATCATAAAATTTGTAACAGCAGACGTTCTGTTCGCACAAAGAATTTATTTGAACAAGCATGGATACAATTCAGTTATCAGTAAAGACACTCCCAGCAAAGATTATGAACAAGGATTTGCTTCGAGTTAAGTTCTTACTATCGCGAGGAGTTAGCTAAGAGATGATCCAGATCATATGGTTTCTACAAACAGTTATATAAAGGATCAATGAATTTGAACAAGGCTTTGCTTCGAAGGAAAAGAGAGATGCATATGCTGATCCAGATCATCTGGTTTCTACTAACAGTTATAAGGATCAATGAATTTGAACAAGGCTTTGCTTCGAAGGATAAGAGAGATGCATATGCTGCTTAAGGGTTAACTAAGGCTGTGTTTGATTAGGCCCTTTTTTTCCATGGAAAATATTTCCATCACAAATTTTCCACCAATTTGTAGTGTTTGATAGCCCTTATATTTTCCATGGAATTATTTTCCAAAAAACTATCATTTTCCATATTGTCTTCTAAAATGGTGGAAAATGAAACTTGTCCAACCCATAGAAAAATATCATTTTCCATGGAAAATAACCATTTTCCGTGGAAGATAATGACAATCAAACACCCAAATTAAGTTTTGCCATTAAAAAAAAAAAAAAAATTCCATGGAATTTTTTCCCTAGGAAAATAATTCCGTGGAATTAATTTATGTTCCACCTTGCAATCAAACGCACCCTAAAGGGAAAACTCAGATCATCTACCGACCTGGAGTTTAAGTTGTGGCTAAGACAAGCTTTATTACACTGCCATTATTAAGAAAAACCTTAATTTTCAAGACAAATCAACTGAGCGGCAGACCCGACGCGACTAACAGATAAGCCAACGTTAATAGCTGGTCAAATTCCGCGATAAAAGAGCTTTGTTTCCAAACAGATTTGTCCATCTGTAATGGAGATCACATTGGTGGGGATATAGGCCGATACGTCTCC
The DNA here is from genome assembly GCA_029216955.1 of Iris pallida. Lineage (NCBI taxonomy): Eukaryota > Viridiplantae > Streptophyta > Magnoliopsida > Asparagales > Iridaceae > Iris > Iris pallida. Next base: position 160,262 of record JANAVB010010599.1, on the reverse strand, counting down.
AGCTTGTGTTTCAATGACAGGTAAGGCAGTCAAGCTACCTGCACCTAGATCAACCTAAGTGAAATGGAATTTCTATCGCTACGCTGCAAGAGTCAAATATGAAACTTCATACACCTTAAAGTTCATAGGACGAAAAGAGTTTCTTTTGCTCTTGAAGGCCCACCTTTGGTCCCTGATTCGCATCCAACTATTCCAAATGCCACAGAATCCGCACTTGACTTCAAGCCAAGTAGTGCTTTGGCGCATAGCCGTTAAGGAACTCCTGGCCTCGGACAGAACATGGAATCGGCCATAAGGCTAAGCAGTTAACAGATTCAAGACGTTTAGGGAGTACGCTGACGCTAAGAAGCCAAACGCAGAGAAATAGCTACGTGAGAGATGGTGAGAGATGGGGGCACGAAGTGCCTTATCTGATGGGAACGTGAGCGCGTGGCGGTTATCGAGGAAGTGCTCAAGATCGTGGGTACAGGCCAGACGTCTATATAAGGAGAAAGATCAAAAATCGGGGTCATCTTCACCCTTTTGAGGGAAGATGATACGCGGAAATTAGAAAGAAAAAAAGATGGGATTATGTATCTTGATGCCCACTCGAGGGACAAATCGAATCAAATCAAGCAAATAAGAATAAGAAGTTTTGCACTTTCTATATTCGTGGAAACTAGTATTTGTGTTTCTGTTTGAGCCGTACGATTAGTGGAGGCCCATATTGCTCCTCTGGAATTATGTAAGAGAGAATCCGGATCCATCGTAGCGTTTTAAGTTGTTAGTAGGGGGTGGGGTTATCAGGCAAAGCAAAATTTATAATGGTAAAACTGGTGTTATCACAAGCTTTATTACACTTCCATTATTAAGAAAAACCTTGATTTTCAAGACATAGTGGAGGCCCATATTGCTCCTCTGGAATTATGTAAGAGAGAATCCAGATCCATCGTAGCGTTTTAAGTTGTTAGTAGGGGGTGGGGTTATCAGGCAAAGCAAAATTTATAATGGTAAAACTGGTGTTATCACAAACTGTAATAAATGATACATGTACATGGACGAGTCTCCTACTACAATTCAAGTGAAGAAATTATAATTTATATAATATGAGAATTCTATAGTATAAAAGGTCAAATAATTTGAATAGTTATTGTGGTACCAAGGAAAGGAAGCATGCGTATCCTACTTACCTCCTATATGTATCAGAGTGCTCCTTTGCTTCAAATGGGGGCACCCCGTAAAGGAACTCATAGCACAGGACACCCAAGCTCCAAATGTCTACACTAGCATCATGCTCTACACTTTCAACTGAAACAAACTAAATCATGTTAGCCATATCAGACCAAACAAAAAGTAGAGCGAGACCACATTTTTTTACGACAGTGTCACATAGGAAGAACCGGAAGGGCGAAATTGGCTTTACCCATTTCAGGTGGAAGGTAATCCAGTGTGCCACACATGGTCCGCCTGCGATTAAAAGTGTGCACTGACCACCCAAAATCTGCAATCTTCAACTCACCCTGGCAACAAAATATTAACAGCATTAGTATATTGGAGTGCGTGGAAGTGAAGGGGTCAATAACAACAATCATTGTTACCTGAACACCAATCAGAAGATTTTCTGGCTTGATGTCTCTATGAATGACATGTTTCCCATGTAAGTAGATAAGAGCCCGTGCTAAGGATGATATATACTGAACAACCAACAAAGAAATGTTAACTTATTTATATCAATGTCTAAACACAATCCTGAAGAATTTAACATATCAATGTGAAATGCAGAGCATTGAGGAAATCGGAGGTTTGAGTGAAAAAGGCATGAAAAAAGTAACCAACAAAACGATATAACTCACACTAGCAGCTCTTCTTTCACTAAAATATCTGCACTTCTGCAATTCCTTGTAAAGCTCGCCTTTTGCTGCATACTCTAAAATCAGATACACCCTGGTCTGCAATAACAAAAGCATGGCCAATATGCTACTTGAGTATATTTCTTGAATGACATATTGATTACACATATCAAGGACTTGAATAGGAAGTTCAACCTGATCATAGAAGTACCCATACAAACGTAGTATATTGGGGTGTCTGAGGTGACTCTGTATCTCTACTTCACGGCGCAGCTGATGCTCAACATTAGACTGTTTTAGCTGGCTCTTGAAGAGAACTTTTAATGCCACAACATGATTGCTCTGTTTCAGAATATGAAATTCCGTAAGCTCTCTATGGAAGAACAATTTGAGAATTCAATCTTCTTATCACCAATCTGGCCGGTATACAATCTTTTCCAAAGTAACCTTCCAAATGGAAATTACCACCTAGGGGATGACACTCTAAAAATAGATGGTGTGCTCCTATTGTGTCATGTCAGACTGAGTACCTAACACAACACAAACACTCCAAAATACACTAGTATTTGGGTCCATACAGTTGTTTCCAGACCATGTCGTGCAGCATTCGTGCCCGTACACCATAGTATACCACAGATCCACACACGAGTCAAGTTACATTTACTGACATGGAGCTACAAGCCACAGTTTTGCAGGTTACTACCGGTTTCATAAATGGAATTAACAAAGAGAACAAGTGACATAATTTTCATAAATTTGTTGACAAAATCTTACATATACCTTCTTTTCCCTAGCCAAATAGACATGGCCAAACTTCCCTCTCCCAAGAGGCTTCCCAATGTCAAAATCATTCAAAGTCCATCTCTTCTCTGCCATCGAAGAAGGCTACACAAATATCCAACACCAGATGATTATTTTATTTTATTTTATTTTATCAGGATGGGTATTAAGCTACAAAATTACTTGGAGGCAGTAATAAATTGGGAAAAATAGAACTCTGTCTCAAATGAGAAAATGATTTAGCACAAAAAGCTCATTACTTTCTTCAGTTCTTAACTTTGCACGAGATTAAGAAGTAAAAAAAAAAAAAAAGCCATGATTATCTACTAGCTAAAACCCCAGATCTGGGGGAAATTTCTTGGTCAACAGAAACACATCAAAGAAACAGCAAAAGAGTAAATAAAAGCAGACTCTTACTTGAATCATCAAAACCCTAGGTGTTTCTCGAGTTAATCTTTGGAATAGAAGGTGAAATTAAAAGATCTAAGCAACCAAGAAGCAATTTTGCACATGAAATCAACATTCCCAAAAAGCCCTGCAGAAGAAAAAGAGAACCCAAACCCTAACATTTCTGAAATCAAACTATCCATAATCCAGTGTACCTTCTCTTCGCTTCGGTTTTCGGTGGCGATCGCCATTGCAGCGATTTAGAGAGAGAGAGAGAGAGAGAGAGAGGCGTTTCTTTCCTTCCTTTCTTGGATGGAAAGGGGGGAGTTGCAAACCTGTCTATGTAGACGCTTGCGACTCCAACGGTCGACTCCTCAGATGCTGCCACGTGGACAGATCTGGAGGCGGAGTTTGAAAGCTTTCCTTTCCCTACTCTTATTAATAATTGTCTATTTGTCTTTATATTGGTCCCATCTGGGCTGGCCCGTTGACCTGAGTTTGATTTTATATTGGGCTTTACTTATGGGCCAAGTCTGTTGGATTTAACGGTAAATAAAGAAGACTTTTGGAGAGTGTTTTTAAAAACAGGACCGGACCGGCCGATTGAACTGGTAAAACCGTAAACCAGTAATTTTTCTGGGCTGGTTTAATAAGTACTCATTATTATTTTTTTCCTAAAAATCGATCAACCTGGCCTGGTCAGACCATCGGACCGTCTGATCCAATTGAGTTTTGAACCAATTTGACTATAACTTTTAACTTTTATTTTGGACTTTATATGCAATCAAAGTTAATACGTTTGCTTCATGACTAATTTCTAAGTAGTATTTATGTAGTTGTGTACTATATAATATATTTAATGTGAGTAGGGCTGAAAATCGAACGAACGAGCTCGAACAAACTGTCTTCGAACTCGGTTCGACTAAAGTATCGAACGAGCTTTATTCGAGCCGAGCTCAAGATCGAGCTCAAAAATGGTGTTTGAACTCGGTTTGATTATAGGCTCGAAACGATCGAGCTCGACTCGATTTAGTTCTCGAGCTCGGACGAGCCCGAGCCGAGCTCGAGCCGGGACCGAACAAAAGCCACATTAAACTTGTTGTACGGTTACTCTCAAGTCTTAAAGATTTTTTTTGTTGAATTAATTATGCTTTTTACATCACAAATTTACCATCATATAAATAACAAAAAAGATAGTAAATTTTCTAAGACAAATTTATCAACATCCATAAAATATATGTAGCATATATTAGAAAAAGCCATAATATTAGAAACCGAGCCGAGTTCGAGCCAGTTCGCGAACGAGATCGAGTCGAACAACCTATGGTCGAACTCGGTTCGAACACAACTTCGAACAAAAAAAAATCGACCGAACTCGGTATCGACCTGCTCACGAACGAGCTTCGAACCGAGCTTGGCCCGAGCCGAACGCGAGCCGAACACAAACTGTTTGAATCGTTTTACAGCCCTAAATGTGAGATGGTTAGTTGAGTTTGTGTGAGAACTTATTTTATGGCTAAACTTTATTTTATGGCTTGGGATAGAAAATAAGATTATATTAAAAAAAAGCGGGTAATATTTGGATAGAAAATAGAAGATAAGATTGCAATCTATTAAAGCCATAGATGGATACTAAAATTGTATCACTAGCTTCCAGAAAACCCGAAATGAATTTAGACAAAAAAGAGTGAAAAGTTGCATTGGAATATTAAAAGATGAATGCGGTTGGTTTATTATATTATATAGCACGTGAATTACACGTGAGGAGAACAGTCTACGAGTTAGAAAAGAGGGAGAGGGAGAGGGGGGGGGGGGTGGAGAGAGAGTGGAGGGGGAGGAATGGGGATCCGTTTTGTTCTTCTGGTGAACAAGCAGGGTCAGACTCGGCTCGCACAGTACTACGAATACCTCACCCTCGACGAGCGACGGGCCCTCGAGGGAGAGATCGTCCGCAAATGCCTCGCCAGAACAGAACAACAGGTCCTCCCGATCTATCTATCTATCTATCTATCTACAATTGATTGATTTGATTGATTGATTGATTTAGATCCCCCTTTCCCTAACCCTAACCCTAACCCTAACCCACCGCTGCAACAAGAAGAAAATAAAATAATAGTTTGTTTGTTTGTTTGTTATTGGAATTGCAGTGTTCATTCGTTGAGCATCGAAACTACAAGGTTGTCTACAGACGCTACGCCTCCCTCTTCTTCTTGGTAGGAGTTGACAATGACGAGGTACCCTACCCTACCCTACCCTATATATGTCAACCATGTTAACCAAAATCACATCTGATTTTTAGCCTAAAGTGTATGTAACTTCAGAGTAGAAAATGAGGGAAACACATATAACATGGACAAGTAGGACTTATCATGATTCATAGATTAAAAAAGGAAGGATTTTGTGCATACGATTGAAACAATATAGTCAAAATGGAGGAGTGCTTCTGCAGTACTTTCTGCCTGGTCGTATGATACCATTGAAGTTGAAAGATAACTTCTATAAGATGAAGGATAAGACCAGCCATATTTTATGGATTGGAGTGCTAGGCATTTTAAGTAACAAAGTCCCCCGAATTTTAGCATCGATAAAATGATAGTTGTGAGATCGACTAGTTACAATTCGTCGAAATATAAGATAAGCAATAAGTGTATTCGTTGGAAGTTCGAGGGGTGTCAATTGAGAACAAGACGACAGAAAATGATCTTAGGTGGTTTAGACATGTGAAACGCTAAAGACAAATGACGAGGAACATGGATTGAAGCCGTAAAAAATATATGCGTTAGTGTTACAGAGGACACTGCCCTTAATGGAGTTGAATGAAAGAAAAGAATAAAAATAGCCAACCCCAATGATGATGTTGTTGTATGTTACGTCACACGCTGAACTTGTAATTAGGGCCTATGCTCATGTGATATCGTGAAAGCCCTAATAAAATAGGATATAAGTTAAGTGACACTCGATAGTTGATATTATAAGTTCTATAACACTTTTTACTGTAATTTATATAACACTTCATAATTATTATAAGAAACATGATTCTTATATAACGCGTGATAATTCCTATGAGTAGTATAAACAAGTTGTACGTTTGAATTTTCTTCATATATTAAATAATCAACGGTAGAAAATCAGGGGTCCTTCCTTTTCAAAACCAGTCTTCAAGATGTAAACGAATTTAGGTAGATTTCGGATTTTACTACACTTTGACACTTTTACATCGGATCGAGGAAGGTGGAGATGGTGCCATTTGAGGAAATCATCTCTGGTAGTTTGGACATGTGCAAGATGAACCAATAGGTGCATTGGTTAACATGAACGGTAATATATTAGATAAAGAAATTGCTAGGAATATGTCGGAATGGACTTGGGTTGCGACTGTATGAATTTTGTTAATGTTAGAAGGACATGACCCTTAAAAAGTCGAATGGAAGAAAAGGATGTAAGTAGCGACCCAAAAATTTTGGATACAAGGCTTTATTATTGTCGTAATGACAAGATAAATTTTTGGCCTTGAAGCTGTCAAGATAAATATTCACAAGAAATGCAATTGTAGCTCAATCATAATAACCTACAGAAGTAGTGGAACAAAGCTACAAGCTCTAAATAAAGAAGAACCCTAAACGAGTTAAATTTTTACCACGGGAAGACTGGAAAAATACACTTTTGGCTACTGTCCTTTACTACGAGTGGCTGGAAAATACACACTCAGAACGACAATAACAAAATCTGGACTTAACTTTTTAAAGGAACATGAACGACAATGACGGGTCTTAAATGTCATGCACATGGACGCATTCTTCGTAGTTGTTTGAGATTCTTGATATAGTTGTCTGAAAGCCATCAAATTACAACTATCAAGAATGACATTTTCTATCCAATTGACATATGTGCCAACGACACTTGACCCTCCATCATTGTCCACTATGCTGAAAAAATATTTTCGAATTTGGTTATTTGACACTGAATGTGTTTTTCCTCGTCACTCGTAGTTAAACGGCAAGGGGGCTAAAGTGTATTTTCCCAGTCATCCGTAAGAGTCTGTTTGGTTGTTTGAAAGTAGGTGATGAAAGTGAAAACTGCAAATCCAGCATGGAATATAAGTTGCACTTTTCAGGAAACTGCAAACCCAAAAATTCATTTGGTAAACATTGAAAGTAGGTCAGGGATGTGCCACTTTATTATTCAAAAAGCATTGGGAGTCCACATCCTTTTATAAAATTTGGACGTGGAGAAGGAAAGAAACCTTTATGACATTAAAATTCCTCTTTGAAATGACTTTCAGGCATTTCTAATGCCAGCTTTCAGTGGTCGCTTTCAAGAAACCAAGCAGCCCGTATTGTAAAATTACTTTTGGAGATGGCCATAAAAATGAAATACCGAGAGGGTCTGGTTAGTAATACGGTGGTAATACTGAATAACCTCAGTGAGGTCCAGGATGTTTACTATTTGAAGTTAAATGCCTTCAACATTAAAGGTTGAAAAGTTGTGAAGCAAAATTGGACTTAATTGAATCGATCTAGATGTACCTTGAATCCTGCTTGCTACTTGTAACTTGATTTCGCAGTATAGTTCCTGTATAGAATTGGATTTACTTTTATAATATTTTATGCTGCTACTTATTGAGCTGGTTTCCCTTCTTAATGTGCAAGCCCTTTGCAGGCCACTTCTTAATGTGCAAGCCCTTTGCAGGCTACAACTTGTGATTTCTTCCTTCCTTCCTGTATTTTATTTTATTTTCGTTTGGCAGAATGAGTTAGCCATTCTGGAATTCATACATTTGTTGGTGGAAACCATGGATCAACATTTTGGAAATGTGGTATGCTTTCCTTAGTCCATATGGTGGTAGTGCAGATCAAGTCAATTAACCTTTTCTTTTGTAGAGCTAATCATTTATTATTTTTCTTGGTTATCCATTGCAGTGTGAGCTTGATATCATGTTCCATCTTGAGAAGGCACACTTTATGCTAGAAGAAATGGTTATGAATGGATGTATTGTCGAGACCAGCAAGATCAACATCTTGGCACCAATCCAGCTCATGGACAAAGCTTCTTAGCTCTTCTAGTTTTAGATCCTTTGGGATCATTTCCTTGCTGTCCTCGATCTAGTCTGTATCAAGTCTTTCCCTTACAGTATTTGTTTGAAGTTTGTGTAGAAAATTTGGACATGAGAATATTGTATGTTGCGACTGTCTAGCCCGTCTTCATGTTTTCTTGTTTCCAGATTATGTGCTTTGAGGCTTTATTGTCTTTCGAGAGAGGATAAACAAGTCCATTTGGGTTGTTGAAGTACTTGTATGAATAACATTCCTATTATTACAAACTCTTCCATGAATAACATTTCTATTGTAAGAATGCTAACCATCTGAATTTTAGTTGGTGTTTCAGGAATCATATAGATATGGGGATGAGTAATGCAGCTCTAAATAATGATATAGACATTATATATCTTTCTTTTCTTTAGGCATTACATTATCTTGTTTGAGCGACTCTCTTCCACTTCCACACGGACTTATTTTAAAAATATCGTCTTTTGATTCCGTATCTGTCATACACTTTTTCCATCGCAATCTACAATATTTCATAATCATCTGTCACATACTCTTTCCATTGCAATCTCCCCTCTCTACTTGTACTCAAAGTGTCTCTCTTCCTGCAGGAGGATATATTTGAGAGTAACAAGATACCCTAAGTAATTCAGTCCCCAACACTGGTCACAATAACCATGCTGTCATAATATATATATATATATATATATATATATATATATATATATATATATATATATATTTAAATCCAGCACGTGCGGACTCAGTTAAATCGTATGTCTTTCTGCACACGATGTTTAGCCGATCGTCATGTCGCTTCGGACTCTTTGTGCGGATCTTGTCCACATTGACTTTTTTTATCATCGCCCCACTGTCATAATAGATGCGCGGGAATATTCTGTTTCTTCGAACCTTGCTCTGCTCTCTGGTTCGATGTCTATAAATGCTAATAGCCATTTTTCTTATATTATCATTTGTTTGCTCGCTGGTTAGATGGTTGTAACCATTTTTCTTATATTATTGTTGTCCGTCTCTAATTGATTTTTCTTAAACAAATAATGTTTTTGTTGAAAATTAGTTTCTTTCACATGTAATTATCATTTTACTTTAATTGATAGCATAAATATCATCTTACTAAATTAATACCACAAGATTATTATATTCAAATCAATAACACAAATAATATAGATATAGAAGGAATTAGGCGTCCACTGATAGCAATAATATGATAGCCCATGACTATTCCGTAAGCTACAAGGGAAAAAAATCAACCAGGAAATGGAGAAAGGAGTTTTGTTGCACTGTTAACATACGTTCCAGTTTGATTTATAAGAAAATTAATTTGGCTAGTAGAAGGAAAAACAACCACCTTTTCTTTACATTGATCTGTGCTCCTGTCAACCGCAGGTGTTTCCAAGGGCAGATCTATAAATATTTCAAATATAGCGGAGTGCTATTTTAGTTTCCGAGGCTTGACACGAAAGGGAAAAACAAATGAATAAGATAATAATATCAAAAACAAATTCACAGTTGTTGAATTGTAAATAAGCCTGAAGGCCTCTGCAATAAAATTGTATGATTTGATAATGTGAAAAAAAGAAGAAATTGTTGCAAGCGGCTGTTTGGTTGCCATGCTGGCTGTTATAATTGATATTGCAGCCACTATGGCTGCAACAAAGCTGCAGAAATTTGGAGATTTATTATAACTTTTGTTGCAGTAAAAGCACAATTTTTTTTTACAAAAAGAAGAAAAAGAAAAGCAACACCAGTTAGAGCAGCAACACTTACCAACCAAACCAATATCTGGTCCAGAAGTGCAAAAAAGAAAGGTTTGGTCCAGAAGCATAGAAAGCAAAGAAATATGCATTCCACCAAATGCATCATTCATGTTGCAACTTCTATGGGCCACATACTTCATATTTGACATAAATAAAATGTTTTGTAGAAACAGAGTTTACAATTGAATTAGAGGATCACAGCTAAATATTCATCGAGAAACAAAAATAAAAAGAGAATTTAAGCCAAAATCTGATGCAACATTTCAGACTGTTGACAAATTAAAACCATTTAATTTAAGCCAAAATCTGATCAACACACTAAAGACGGTTGTATTGGGTGCTTCAGAATGTTGACAATTTAAAGCCATTACATTTCAATACATTCAAAAGACCTGTTTGGTTCAGAAATCTTATACATCAAAATACAGAGAAAACATAATATAGATTGAAGCAACACTTGATGCACAACAGTATGCAAATAAGTCCGTGAATAACTCAATTGGATTGTAAAAAAAAATAGTTTTAAAAAAATAATGAGAAGATATATCACTTGAAGCTTCCGTACTGCTGCTGGGGAAAGGACGAGAAGCTCCCACTTCCCCCCATCGTTGAGGAAGGAAAACCTGACCTACCCAGACCTGACCCTGCACCCATGGCTGTTCCCATGTAGAATGCTGTCGGAGGTGTTGCCTTCTCCTTATCATCTGAAACCTCACCAAGACCCCCAACTATCCCAATATCTGCTAGATTTGTCTTCTTGGCTGCAGAAGAAAGATCAACTTAAGTGGATTAACTGGATGGGGTGAAGGGATATAGAAGAAATCTTTAGTTATATACTTCTTCATGCAATTTCTTAAACCTATATTTTTAATAAAATTTTGATTATTTATATTCATATTTCTAACATATTTTAGAAAATATGTAACCCATCTATACTTCCATATCTTTTTTTTATCCAAACTGATGCCGAACTTTTACCAAATTCCAATCCTTTCAACCTCGCAGGATAATTACCATCAAACTTGTTAATATGCTTTATCGTTGGCATGCAAACACTCCTCAGGTGCTCTTGCATATCCAACAAAAGGAAAACACAATTGGCACCTGTCTCTTAACATCTGCCGAACTAACAAACAACAGATGCACCTGGAGAAACAATTACAGGTAGGAGAGGAGAGACTGACAAATGTCAACACTCTAGAGTTTTAGTGCAGTAGTGGCAGGGAAACACTAAGGAATAAGGTGGACTGGTGGAAACATCATGGGAAAATATGTTTAAGGGTGGAGCGGAGAGAAGAAAGGCATTATGCAGTGGAGGATGGGGCAATTTCTCTAATGGGATGCCGAGAGAAGGAATGGTTGAATGTAGGAAGCTTATCATGGTTTTCTTTTTTTGATCGCTAGTTTTGCTTTCCCTTGTTTGTGTTAGGTTAAAAAAAACACGAAGGCGCAGATCCTGCAAGAACGATTCTTGGCCTCGAGTAATCTAAAACACATTTACCCCTCTTTGTCAGCCTACTATCTGCCTAAAAAGAAATATCAGGAAACAATAGTTCAGTTTTCTGCCTACAAGGATTTCATGGTAGATAAATTCTCAAAAGCAAATGTTGTCAATGTAAAAAGGAATGAAATAAAATAACTAGTGAACCTTGTCTGAGGAGGAGACATATTATTAATGTATTTGCAATCTAAGTAGGATTACATCAAAATGTACGGTGAATAGTGACCGCCACCAGAAGGTGCACCAGGGGTTCTCCCTCATTGTCGTCTAGTACTGCAGCTTATTCAATATTTATTGCTTACATAGTTAACACTTCTATGATGTCATCCTCTCTGTTCGCAGTAAAGATATATTGGACACTGAATTAGATATACATAGGTTGTCCACATGTATTTCTGTATGTGTCTAAATTATATAAACCTGAAGATTTAATATAATGAAAATCATGTAAAGATACAAAGGCATGGATGTGCAATAGCATGAGAAACAAGTATAGGGCCCGATAGGATGCAATAGCATGAGAAACTGGGACTGAAACAGGCTCTTCCTGCAATTCTGATTTTGGTGAGCGGGGAAGAAACCAAGAGGTCAACAAGAAGAAAATTTCTTTTTTATACCAAATCTACATGAATCATGTCCTTCCATTCAGCTCTATGAAGGATCATCTCCAACTACTGAATCTTGCATCAACCTGAATTCATTCTTTTTTGGTCTACTTCTATTCCTGGCAAGTGGCATCTCCTTCAACTATGACCCCATCACACCAAACAGGTCCATGTACTCTTCTTCATTGCATATTCCAGTAACATGGAGGCTCAAATAGAGAAATTAGAGATGAGCAAGCACTGAAAGCTTATGATTCATAGGAACAGATGGCACAAAAAGCTCACAAGCTATCAAAATTGTTAATCAATTTACATAAAAACACAGACAATTCACATATTCAAGAAATTACTGAAATCAATTATGCCACTTCCAGTTAAGGCCACTACAAAAACCTATATGGTTTATTCTATGACAGTCCGATCTGTACATAGGTCTAATTTAGTCGACTACAAATATGTTTTTTACTTGTTTCTATCGCCCTCATAACAATGTAAGAAGTTGTATAGATCGGTATCTTCAGGTCTGATACTGAACCCAAATACTGACATTAAGTGATGGTGTAAACGACATGATAAATAAATAATAGAAGCATAAATATAAGGCTAACTGCTAGTCAGATATAAACAGAAATCAATAGAATATCAAAGCTCAAGAGAAACTTACGGGCAGTTATATTTAGATCAATCAGTCCACGGCTCAAAGAATCAGCCCATATCCCAGATTTGACTTGGAAACCATCCTTCTTGGGTGTTGGCTTGGATGATGCTACAGAAGTTTGCCCCAGGTTGTTGAGACTGTTGTTTGTAAAGTTCTTTGGAGGTTCTGAAGTTACTTCTTCAGTATGAGATGTGAAGGCACCAAATGGGTCACCTCCTTCGAAATTGTTTATTGGAATTCCTGCGAAAGGATCAAAGCTTTTTGTGCCTGTAGGCTCTGAGGCAGAGGATTTTACTTCAGAAGGGGCACCTGAATCGGATGCTGCAAAAGGATCAAAGGCCTCTGTATTCGTTATCACCGGACTAAAGGATTTTTCTTTTGAAGCTACGCCAAAATCAGATGCTGCAAATAAGTCCACATTTGTAGGAGCTGCAGCAGGAATATCAGGGGAACTGGTGAAGAAATCAATATCACCCTGCAGTAACATTACATAGACAAGAATCTCTGAGCGTTGAGAGAAAAAGGTAATTAGTGATGAGCAAAGAAAAAAGAAACTGCATCTCTGCTACTGCATAGTGTAAATATTTCTCAGTTATACAGTCAGAGATTGACCAAAGAATGCCCTCTATTGGAGGTTTAGGAAAATGTACATTGCTCTTCAGGTAGGATACATTTATTTCCAATAGTTGCATAGCCTGACATGATAGGTGCGGTCTTTCTTCACTTCATACTCCTATAAAAGCTATATGAATTCTTTCACAACCCAAGAATGGACATTTCCCAGTGCCATGAGGCTTCCGCTTACGTAGGGTCCAGGGAGGGTCAAAAGATGTACGCAGCCTTACCCCCAATTTATATGGAGAGGCTTCCGATTACATAGGGTCTGGGGGTCAATATGTTGACAGCCTTAACCCCATGGAGAGGCTATTTTCATGGCTCGAACCTGCTTCCAGGATACAAGCAGCAAGCCTTACCGTCGCGCCAGACGATCACCTCAATGGGCATTTGGAACATATATGAAAATAAAGAACATAAAATTGGGGGGAAACATGAAGACAAATATACGGTTTACTAGATGGAGTCCATCTGCTAGTGGAGATTATGAGGCACAAATCATGAAAAGGAACAAATAAAGTGCTTACTAGTGCAAAAACAATTTCTCAAACACTTGCTTTTTAACTCTCAATCACACATCGTATCAAATGGAAAAGATGAAATTCAGAGTCATGTATATCCCGTGGGGGTATGAAAAAACCACCAAGGAAACTTCAAGAAAGGGATTACACATGCTCATTCGAAAATGTAGTAAAAGAGATCGTCCTAGAAGTTGTCTAAAGACTATAAACCATGCACGCTAGTCCCTAATCCACATAAAACAAGAAAAGGAATGAATCACTATCTAAAATATAGATTCAACACAAATGAAACCTCTTTCTCTCTAAGAAAAGCTCGAACTATAAGAATGTAACAGCATGCCTGGTGACTGGTGAGTGCCTGGGAAAATCTTTGAAATAACTTCAGTGAAAGCAAAAAAATAATAACTCAACAGTCAACAGAAAGCTCCAACTAGCAGTTGTGTGAAAGCATGGCATTTCTATGATTGGTTGCAAAATGAAACAACAACAACGCTACAACACCGCCAACAATAATATACATAAGGGTGACAATAGGTCAGGTGGGATCAGGTTGAGGCCGATATATTAGGTAGACTTTCTACAAGTCAAACCAAATCTGTTTATTGTCAAGTTTTAGCACCTGGCCTGACTATAAGCAGTTCACCCGAACCAAACCAATCAACCCATTTAATAATCAGGTTTGAGTTGGAACTGATCAGCTTCATGTTTTCTACCCGTCCAAGTCACACAGTAGATAAGGATCCACATTGACTGTGAACAAATAAGACATGAGAGGACCAACTAAACTTGTTCCAATATTGTTAAATAAATGTTGTTTTTTAATATTTATTGATGTACTGGTTGGTTATGAACGTGCAATACACATCACAACTGTTAACATGCTGAATACGGTTAAACAGGTTGAAAGGAAGACCTGATGAACCAATACCAGAGTTAAATGGTTTTATCTGATTATAACCCGACCTGATTAAGTCTACCACGAATAGGCTGACCATGTCAGGATCAGGTCGGTTAGGTCGGTCAAGTTGTGACCAGTAATTGGACAATCTTATCTGAACCAGACACCTGTTTCCTGGTAAATAATAGTGTTGGCATGGACATATTACTGTTTCCCACAATGAAAACATTGTCAAACACTTAAATCCAGAAAAACTTGTAGGGCATTGTTTTCACAATGGCTTTCTATGGTTTATGGATCCGACCCCAAAAATTTGGGATAAAGGTGTACTTGTTGTTGCTTTCTAGGTTGTGGAAAGACCCTCTCGCTTATAGCTACTCTCTAGAAAGTTCACACCAGCACAAAGGGCTCCTAGGAGTTCCCACTCCAAGCTAATAGATTTAGGACAGTCTTCTTGAAGCCTGGTAACTGGTTATATACAATGCCCAGGGGCTCGCCTTGAATATAGAGATTCGTATTTGAGTTTCACAAAACATTACAGTACTCAATGAGATTACGAACATGATGATAGAGGAACACTATCCATTACTCTGAACTCCAAAATAGGCAGTGGAACAGGACGGAGATCTATCAAAATAGGAATACTTGTTTTCATTTGTTCTGGGATTCCTCATTTAAGGCATTTCATCATCATGCAACAGATTTCACAGATACAGCACAAGGTAAAAAAAAAAAAAATACTTGCAACATTAAGTTAATTAAGAATGAACTTCTTTATAATCTGACCTGACCAAGAGAACCCGTTGTTGCTTCTTTATGAGGTGAGGCTGATACAAAAGTTGCATCAGCAAATAGATCAACTTCAGGTGAGGCTGTCTCTGTGGAAGCAGAAGCCGGTGCATCCATAAGGTCACCGACTAAGCTTTCTCCAAATAGATTCACTTGGTTGGTAGTAGTATTATCTGAGACCACAAGAAAGTGTTGGATGACGTACCACTACAAAACTTAAAGATGATAAGTATTGTACATATGAGCCATAAAGTAACATATGTGATAGATCAATCAGCAGTCAAGGTTGTAAGGTATCTATAAATTTTCAGGTCACAATGTTCATCTGAACTTCTATCGATAAAAAATGAGGGGGAGGGTAATCACTTAGGCTGTGTTTGGTAGGAAGGATGGAAAAGTGGAAGGAAGGAAAAAGATAAGGATACATTTTCCTTCCATATGGAAAGGAAAGATCATTTCCTTCCTTTGTGTTTGGTAGCAAGGATGGAAAAGATAAGAGATGCATTTTCCTTTGTTTGGTATGAAAGAAAAAGTGGAAGAAAAGAAAGTAAAAAATATAGGGTTTACCAATTCTACCCTCAACTAAAAACACTTATTTACCACTTGACTTCATAAATAATTTTTAAATAATACATTCATATGGGGGTATAATTGTTAATTAATACAAGCCTCCACTTTTTCTTCCACTTTTCCTCCCACTTTTGGGGGGATTGGATTTCTTAGGTTATGAGGGAAAAGTAATCCCTCCACTTTTCCTTCCTTCATATTTTCCTTCCATACCAAATAAGAGAAAATGAACCTTTCCCTTCACTTTTTCCTCCTCTATTTTCCTTCCTCCCACTTTTCCCTCCTACCAAACACACCCTTATAGATTGGTCTAGCAATAACATCCTCCATAGCTACTACATTATTCTACTACCTACTAATTCAAAAATAAGGATATCTTTAAACTAAAGAATTAAATTGCTACCATAACAGTATCCTATTGCCTTGAATTTCTATAAACATAATGCTTTTCCAGTGGAAGGGTAACATATCTGCAAACAAAATACGAAATGTAGTATACATGGTGAGTCCGAGAAGGAGAGGGGGAGGGGGAAGGGGAGGGGGGCACAAAAGTTAAAGAATCAAATTGATATAGTCGTCCTCCAAACAGAACATACACTGCCAGCCAAATGGCTAGCTCAACTCTGTGATACTGACACATGCCGACTTTTGAACATGTACTGTTCTGTATCATATAACCTTCCAAAATTCTGAACATGCTCTGATACCATGTAGAGAAGTTGCTCAACTTGATTGACTTAACTTCATTAATGTGGATAGGAGTACATATTTACAGGCAAGGGTGTCCTCACCTTCCTTATGTTTTCCCAACGTGGGACCAAAACAAGAGCAAAACTAGAGAGGTTGTAGGTCATACAAGAAATAAGAGTAATAAACTACTTCGGAGGTATTATACTAGTCCTAGTCCCTTCGATATGTCTTGATATCATATAACCTTTACCCATGTGGGCGAAAGAAAACCTCAGAAACAGAAGAGGTGAGAACGGCGATGCATATAAGAAAAAACGAGAAAGAAGCATCACAAATTTGCAATCAGCTTGAACAAGTTACAGCCTTCAGCAAATTGGACGATTCTATGACCAACCTAAAAGTACTATAATTTGTTGTTAAGATAGCCAGACAAGAATTTATACATAAAAAAAACATCTCGCAAAGATAAATCAAAGAACAACCAATAATTTCTCACTTGCTTAAATGCCTACATAAACCATGCACCATGAATGGAGATAAAAGATAAAGCTCTCCCATTTCAAAATTTGATGATGCAACATTGGAGGGATACTCACTGGCTGTAGAAGATCCACGTGGATCAAAGTCATCAAAATCATCCTCGCTGCTTGGTTGTACACTTGGGCCATTTGATGATGAAATCTGGCCAGGCTTTATCACGGTCTTCGATGACTGCTCGCTCAAAGAATCATGACCCCTGTGAGAGATTCCAGAAGAAAATATCAGTGGAATAGTTGCTTCTAGTGTAGCATTGCCATTTACCAACACAATTATACGTAGAAAATTTTAAGTATCGGTTGAAACCAATACATTACGGTTGTTTCACATCAGAGTTGGAGGGACCGAAACCATCAAAACTACCGAAACCTTCCGAAAACGTTACTTGTAAGAAAAATGACGTGAAAACAATGATTTGCTATTGAAGATGGTGATGAAGACGATGGTGAAAATTCATTTGGAGGAGACGACTATGATTGGAGATATTGTTTCGTTTACTTCTTGGCTTTTATTATCTTATGGTTTTAGACTTGTCTTTCGAAAAATGGAACTTATTGATGTCTCATGGTTTTTTCTTCTATCATGGAAATTAGATGGATAAAAGTTATGGGTATTCTGCTGGTTGTTATGTTTTACTATGATCTAGTTGTCACTTAATGCTTGATGGTACTCCTTATTGCTCATTGTACTATATGTGTGATTATATTAATTGTCTCTTTTGCTATGGGACAAAAGTTTTCAGGAGAACGAGTAGAGAAAACCGGTGTCATCATGATCCAATTATAAAGCAAACTGCTACATGGCACATCTCAGTTAAACACCTTAGGGTTTTGTAGAAAAATAGATGGTGATCCCATTTTCATTAGATATGTAAGTTGTCAGGACCTATCAAAACAAAGGGAATATGAAAGCTTACTAACTGTACCTGGCATGAACAGCGCCTCCTTTCTTTAATTTGCTTCCTACCTTTTCGTTGGAAAGACCTTCCTTTGACTTAACATTTTTCTTGTCATTGCTCCACTTAGATTCACCGTCTCTATAACTATCATTAAAGGAGTCACCCTCCTTTGTGCTACCAAAGCCTCCATACCGATCATTACTCTGATAGCTACTGCTCCCAAACGGGGAGGCACTTGACTTGTATGTTATCCCACTTGAGGACAGTCCAATATACCTAGATGCAGTAGCATTTACATGGTTAGCTTATCCATTCTACTATAGATAATGTAACATGAAAAAAATAAGTTATGACGAACTCACTTATCACGGTTAGCAGCCGCTTTATTCCTGACTGCCTGTATTTTTTCCTTGTCATTTAGAAGTGCTACAATCGATTCAACCTTCTTTCTTACATTTATTCCAGAATCCTTCCCATTAGGCTCAACATATGCGAAGCCTGAAAGGGACTTGATAAACATAAAGCAAGTAAATACAAAGTACTTAACAAAAAAAAAAACGTTCATCAGATTTTTCTATTATAGATGGAGAAGCTATACTGAAATTTTGAAAGTGTGTTCGATAATATCATCAACTGCACGTTCGGATCCATTTGCTATCAAGTACTCAATAACAGTCAATGCCTGTGATTGAAGAAGAACTTGAAATTATAGAACAAGAATGAAGTTTGTAAACATGAGTTTGGCTGTCAACAGTTGAAAATATCACCTTGTATACATGACGCCAGTTGGCACCTGTTTCACTCAATCTGGTCCAGAGTACATTCATAATCATCGAGCACTCCGTGCTACAAGACATCATTGTGTTAGCATTTGCAAGAGCTGAAGAGAGATCCAGGAGATGGAAAGCAAATATTGGATATGGAAGATGTACAATTTTTTGGTAGCCTGCGCAATCTCTGACAAAGCAGAACCATGAGGACCCCATGGTTCGGTGCTGGTTGCATCAAGAACCTAGAAACAAGAACGTTTATTTGTTTGTTATATAGAATGGCCATTCAGCTAAACAAGTAAGTACTGGTGTTGTCCTCGGTACATTACTTTTAGCATGCGCTCAAATTTCAAGTTTACATTCTGAATCCAAATTCCAAAACTTACTAACCCCTGATCAACTCATTTGTCTTCAAAATCGCTCCCAAAAAAGCAAAAATAAATTATGCATTATCCATCAAATAATATAAGCAATGGACACTTTTTTTCTTCTTCTTTCTAGGCTGATACTTTCGTTTACTTTCTCCCAAAATTGGTTATATAATCATAGAACTCCAAGTAAAGAAAACAAACAAATTAATCAGTATCTCAAATGCCAAAATCCGCGCTTCGATTAAAAAATAAAAAATCCTAACCTTTTGTTCGATCTCCGGGACATTGAGCACTTTCAGATTCACCTCCCTCTTTCTGCAAAATTAAGAAGAAGAAAAAATATATGCTCAGCGTACCAGAATAGGAAGAAGAAGAAGAAGAAAAAAAATGATAGATTTTGGAATTGATGAGAACTCCGAATCACACATTTCTCTAACCGCCTGATCCAGAACCTTCATGAAATCCATCGCGAAATCAACGAGAAAATAACAAGAAGAATAGATCTCGAGTCCGGATCTGGAATTACAAGGGAAGAAACTTTAAATTTTAGCGATTTAACGAAAAAATAGGGTTCGAAAATGCTTCTGAGATCCAGATTACAAACCGTCAAACCGCAAGGTGATGGAGATCGCTCTCCCACTGCAGCAGCTGCTGCTGTTTCTGTGCTATGGATCTATCTGCTCTGCTCGCTCTCGATTAGGGGAAAAAAGAAGAAGAATGACGGATGATCGATCGACCGAGTCGAGAATAAGGATTGTTTTGATCGTGCGGATAGGAATGAATGGGTTGGCTCCAGTCGGGGGGCCACTGATGATCACGGTGTGTTATTTGGTAGAAATAATCTAATATACTAATACAGTAATCTCAAACTCGTAACAATATATTACGATTCCGGACCAAAATTATTTTTTCTATATTTAATACTGAAACGTCTCGACTTTGATCAACTTCTTTCTCGTGTAATAACCCACTTTTCTATACTTGTTTCACAGTGCAATAGAGAGTCTGTGTGTCTTGCACTTGCACGTATTTTATAATATTTTGGAAGAGCAAATAATATTTAGGGAAGATTTATGAAATGCCCAAAAACTAAAAAATTTTTATGTAAAACCCACCGCTAAAAAAACTTTCATCGCGTGCCCAGAATTAGAGAAACTTATCCAAAGCGGGTTCCAAATGACCCTTTTGCCCTTCCTTTTAATTTATTGGAAACACCCACAAAACTGCTCTTAAAAAAACGTTTCAATACTCCATCTTCTTCCATATGCTGCTCACTTTCGAATCTAGGTTTTCTCCTCAAAAATCTTCAAAAACTCGTCGAAAAATTTCGGAAAGACCGGGACGAACGACAAAAGTGCTAAAACGGAGGTCCAAACATCATTTTTTTGCGAATCTAAAATTTTGGAAGGTCGTCTAACTGTGAAACTGTTACTTTCAGTCTCCTCGACGATACGCTCATTTTGCGACAAACGGGACCTCGTTTCGACCTCCCAGTCAAAAGTTATGGCCCTCCAAAGTTTCAGCTAACCATAAAATGCAGGAGAATGGCATTCTCCGTCTTAATTTACACGGAGAATGACCATTCTCCGTCCTAGAATGACATTCTCCGTCTTAATTTACACGGAGAATGGTCATCCAGTGTTAAAACGCAGGAGAATGACCATTCTCCGTGTTAGAAACACGGAGAATGCCATTCTCCGTGTTAAATGAAACGGAGAATGTCATTCTCCGTGTTAAATAAAACGGAGAATGGCATTCACTACAACAAATATGGCCTACAATAGCAGTTTTTCTATAGCTTTCAGGTGTCCCCGTTATAGAATGTTATCAACAATAGCGTTCTTTTTACTGTTCTATAAAAATATCTATCTATAGCATTTCCTGAATGCTATAGAATATAAAATATTCATATGTTTGTATGTCAAAACAGATCTCGTGTTCGAATCTTAGGAGAAGCAACGTTTTTACATGATAAAAGAACAAATTATAGCATATTGACGTAAAAGCATATAAATTTACAACATATGTCTTCTTTAAATAATAAATACAACAGTTGAAAAGTGTTGTTTGGAAATTCATTCCCCCTTTGCTTTCAGCCCGCTCCTATGCTCCAAAATTTTCATTTTACCGCCCCCAACCAAAAATTGGGCGCTAAAGCAGAGGGGGTGAGAAGGTGTTTCCTTCCCCCTTTGCTCATTTTTTTTGTTGGTCTCAACAGGAGCTCTCCCCTCCTCCCAAAGGGCGCTGGAGAAGCCCTCTCTTTCTCTCTCTCTCCATAGGGCGTCGGTGAAGCCCTCGCTCTCTCCCCCTGCCTCTTTCGACGTCAGTAAAGCCCTCTCTCTTCCTTCACAAGGATGCCGGTGAAGCCCTCTCTCTTCCTCCACAAGGATGCCGGTACAGCCCTCTCTCTCTTCCTGTCTTTTTCTCTTATTTATGGGTTATTTGATGGAAATATTTGTTAAGTCTCGTAATTCATCTACAGGAAGGATTGATCTTTGTTTTCATGATTTTGAAGGGAAAGAAAGGCAGTTAGAAGAATTTGTGAGTTCTCAAATTCCTTAGGGTTTTTAATTTCATAAGGATTAGGGTTTTGAATTGATTTTTTTGTTATTTCTTTCATAGTGTGGATCCTTTCCCAAGAAGGAATGAGTAAACCCTAGTTCCAAGACTCGGTTCACTAAGGTGATGATCCATTTTTTTGATATGTAAATTTTGTGTTTAATCTTGTTATTTTTTACATCGGCTCAGATTATAGGTTGTATTATATAGGTCGCTAGTGCGTTCTTCTGCAGCGAGCAATGGCTGGAAAACATTTGTTACCGAAACCACTTCTGGTCGTCGGAGCTTCTCATGAATGCAAGTAAGATTTCTACTTCTAAAGCCTTGTTTTTCCTCATTGGGTTTCACATTCTCACCCATTTGACGAAGCAGCACCATTCACAGATGCCTTTTTTGTATTCGTCAAACTGGAAACAGTTGTTGGGTTCTATAATACTTTTGACTAGGTGATTAATGATTCTGCAAATGTAAACAATCAGGGATTACATGTGCTATGTAATCCTTTTGGGAAAAATATACTAGGGTGGCATATATCTTCTTTGTGTGGCTCAATAATAGGGCTTTGATTATTATCTTTGTCGTTAAGACGATAAATGGATTGTTACATGACCGGCGGCTAGATAAACACGTATATATCTCGGCGATGAGGCATGGCTCTAGACAAGCACTCATGGTACAAATGTGATTAACTAGTATGTTTATATTTATATGTGATACAAAACAGGTTATGAAATATGAAATTTTGTAGCAGATATGAAATAATATGAAATTCTGTAGCAGATTTATAGCACTCAAAATGTCTAAATTGTTGCTACCACGATAGCATATGATGAACGCTATAATAAATCAAACCATTCATCAAACGCTATAAATCATCGACAGCATTCACAAAACGCTATAAATAATCCACAGCATTCATAAACGCTATAAGTAATCCACAGCACTCACGAACGCTATAAACTATCTACAGCGTTCTAGAATGCTATAAAGTATTTACAGCATTCATAAACGCTATAAACCATCAACAGCATACACGAACGCTATAAACCTTCTACAGCATTCATGAACGCTATAATGTTATAGCGTTCACATGTCTGGACATACTATAGCGTGGGCGATCATAGCAGACAGAATATGCTATCGACGGCTTTCTATAGCGTTCTGCGCATGCTATTGTAGGCCATATTTGTTGTAGTGATTCTCCGTCCTAATTAGGACGGAGAATGGCCATTCTCCGTGCTAAATTAAACGGAGAATGACCATTCTCCGTCTTAATTAGGACGGAGAATGCCATTCTCCGTGTAATTTATCACGGAGAATGGTCATTCTAGTGTTAAAACGCAGGAGAATGACCATTCTCCGTGTTAGAAACACGGAGAATGCCATTCTCCGTGTTAATTAGGACGGAGAATGCCATTCTCCGTCTTAAATAAAACGGAGAATGCCATTCTTCAGATGATCTGAGTTCGACTGAAGAAAAATACACCGAACTACGAACGATCTTTGCGATCTCTGCTGAATATGAGAGCAATGGAATTCAGATTTCCCGTGAAGAAGAAGAAGACGAAAATCGCAATCCAGATCTGAGTTTTTTGAATTCAAATACATATAGATGACCAATTCGCGCGGAGGGGTAGTTTCGGTATTATAAAAATAGCAGTTTCTAGCGGGTGGCATCTAAAAGGGAATCTTGGAATATTTAACGTAAAAATACTTAATTCTGGGTATTTCATAAAACTTATCCAGCGGGTGGGCATTTCATAAAAGCCCACCCCGAAATTGGGTTTCTCAGCAATTTCCAGTAATATTTATTTTTTATTCTTTTTTTCTTCTATTGATAATTACATAACTACACATATTAAATTTATGAGCAATTTTAATTAGTAAGCAATTGAGCATAGATGAGGACATTTTTGAGCACATTGAAGTCTCATATTCTCATTATATAGTAGTATAGATTAATTCTGACATATAAGTCTTTCGGTTCATTTTTAAAATTAATTAATTTGTCTAATGGGAGGCTTCTACAATTTGAAGAATAGTATCCCCTCCTTTATTGAGGGTATCAATTTCTGTAATGTATGGTGTTATATTACCAAGTTTCAGAGGAGCACCAGCAACACAAAGTATAACTCTATAAACTCATTACCACTCTTCATTTGATTGGAGAACTCGTCAATGTAAGATCAGTTGGACATTCCGAACGTCGATGATGTTATATATTTGGTTTGTTTGAAGGAGAATACCGTGTAAATGGAGAATATTTACTACCATATTAAAAGTGTTTATATTGTTTTAATTTTAATGTTGTTGTTTTGTTTGGGCTTTTTTCATTTGATTGTTATTGGTTGTGATGTTATTTTAAGTTTCTATGTACTTGTTTATATTTATTTTTAAGTCAATGTATTTTAATTTAAAGAGTGTAATGTTATTATAATAATTTGTGCCAAGTTTTACTAAATATTAGTTAAAGACACGAGTAGTTCACAAAATTAAAATAAATATTATCTTGTTGATCAAATAATTATAATAGAATAAAAATTTATTCTAATAATAAATATATTCAATAGTAGACTATTGGAAGATTTAAACAAGTACTTTTAAAGGATCATTTTTAATGGTGTAATTATATTTATAAATTAAAAGATATAGTAAGTTATTTAAGTTTAGTGTTTATTATATGTAAGGATGTGTTAGGAATTTGTTGTAATTTGAAGAAGAAAAAAATGGTTATAAAAGCAAATCTCAAATTTGAGAAAATTTTCTCTCTCCTCAAATTTGTTTTTTTTTTTTAAGTCTCTCTCTCACACACACACACACAAAATTGAGGGACTCAAACATTGCCGGTCTCTTCGGGTGTCCACTCTAATACCACTAGACTAGAGAGCTTGGACCCTCGAATTTGATTTGAGGACTGTTTCTCTCCATTCTCAAATTTTAACTCAATTTGAGAATTGGTTAGAGAGAAGAATTCCCCGAATAGGTAGTTTAAGGGAGATGGCGTAGCTGTTATCTTCTGGGTCATGATATTTTGATGAGATGTATGTATGTATTTTATTTTGTAATCTCTGCATGAAGAAATGACTTCTATGTAATTGTGTTACATGCAAACTATTAAAGACATTACTGTATTATTTTAGGCTAAATTATCATTTGATATCCTCAAATATTGGATTTTTCAACTTGATACTCTCAACTTTGATAGGCATCAAGTTAGTACCCTCCTCCTACGGTGTTAAACGAAAATATAAAATGACACAATTGCCCCTCTCACATTCTCTCTCTCCCCTTCTATCTTCCCAGCCCCCCTTCTCTCCAGCGACGGCAGCCGGAAGTGGTGGGTGGGGGGAGGGTTCGCAGCAGCGATCAGTAGCAGTAGCATCAGCAGCCGAGGAGGCCACGCGGGTGGGCGCACAGCCGGAGGGGGGCGCAGGCGGTGCGGAGGAGGGAGGCGCAGTAGCGCGGGGCTGCTCGGGCGGCGAAGGGGTAGGAGTCGCAGGGGCGCGGGGCTGCTCGGGCCACGGTTAGGGCAGGGGGCTGTTCGGGCCATGGCGGGGGCACGGGACTGCTCGGGCCGGTGCGGGGGTCGGTGTCGCGGGGGCTGCAGAGGGGATTGGGAGAGGTGTGGCAGTGCCGGAGGGGGGAAGGGGGAGGGGTAGCTGGAATGGAGGAGGGGATGGCTGGAATTGAAGAGGGAGAAGGAGATGGAGGGTATTTTAGGAAACTTTTAATTTTTTAAATAAATTTAATGGAAAGTTATGTTTAACTAACTTTAGCACCCAGTTTCTAAAAATGAGGGTAATTTTAAAATTTTGTAATTATAATTATTTAATAATGATATTTAAACCATATTATGATTTTTGGTGTTTTTTAGTTATTTTTAAAACTATTTAAAATCACGACTTGTGATTTTGATGTTTTGCTAGTGCAACCTTAGAGATTACTTAACCTAGGACTAACCATGATCTTATGAGCCTAGTCATAGGTTTAGAACATCAAGTTAGGGCTTTTTAGCCTAAGGGGTATTTTGGTAATTTACTAGAAATTATTGGATTTATGTAAATTATTATTATTTAATTATTGTCATGAGAGTCCCTAACCTAGTTTACCCTAATCTGGAGGTTAGCCACTAACCTAGAGACTAGAGGATGGATATTGCATATTAGTCAAGGTAGAAAAATATTTAGATATTTACATATGTGATATTTTCCTTAAAACCCTCAAAATATCATTGCTTTACCTAGAAGTCCAAACCTTAAGCAAGAAGGAAGACACAAAAGTCTTCATGGACACCCCCCCTTGCCATGACCAGCCAAGGGCACCCCCATATCACTACCCCTTCCTATATAATCATATCAAACCCTTTACATACAAATTTGCATGTTTCAAAACCTAGAAAATTCATATTTCCTTAAACCTTCATATCTTCCTCAAAATAGATCCAAACTCATCCTAGTCTTTTGCATTGGGTTCCTATAACCTAGAGGGTGCTAAGGGAGGCTAGCAAGCTGGACACATAGCTGTGGACACCAACAAGTGAAGAGGACACACCCCTCCTTCCATTGAAATCTTGAGTTTTCACTCAATAGGTAAAGTGCCTCTAAACCTATTAATATTGTGTTTTCTCTTCATGGTTGCATGCATCTAGGTACCATGGACCTATAGGCCAAGTTTGGTAGGATATGGATTTGGTTTGGTGTCCGTATCGGACACGTATCCTAGGTTGAAAAACCTTGTTTGATGAAATGCCTCAAAGAAATGGTTTTTGTGTTTTTGTGAAACAAAATACACTTTTGGGTAGCCCTAGACTATTAGGACACGATTTCACTGGACTGAGCACGAATTGGTGCCGTATCCGTGTCCAAATCAGACACGAACACGCTGCACATACTGCACTGCACAGTGTGGCAGTGCCCTGCTACCACGATGTTCGTGCACACTGCACAGGGTACTTCGACACGCCAAATTTGGCATGGATACGGGGGCAATGTCTGCGAACATGCCCCAAAGTTTCACGATGTGTCGTTTTGTATCGGACACGAAAATAGGGCCGCATTGGCCACACACGCGCGCGTTCAGCCTAGAAATCGGCTCTGATACGAGCCTCGTGTCCCTCGTGGACACATCGTTGTGTCGTGTCAGGGTGACACGTGTGTAGCCCATCACTGGGCGAACACTAGGACACGAGCATGAGATGTGTCGTGTCCTGTGTCACGAGCACGAGACACTCGACCGCGTGCACGATGCGGCCTGTAACGCACGATTTTTACCCACTGATACGCGTGTCGTGTCGAGTGTAGACACCACGTGGACACGAATCAGGGTATTGGACACGTGCACTAACCCTAGGTGCACCTACTGACACGAGTACGTGATGTGAGTGTGTGTGTGTCGTGTCCTAGACTTTGGTGCACGCGTGCACGACGCGGTGCACTGGTTTTATGTGTCAGTTTACCCAATTCGGGTTTCTGGCTGTTTGACACATCGTGTCGTGTCGTGGTGGATACGCAGGGACCCTAGACACTAGAGGACACCTAGGGACACTGTTACCAACCCTTGGTTGGGGACCATAGTCGAGTTTAGGGGTTGGTTTTGGGTTTACCCTAACCCACTGTCACAATGTATATATTTCCAGTTTTTGGTATTATTCCCAGTTTTCAAATTCGAGATTCAAAATGATTTTTGATGTTTAACATACATGTATTTGTATGTATACGTATTGTATATACATATATATATATGTGTTTGTGTGTGTGTAGGTAAAAATTTGGGGTATATACATGTGTGTACATATATATACATGTGTGTACATATATATATATATATTTTTTTTACATGTATATATATACATATATGTATATATATAGGTGTGTGTGTGTTATTGTGTGTGTGGGTTTGGTTTCCAGTTTCAGGAAACTGGAAATCCCCCCCTTTGTGTATCAGTAATTCTCTCTCTCTCACTCTATTTCACTACCTCTCTCACTTTTCTCTCTCTCTATATATGTATTGTATATTATATATATATATATATATATATATATATATATATATATATATATATATATATATATATATATATATATATATATATATGTGTTGCATATATGTATGTTTTTATATATGTATTTGATATTGTATCTATATATTTATATTTATGGTATATAAGTAGTATATAGGCTATAGGCCTATATATATATATATATATATATATATATATATATATATATATATATATATATATATATATATATATATATATATATATATAATGTATAGATGTATGTATATATATATATATGTGGTATAGAGATAGATATCTATGTGATATTAGCCTATGGTATTCATTTATGAGCCTATGGCTATGAGGTTAGGCTTTGGACCCTTGTTTGACTAGAGTTGACCAAAGTCAACCTTAGGTCAAACCTTGACTTAATTGGCCTAGAAATGACTTGGATGGACTTTAAAGGGCTTGATGACTAAGGTTTGACTAAACCCTAGACTATTAAACTAGTTGATTTATGTTTGACCATATGGTTATGAGGATAGTCCTATGTAATTTAAGATATGTATGGGGTCAAGTGGAATAATTAGGAGTTGTGTCATTATTTGGGTTAGCCTTATAGAGTTGACATATAGAGTTGACCCTTGACCTAAAAAACCTTAGTTAGTCTAAGTTTGACCTAGATTTGACTAACCTTGACTTGCTTGACCTTGTTTGACTTAGTTGACTCCTTATGACCTTGTTTGACTTAGTTGACTCCTTATGACCTTGTTTGACTTAGTTGACTCCTTATGACCTAGTTTGACTGTTAGAGTTGACCAAGTTTGACTTTGGCCTAGATTGACCTAGAATCATGTAGTATGTATTGTATACTCTATTTTTATCATTGTGGATATATTGTGACCTGTTTTACTCTAAATAGGACTCTGTGATACCAGTTCGGACATCTATTCATATCAGTCATACAGGGTGACAGGCGAGTACATTCTCTGATCATTTTATACTTGTTAGGATTTATATTCTTGCTCTAGTTACTTTACATGATGCTGTCACGTTATTATCACGGATTGGTACTATATGGATCTTGTCATGCGATGTTATCCCCCTCGGGGTGCATCAAATACAGTTGTCATGTGCTTTTCACGAACATCTTGTATTTTATGTACACCGCTTTCATGTATACTCTTGTGCAATCTTGTACTCTCATGATCACGTGAGCAAACATGATAAAAACCTCTTGTGCAAGGTAACGTAACTTGACTGGATCCTTGTGTATTGATTGGGGAGGGTGAGTAGAAAATGGTTATGTGATCAAAATCCCATCTTGTGAAATCTTGTGAAATCATGTATATGTCTATGGTACACTCACGTATGATGGAGTTACCCTTGCATTGTCCTAACCCGTTTATATAACCATCTCATGCTCTAAATCACAGGTTACCTACAGTTCTTACTTATCATATATATAGATATTTCCAGTTATCAAATCTCTCTCGTTTTTATATATATTCTTTATAGTCCATGTATCTTACTCTATGCATGCTTTACATTTCCCAACATGATATGAACTGCGTGAGATGTATTGTGCTCGTTCCTGTCCTGACTGGACCTGTTGAAAATATTACAGATGATGATGGTGACTGTCCTACCTTCTATGGGACACATGATGGTGACCTTCAGGAGCCTGAGGAGCATCTAGCTCAGTAGAGGGTGCCTAGTCTAGTCTAGTGTTTATAGTTTTCATTTTGTATCGGATTGTTCCGATTGTTAGTTGTGACTTAGTTACATTTCAGGTCTTGTACTTATTTGTGTTGGACATCTACTTTGTGTGGTGTGATAACTCTGTTTATATTCAGTTTCTTTCTTTCATCTGATTCCATATCATGTTCTATCTTTCCTAGACTTGTGTTTGAGATATAGAGTTGAGATGTTATGTTATACCTCCGTGCGGAGATGACAGGTTTATATATCTTGTTGTTAGATGTTAGATGTTATAGATGACCTATGCAGCGTTCTACCGTCGATACTGCGGCGTAGGCTGGACGTACCCACGTTCTCGTGCCCCTAATCAGGGTGCGGGTCGTGACACATTTTTGTGGTGGCCCATGCAGGTCAGTGTCGCAATTAGTACGATCTCGTAATGGTGCTCGACTTAGAGTACTAATTACGAGCCTGCAATTAGGACCTAGGACATGATAGGAGTTTCTCAATCACACCTAGGAAAAATTTCCGATCTTTTGATTATCATGATTACTTCCCTTGTATTAAATTAACTGTCCTTTTTTGATAAATCTACTCATGTGCCATATTGATCTCTTTGTTTCAATTCGTCTCCAGGATGACGAAGACGCACCCGCAGGCCACTGGATCGAGTAGCTTGCCCGATAGATCTGATCAGGCTGAGGAGGAGGTTCACGAGACTGCCCCCAGTGATTCCACTATCCCGGAGACCCCGACAGTTGCACAGGGAGGTCTACTACCTCCACCCCAGAGGGTTTCGGTCGTCGTTCCGGAGATGCTACCGCCACCACCTCCGATACCGACGGATACACATCATATGTTCCTTCTCCTTCAGCAGATGATGGAGACTCAGCGGGCCCAGGCAGAGGCATCGCAGCGCCAGTCGAAGGCGTCACACCGTCAGATTGAGATGCTGAGGCAGAGCATAGAGAACTCGTATCAGCTTGCACTGGCAGCAGTGGAGAGAGTGGCACCGGGTACGGTGTAGGGTCCTACTGGCCAGCAGCCGTACCAGCAGCAGTCCAGGCCGAGGACAGTACTAGACTTTAGGAAGATGAGCTCCAGGGACTTCACGGGCACAGAGGGCATCCTTTATGCAGACGACTGGCTAGAGGATGTGCAGCGGAGCATGGAGCTGGCAGAGCTTCCTAGAGCACTTTGGGTTTCGGCCGCAGCCAGCCGATTCTTCGATATCGTGCTGACATGGTACCGTACGGATCCTCATGCGTCGGTGAGAGGGCTGACATGAGAGAACTTCCGGAGGCTCTTCAAGGAGAAGTTCTTCCCGGACGTGGCTCTTACAACATTGGAGGGCCAGTTCGTGGGTCTAGTGCAGGGGAACTCGTCGGTGGACGAGTATGCAGCAGAGTTCTTCCGCCTTAGCAGGTTCGCTCCCGATATGATCCAGGATGAGGGGCAGAAGGCTCGTAAGTTCTGTAGGGAACTTATTCATGCAGTGCGCACCCGCACCTCGGGATGTCGTGACGCGACGTTCGATCAGATATTGATGGACGCACAGATTGCAGAGGAGGACTTCGACCTCAAGCCGAAGAGGGGTAGTGATACCTTAGGGGCTAGTTCTAGTGCAGGGCCAGCCAAGCGCCCTCACATATAGCAGAGGCCAGTTCAGCAGCCGTTTAAGGGCCAGGGACATATACTTCACCAGCAGGCACCCAGGCAGCAACAGCACCCTATATGTAACTTCTGTAAGAAGCAAGGTCACGGATGGGACGACTGCAGGAAGAGGCAGGACCTGTGTTTGCTTTGTGGTTCAGCAGAGCATCAGTTGAGGGAGTGCCCCAAGAACTTGGCACGATTGGCTCAGGCAGCAGCAGGAGCTAGGGCTCCGACAGGGCAGCAGACGGGACCACCGTTGCAGACTCAGCAGCAGAGGTTTGTCCAGCATCAGCAGCAGGCCAAGGGAGGCCAGCCGGGGCGAGCTTTCGCCATGGCAGTCGATGATGCACAGGCAGAGGGAGAGCTGATTGCAGGTTCCAACCTTTTCGATTCTATTTTCGTATTTGCCTCCTTATAACTGTCTTGAAATTTGATTCTATCTGTTCCTCGTAGTTGATAAATTTTGTTCGGATATTTCATTGTGAATTATTTTCTTCTGAGATAAGTCGTATGGGCTAGGTCATCTCGATTATGGGATCTAGAGTCTTCTATAGTCATGCTAGCTGGCATAGTGAGGACATATAGTCGAATTTTGGACGTATTTCTCGGGTGTGGGAATTTAAGGTTTTCGCGGCCAAGCATGCAGCAATGCAAAAATTTTAAATACCATGATTCTAGAGGTATGTACCTTAGTCGAGGACTCTGTGAATATCGTAGCCTTGCTCACTAGCATGACGAAGATTTCGAGTATCATGATTTTGGACAGACGCATATGATTATCGGACTGTGTGTTTGAGACTGTGATTGTTGGGGTGTTTAACCTAGAAGGAGTATGACCATTCTAATTTCGAGGACGAAATTTTCCTAAGGAGGGTAGACTTGTAGCACCCAGTTTCTAAAAATGAGGATAATTTTAAAATTTTGTAATTATAATTATTTAATAATGATATTTAAACCATATTATGATTTTTGGTGATTTTTAGTTATTTTTAAAACTATTTAAAACCACGACTTGTGATTTTGATGTTTTGCTAGTGCAACCTTAGAGATTACTTAACCTAGGACTAACCATGATCTTATGAGCCTAGTCATAGGTTTAGAACATCAAGTTAGGGCTTTTTAGCCTAAGGGATATTTTGGTAATTTACTAGAAATTATTGGATTTATGTAAATTATTATTATTTAATTATTGTCATGAGAGTCCCTAACCTAGTTTACCCTAATCTGGAGGTTAGCCACTAACCTAGAGACTAGAGGATGGATATTGCATATTAGTCAAGGTAGGAAAATATCTAGATATTTACATATGTGATATTTTCCTTAAAACCCTCAAAATATCATTGCTTTACCTAGAAGTCCAAACCTTAAGCAAGAAGGAAGACACAAAAGTCTCCATGGACACCCCCTTGCCATGACCAGCCAAGGGCACCCCCTATCACTACCCCTTCCTATATAATCATATCAAACCCTTTACATACAAATTTGCATGTTTCAAAACCTAGAAAATTCCTATTTCCTTAAACCTTCATATCTTCCTCAAAATAGATCCAAACTCATCCTAGTCTTTTGCATTGGGTTCCTACAACCTAGAGGGTGCTAAGGGAGGCTAGCAAGCTGGACACATAGCTGTGGACACCAACAAGTGAAGAGGACACACCCCCCTTTCATTAAAATCTTGAGTTTTCACTCAATAGGTAAAGTGCCTCTAAACCTATTAATATTGTGTTTTCTCTTCATGGTTGCATGCATCTAGGTACCATGGACCTATAGGCCAAGTTTGGTAGGATATGGATTTGGTTTGGTGTCCGTATCGGACACGTATCCTATGTTGAAAAACCTTGTTTGATGAAATGCCTCAAAGAAAGGTTTTTGTGTTTTTGTGAAACAAAATACACTTTTGGGTAGCCCTAGACTATTAGGACACGATTTCACTGGACTGAGCACGAATTGGTACTGTGTCCGTGTCCAAATCAGATACGAACACGCTGCACACATTGTACTGCACAGTGTGGCAGTGCCCTGCTACCACGCTGTTCGTGCACACTGCACAGGGCAGTTCGACACGCCAAATTTGGCATAGATACGGGGGCAATGTCTGCGAACATGCCCCCAAAGTTTTACGATGTGTCATTTTGTATCGGACACGAAAATAGGGTCGCACTGGCCACACACGAGCGCGTTCAGCCTAGAAATCGGCTCTGATACGAGCCTCGTGTCCCTCGTGGACACGTCGTGGTGTCGTGTTAGGGTGATGTCACGACCCGCACCCTAGAGTAAGGGCACGAGAAGTGGATACGTCCAGCCTACGTTGCAGTGTCGCCGGTAGAACGCTGTCCTAGGTCAAACATCTAACAATATGAAGGTACATTTATAGTATATACACTCCGAATGGAGGTGACATAGCAAATACAGTCTCAATCACATCTAAGGTAGAGCATGATAAAAGATAGATAAAATATGAAATCCACAAAGAGATACCGCAGATAGAAGTCTAAGTGTCTAAGATACACAAACCCAGAAAATATCTCAAATCTCAAAACAGTAATCCATAAAGCAAATACAACTCAAGACAACTAAAATAACTATCTATACAATCTCTACTGTGTCTCCTCTAGGCTAGCAGGCAACCTCCAAGCTATCTGTAAAATTTATCAACAGGTCCAGTCAGGACAGGAACGAGCACATCTCATCTAGAAAACCCAAGTAAATGACAGAGAACTATAAAGCAGTTATAGGCAGTTGTATTGATGAATATGGCAGTTTAATTTTCAGGTGATGGTATAGAGAGACAGATAAAGTACAAAGAAAGTAAGTAACTAAACAAGAAAAGAAGCATAGCAAAGAAGACTGTAAAATAAGATCTAGCTAAACTAGAATAACATAATGAGTTCAGATGGTACAATATAAGTCGAGTGTAATCCCAATATGAATCTAATATAAGATGAGTCGAATGTAATTCTAATCATTATTCTAATAAGGTGAATCGAATAAGGTGATACGAATAAGGTTATACGAATAGTGATTCACATGATGTTCTAATAATGATTCGAATAAATTCTCCAAGTGTGTTTTAAAATACTTAGTTAGACATGTAAACGGCTAAGGGTAAATACGGCACATCACACACCTGGCCGGGTGTGGAATGGCTATCGTTCGAATATATTCACAGGGGGTGGTTCGAATAGTGGAAATGTTCACATGTCTAATCAAGTATTTTTCCGTCCATCTAATACAAATGAATCCAAAATCCGACATATCATTCGAATAAAAGTCCAACCAATATATAAAGATACGAATAGGTGGTTCGAATAGTGATTCGTATGGTGATTCGAATAATAGAGGTAAGACGAGTAAGTATGTGTGTCGTATACATGGATTCAGAAATAAAAATGCGTGTTCGTAACAGAGAATCACATACAACTAACTAGAACTGAAGTACAGTAATTGACAAATAAATGAGAGAACTATCAGAGAATGTACTCGCCTGCTACTATAAAAAGAGTAGTGTAATATCAGATGTCTGCACTGGAGTCACAATATCCTAAATAGAGCAGTACAGGTTACAATATGTTTAAAATAAGATAAATGAAGTTTACGATACAATCTACATGATTCTAGGTCAAACTAGGCCAAAGTCAACCCTTGGTCAACTCTGGTCAACTGTACTAGTCAAACTAGGTCATGTCCTAACCCAGCAAGTCTTACTAGGCCTAACCAAGACTATCCTAGCAAGCACACATCAATACAAGGCTATACAAGCCAACATACACCCAACTCTATATAGCATACAATTATTCATACTCAAATAGGCAAGAATTCACATTGGATATACACTAGGTAATCTATTACTTTAAGCTATATATGTCTACACATATATACACATGCATATATTGGTATTCAACATTAGGTCTATAATCATGGCATTTCAAATGGTTATATAAACTTATATATTACAACATAATATGCTAACATATATATAATATACATACATAGCTAAGTTAACTATATTCATAAATACTTATTTAAGAGGCTATGTGTGTGTATGTGAACATGGCAAAGGAGCAAGTAAGGGTTAAATGGGTATACATAGTGTATACATATCAAAGAGTGTCAAAGTGTAAGTGAACAATGTGTCAAGTGTGATAGTGTCAACATAGTGTAAGGGGGTACATGAGGTAATATATGATTTGTGTTAACATAGAACATTACATCTATTATTACATTACATGCTATGGAACCCACATATTCATTACAAGCCATACTAATACATGCTTACATTAGATAGGATACTTACACCTCATACATCATTTATTTAAACATTTACTCATGCTTGCATTCTCTATTTAATTACATAATGTATATACATTAACATGGGTTAAAATCAAATAGAACATTATATTACACACAAGGGTGCACAAAATACATATGCCGAATAGTAACTCCTACTAATAATCAATAATGTATCATCTCAGCATGAATTAAAATCTAGGATTAAAGTATGTTATAGATCTGTGTTAGCTTTCCGAAACTTCAAACGGATCGCGTTTACGTTTCCGGAAACTCCCGGAATCGCGAAAACACCGAGAACGCGTTTGTCTTTCGTACAGCTAACACTCAAATAATTATCCAGAAAGTTACAGAAAGAACTAGGCCTATTAATACATGTTTTTGGAAATCTAACTTCAATACGCTTCTTTTAAAAAAAACGAGAGATTAAACCGAGCTTTGAGCTAGAAGTTATGACATTTCTAAGTTAGGGCTGAAATTAAAAACGTGGATAAAAATCATGACGGATTTGGGTAGTTTGAGACAAAAGAACACAAGTATATAACATAATATATCAAGAACTCACTCTCTACACTAATATATATATATATATATATGAGACACTATAGAACATATCTCCAATACAAAAATATGAGATTAAACATGTAATAATTCATTCATACATAACAACAACACATAGTGTGTCCAAATTTAGGATTTTCCCACAAGGACACAACCACAACACAAAGGACACTCCTATGACCTCCAAATGGACACGAAATGGACACAAATAGAGATACAACCATGGGGGTCATTTCTATGGGTTCAAAATAGACCTATATATATGAGGAAATGAAAAGGAGAAGGGATTTATACCTCCCGGTAGATCGAATCGAAGAAAAGCCTTCCCGGAGCGACACCGACACGTAGAGATTCCAAAAGGACACGAACGAGCTCCGAATCCTCCCAAACTTGGGTAGCTTCCTCCTTGGCTAGAATGGAGAAGGAAAGAAGAAGATTTGGTGGCAAAATGGAAGAATTTGGTGGAGAAATGGAAGGATTTGGTGGAGAAATAGCTAGGGATTGCTCTCTAGAAATTTGGAAAAGAACAAGAGAGAGAGAGTGTGGATGAGAATAATGAAATGAACTTGAGCCTATCCTCTCCCAAAGTGGATGGCCATATGGGGCTATTTGTCCTATTATGGTAAGGTCCAAAATGCCCCCACTAACCTATTCTATTAGTATTAGGAAAGGGCTAATTGGTTGGGACTAAATTAGTCATTCTAAAGTCTCTAATCACACTAACCTTATCCATAATAATTAGTCTAACTACTAACTAAAATTAATATCATGTGGACTAAAATTAATATCATGTGGGCCATGCCTAACTAGTGTGTGGGTCCACTAAAGTCAACACTACCCCCGGGTTCCCGTTTCAAGTCGGATTGAGCTAAAATTCGAACCCGACTTAAATAATCCTAAAACAATATCATAAATAATAAAATAAATTTCAAAAATATTTCAAAAATACAAAATAACAAAAATACCCTTGTTCCTGAAAACTAGGGGTGACAAATTCCTCGAAATTAAAACCAAACAATAGTAAAATGTCAAAATTACAAGTCATAATTTTAAATAGTTTAAAAATGATTAAAAATCACCAAAAATTATAATATGAAATAATTATAAATAAATAATAATTATAATTACAAAATTTTAAAATTACCCTCATCTGGAAAACTGGGTGTTACAGGTGACATGTGTGTAGCCCATCACTGGGCGAACACTAGGACACGAGCACGAGATGTGTCGTATCCTGTGTCACGAGCACGAGACACTTGACCGCGTGCACGATGCGGCCTGTAACGCACGATTTTTACCCACTGATACGCGTGTCGTGTCGAGTGTAGACACCACGTGGACACGAATCAGGGTGTTGGACACGTGCACTAACCCTTGGCGCACCTACTGACACGAGCACGTGATGTGAGTGTGTGTGTGTCGTGTCCTAGACTTTGGTGCACGCGTGCACGACGCGGTGCACTAGTTTTCGTGTCAGTTTACCCAATTCGGGTTTCTGGCTGTTTGACACATCATGTCGTGTCGTGGTGGACACGCAGGGACCCTAGACACTAGAGGACACCTAGGGACACTGTTACCAACCCTTGGTTGGGGACCATAGTCGAGTTTAGGGGTTGGTTTTGGATTTACCCTAACCCACTGTCACAATGTATATATTTTCAGTTTTTGGTATTATTTTCAGTTTTCAAATTCGAGATTCAAAATAATTTTTGATGTTTAACATACATGTATTTGTATGTATACGTATTGTATATACATATATGTGTTTGTGTGTAGGTAAAAATTTGGGGTATATACATGTGTGTACATATGTATATACATATATGTATATATATAGGTGTGTGTGTGTGTGTGTGTGTGTGTGTGTGTGTGTTTGGTTTCCAGTTTCAGAAAACTGGAAATCCCCCCCCCTTTGTGTATCAGTAATTCTCTCTCTCTCACTCTATTTCACTACCTCTCTCACTTTTCTCTCTACATATATGTATTGTATATTATATATATATATATATATATATATATATATATATATATATATATATATATATATATATATATATATATATATATATATATATATATATGTGTGTGTGTGTGTGTGTGTGTGTTGTATATATGTATGTTTTTATATATGTATTTGATATTGTATCTATATATTTATATTTATGGTATATAAGTAGTATATAGGCTATATGCCTATGTATAGATATATTGTTGTCACGCCCCAGAACCAGAATACTGGAGAGCGGGGGAATGACTCAGCCAGCTACGTATTACGGGTAGATGAATACCGTATAATACGATTAATGCTGTCTAAAAGACGAGAGGGTACATACTACATGAAAGTCTTACTATGGTCATTTCACATCTATTGTCTCAATCATTCAAATAAGAAACAGAAATAGAGAACATGTAAGATAAAGCAGTAAGACGTCCCAAACGCTCAGTCAAAATGTTCTTGATATCTGGCTTTACAAAACATAGCCAGATGATGTAGCAAAGTGTACACAATTGTTATCAGCTGCAGTCTGACTTAATTACAATTATGTAAAAGTAAGTACAAGACAATCCGACTAACATGTCGGTGCCAAACGACAAGGTATTAAGTAAATAACAAAACGAGTGGGGAAGTAAGGAACCCACTCGAGTCCTCTTGCGATCATCCCTCTAGTATTGACCATCTTGGAGGGGGAAGTAAGCTGAGTCCTCGGGAACCGGCTCTAAATCTGGCCATGCAAAACCAGAGAGGTTAGACCTCTAATAGCAAGTACCACAAGGAAGCACGATATGAGGAATTAAAACCAGTAATAAGAGAATATGATAAGTAGATCTCGGCTTGCCACTGGGATTCACATAACATCACGACACTTCGAACCAACCTCCCAAGCAAACAATGACAGAAGTTGGCCCGTCATGCCCTGACATTCTGATCATCTCAGTTAGGTAACAGAGTAGGTACAGTACACAAACAAATTAATTTAAACGGCCATACAACTACTACGGCTTGCTACCGTGAGTTCCAAGTTATCCTGAAATTTATGCAATAAAGGATTCCTCAGATCTTACTATGGGCAAGCAAGGCTAGTTTACCCAGTCAATCAATTGCACCAATCATGAATTAGACGGGTCCCAGCGGGACGCCCGTCATCAATATACAATATACCATAGATAATATAACCAGATACCGCTCCCTGCCCGTGTGGCAGATTTGCAGTATCTGTGGGGACCAACCGACCTGTCGGGCACTACGAGTCCCAAGAGGGCTGCCATGTAAGAACTCGAGAATCCATTCTCTCCATGCAATCATTATTTTATTTAACTTAATAGTCTCTACGTTGAGTAAAATCCCATGCCGTGGATCATGGTCATTCAGAATGAGTACTTCCGTACAAGTATGATATGCCCAACTCTACAACGATACCCGTGCGGTTAGGTTGTAGGTCTTACATAGCGTAATGCAACAATTAAAACTAACCACGGAATAATTATGCCTTGACCATCAAGTACACATGCTGCTTTGGTAGAAAAATAAATAAACAAATTGAAGCCTGCATGTGTGCCTGTATGTCAATATTCGGGATCGGCCAATCGATGATAATAGTTCATAGTTAATATGAACGTGTCTCATTCATTCAATTCAATAAGACGACTAGCCAGTCTCTTAGTTCCAACTAGGAACGCATGATCGATTATTAGTCAAGTAACAGTCGGGGTCAATTCGTGACAAGGCATAAAAGTCAAATTAGTATTAAGCATGGTCGAGTCCATAACTAGTATAAAATAGTTGGTAACATATTCTTGAAGCCAAGGAAAAGATCAACAAATTTCATGTTGGGAGTTGAAAGAAATTCTAGCCACAATTCAGTCAATTAGGACATATAACAGTCAGAAACAACCAAATTATGCATATGCGACCTATTCTGCGACATGCATGCAACCGCGACACCATATGTGCCTACTGTGACATGCGCCTCATGCGGCTCAACTGCGACATGACATGCGCCTACCGCGACATGCGCCTCATGCGGCTCAACTGCGACATGATATGCGCCTACTGCGGCATGCGCCTCATGCGGCTCAACTGCGACATGATATGCGCCTACTGCGACATGCACCTCATGCGGCTCAACTGCGACATGATATGCGCCTACCGTGACATGCGCCTCATGCGGCTCAACTGCGACATGATATGCGCCTACCGTGACATGCGCCTCATGCAACATGGGCCTACTGCGACACTATATGCGCCTACTGCGACATGCGCCTCATGCGGCTCAACTGCGACATGATATGCGCCTACTGCGACATGCGCCTCATGCAACATGCGCCTACTGCGACACGATATGCGCCTACCGCGACATGCGCCTCATGCGGCTCAACTGCGACATCATATGCGCCTACCGCGACATGCTGTTCATGCTGCAGATGAATATAGGAACGAACAAAAAATACTTTTTTGCCATAACTTCCACAAAATAAATCGAAATCTAACTTTTCAAAAGCCAAACTTTAGTAGAATTAAATTCTCTACAACATGGAACCACTTATTTTCGAAAACAATAATGTTTGATAGATCAAAACCCTAAAATTCATATGAAAATCCAAAACTTAAAACTTAGATCTACACCCAACCATCCATGGAAATCAAAAACTTCAAGACCTAAACTTGTAGAGGAAGAGAAGATGAACAACATAAACTAAAAATAAATGGGGATGCATGAAATCCCTCATGGTGTGCAAGATGTACTTGCCTCTCCAAATGGGTTAGGGTTTGGTGGAGGAGTAAATGTGAATGAATGAAGAGAGAGAGTGGAAGAAGAACTTTTATATCAAGGTCAAGGGGATCTCCACCATTCATTCTCTCCACCAAATCCAAGCCATCCATTCCTTTCCATGTTGAACCAAACTGAACCAAGTTGGTTTCCCATGAACCGAAATGAACCAAGAGCCAAGAAAAAGCAGAAAATAAAATACAAAAAAATTAATAAGCGTGAAATTGAAGAATTAAATACAGAATAAATGCATGATAAATATTGAATAAATACATTCAAGAAGTACACGTATAAAATACTTTATTCTGGGAACGGAGAGTGACAATTGTATATATATATATATATATATATATATATATATATATATATATATATATATATATATATATATATATATATATATATATATATATATATGTGTGTGTGTGTGTGTGTGTGTGTATAATGTATAGATGTATGTATATATATATGTGGTATAGAGATAGATATCTATGTGATATTAGCCTATGGTATTCATTTATGAGCCTATGGCTATGAGGTTAGGCTTTGGACCCTTGTTTGACTAGAGTTGACCAAAGTCAACCTTAGGTCAAACCTTGACTTAATTGGCCTAGAAATGACTTGGATGGACTTTAAAGGGCTTGATGACTAAGGGTTGACTAAACCCTAGACTATTAAACTAGTTGATTTATGTTTGACCATATGGTTATGAGGATAGTCCTATGCAATTTAAGATATGTATGGGGTTAAGTGGGATAATTAGGAGTTGTGTCATGATTTGGGTTAGCCTTATAGAGTTGACATATAGAGTTGACCCTTGACCTAAAAAACCTTAGTTAGTCTAAGTTTGACCTAGATTTGACTAACCTTGACTTGCTTGACCTTGTTTGACTTAGTTGACTCCTTATGACCTTGTTTGACTTAGTTGACTCCTTATAACCTTGTTTGACGTAGTTGACTCCTTATGACCTTGTTTGACTTAGTTGACTCCTTATGACCTAGTTTGACTGTTAG
This sequence comes from Iris pallida, assembly GCA_029216955.1. NCBI lineage: Eukaryota > Viridiplantae > Streptophyta > Magnoliopsida > Asparagales > Iridaceae > Iris > Iris pallida. The sequence goes on along the minus strand of JANAVB010010599.1, from coordinate 118,475 downwards.
AGTTGACCAAGTTTGACTTTGGCCTAGATTGACCTAGAATCATGTAGTATGCATTGTATACTCTATTTTTACCATTGTGGATATATTGTGACCTGTTTTACTCTAAATAGGACTCTGTGACACCAGTTCGGACATCTATTCATATCAGTCATACAGGGTGACAGGCGAGTACATTCTCTGATCATTTCATACTTGTTAGAATTTATATTCTTGCTCTAGATTACTTTACATGATGCTGTCACGTTATTATCACGGATTGGTACTATATGGATCTTGTCAAGCGATGTTATCCCCCTCAGGGTGCATCAAATACAGTTGTCATGTGCTTTTCACGAACATCTTGTATTTTATGTACACCGCTTTCATATATACTCTTGTGCAATGTCACACCCCGACTTCCATAAATATAAATTTGGAGCGTGGTACATCTCCAGGATACGCACTTATACGATACAACACGTGCCGTACTTGCGATTGTCGCCTGTAAAGTCAGAGATAAAATATAGGTACAGGAAAATAACTAACAAATTCACTTCCAAAATGTCATTATCCAAAACGTCACTACTTCCACTTCCAAGAGTTCATAATTATATATCATATATCCACTACTATGTCTTATCATTAATTATACAAGTCATATCCAGTACTAAATCTTATCATTAACAAAAGTCTTCCAAGGATGCAGTCACTCGTAGAGATCCTTTTCAGCATACTGATCATCTGGAACTTTCTCCACACCTAGTGAACAAAACTAGGTCGTCAATACGATGAGCAAGCTCTCGGTCAAGGAAAGAAAGTAAGACAAGAAGAATAATGACGCCAAAATATAAAATAGAATACATTCACCCAAATATCTTGAGCACCAACTAGAGTAAATGATACTGTCAAGTGTCAAGGTCGAGTAAGGTCTGAAGATGTAATTAAAACTAATAGAGCCAATACTAGACTTAATGAAAATGTATTGTTTAGAGAAACCCTTTAGATCACACACACCTAGTATCTCGGCAATAATTCCATTTGCCTGGGATCAGGATTATACTAAATGGGCGGTGCTTAGACTTTATCCGTCCCATTATTATTAAGCATCACATATTTATGCGATATAACTAATAACACCTGAACCATTTCCGGTTTCCCAGAATCAAGTATTAAAACAATTGTCGTATGACTTGGAATTTTCCAAGAATATCGGAACAAGCTACATTGGATATTACAGAGCCGAATTCGGGGATTCGGAATCCAATGGATACAGAAAATATGAAACAGGAAGTATGCTAAGCCACACCCCGACAGACCCGTCTGGCCAAACGAGTGCCCAAAAAAGGAACTGATCAGTTTTAAAACAAGTAGTATTGCAATGAATTCGATGGTGTGATCCAACTAGTTTTCTCTCCCATCCCGATACAACTACTCCAAATGATCCATTTAATTATATCGAGCTCTAATGCAACTTATCGTCTTGTGACGGAATCACAGGACAGAATATATAAATGGAAAGAAGGAGAACCTAAAGCTTTGTAAAATTAGCTAACTCTGAAATTTCTTAGAATTTTTGGCAGTCTCCTTTGTTTTTCTTGAACCGAAAATTCTACAATAAGCACAAATGGTATAATAAAACCCGGGTACGCCGGCCCCTTCGGTGGAGCAACCCTCAACACCGGAACCACGCAATATATTCAATTAACAAAGAAAGTAACTTACAATCATACACAAGGATGGCTAATTTTCAACAAGTATAGGTTCTAATTTTCATTTTCAAGTCAACAACAAAAGTTAGAATACCTCTATTCATTGATGTTCGTTGACATGGGAATTAAAGATTTTTAGAGTATCAAACTCTTTACCAATAAAAGGTTTTTATGTAAACATAGGGGGTAATGTGGTTCGATAATCGACAAGTTGTGCATTCATAATTTAATAATCCTATTGTTACTTGAACAAACTAAGAATCACATTCATATTTAATATAAACGGAGACTTTGTTAAAAGATACAACTTAAGTAGCAAAAATAAAGATTTGTGTCTTTATACATCTCTAACTCATACGTTATATATATAAAATATATATATATATATATATATATATATATATATATATATATATATATATATATATATATATATATATATATATATATATATATATATATATATATATATATATGTTGTAAGTATTTTTCTATCATGACCTTTAGTTTTGGATATTCAATAAATATATATTGTCAATTCACAAAAGCTCTATGTTGGAATGATATAAATCATAGTCATAGAAAATATTGAAGTTCTCTACTAAAATTATATTGATACCATTCAAAATAATTTACACAAGTGCACTACTTGCTTGAGGAAAAATCCTAGTTTAACCTACCACAATTTCCACATATTGTAGATTATGTAGTCTTGCATGTGAGTATAAATCCATATATGTCCATACTATGATGTTCAAAATTTTGCTATAAATAATTTTTTCTTGACACAACCAAAAGATTTTCTACAACCTCAAACATGCACCAATGTCACTAGAAACAACTAAAATATAAATCTTGAAAATATGAGAATTCATAGAGTAAAATAAGAGGTTTAAGGATAGTAGAGAGCTTGCCTTGACTTGGGAGTGAACTTAGAACAAATTTAAATCCCTCCAAAATAACCCTAGAATTTAGAATCACAATATATATAAAAAAAAATTTGGATCAACTAAGGAAATGAGTTTAGAAAAAGGAAAAGAGAAGGGAAAGAAAAGTAAATAAAATTATACCTAATTTTCTTCTTGAGAAAAACTTTGGAGAAGAAAAGAAGTTGGAGGAGGAAGAAGAAGAAGTTAAAAGGGAGGAGAGAGAGTGAAAGGGGGCGGGGGGCGGCCAAGAAATGGAGAGGAGGGGGGGGGGTTTGATATATTTTTTTTTCTATTCCTTCCTTCTTTCCCTCCAAGAATAACACATATCATTTCTTGAAACTTCCCAACCACAAACAAATGACAAGTGTCCCATTACAAAATGAAATTGCAAAATTTGTTGGAGGGTTTGTGTCACGACCCGGTCCCAATTACTTGGGTCGAATCGGATCATGCCCAGCCTGCACCGTTGTTGAGACGGCGGCAGTAAGCTGTATTCAGTAGTGAAACACATGCAGATAAAAATTTCTAACGAATATAAATCTTTTATTCAATTTAAAATTTTGAAATACAACAACCATTAATACAGCAATTACACTTGATACATTGGTTAATAAATTACTATCCAGCTCTACTGTTCTTGGGTTCCAGGTTCTGCGAGAACAGGCATCAGATCTTCGACGACACAATCACCTAAAATGTTGGTCTCCAGTCAGGAGGGAGCAAAGTACAATTCATGCAAATTTTAACAATTAAAATGACAATTTATAACATGCATTTTTAAACAGTTTGAAAATGAACAATTTTGAAATAGTACAGTACAGTGATATGAATAGGTAAAGAATATGACCGGTTTGGGTACATTTGTATCCTAGCGATACGGTATGGCTTATCCCCGTGTGAGAGAGGGGTAAGCTAACACATTCATTATCCTAAGTTTGGATTTGGTCATATCCAGTACACTATTCCCCCAGTCCCCAACAATACGATCAATGCTCCCGAAGGAGTTCGTGTATAATTGTGGTTTAAACTTGCAATGAAACAATTGTGAAAATAATTGTAAAATCTACATAAAATGTACTTGCCTTTAATTATATGACTGGAATGAAGGTTGACTTCCGGGGTTGATGTTCAGACTTGTCCTCGAAATCCTACAATCGAGAAGTCTGCCTTAGAACCATTATTGAACCATATCTAGGTGTGCTAGTTGCAATCTCTAGAATTTTGTCCTAGTCAATTTTAATCTTTTCTTACATTATCACAATAAACGCAATTACTAGCGAGTTGTATTTAAAATTACGAAGAAAACTCACTTTACATTTTAATCTCGGGAAAAACTTTGTATAAATCAGTTTATTGGCAAAATTTGGTAGTTTCATATTTATACGTATAAAAAAAACTAGGACTTTTCTTTAAGTGAGAAATACGTGAATTTCTTATCTAAATAATATAATTTAAAAAAATTCTAACATGATAAAACATTTATTATTTTTCTTTTTATAAAAATAATAATTAATTAACATATTTCGTTTTCGCATCAAATCAACAATAAAAACAAAATAAAGAAAAACTAACTATTATAATTCCCACCAGAATAAATAAATGGGCTTATGCCCTTACAGACCTTTTTACATAAATTGAAATAAGAGAAAAGGTTAGTTAACTCTAAATAATATCCTGCAATTTAATTACTAAAACAAAATTAATAAATTAAATTAGAATAAATATTACTAAGAGTCTCAGACTTGGTCCAATCGTCACAAAATTAGCTAATGCCTCAACGTCCGGACGAAACCGGTTTCGTTTGCATTTAGCCGGGGCCCAGTGACCGTTAAGGTCGTCGCCCAAAATATTATAAAAATAATATTTAATTCAAAAATCATTTTAAAAACCATTTAATAAATTTCCCGAAAATTTCGGCAACATTCCCTCTGTTTTCGGAATAACCTAAAAACTGGGAACGCGTCCGATACCTGCAAAATAATTCTCAAAACTCCCACTTTAATACATTTTCCTCAAAATAATATTTTCCAATCAACCAGCACTACTAACTCATAGTCCAGGAGTGACAACCAAAGGAAATTTCCAACATAAACAATGTTTAAAAAAAAACCCAATTCCGCAACTAAACACAACAGAACACATACCCCACTAAAAACAACCAAATATCAAACCATGGAAAATCAACAGAACTTTCCCGAAAATCCGAATACGGGTAATTTCCAAATTTCCTTCGGAAACTCCGAGAATTAGCCTACGAATAGGAAAACCCAGAGAAATAATCATTCTCCAGAGTTCCTTTCGAAAAGGTTCTCAGACACCCGATTCTCCGAAAATTCCGAAAAAAATAGAAATTGCAACGTAGAATTTACGTTGTCGAAAAACCGAAATCCTGCTGGATTCGGGGACCAGAAAATTCATCACCGACTAAAAGAAAAGTGGAGTTCCAGAATTATACCCAAACCGAAGTCGAACGGAAAACCCGAATCGGGTCTCGGAACCAAACGACACCCCTGGACACGGTGAGCGGGGCCGACGGACGAAGGCCACGCGGCGGGTGCCGGCGGTGAACAGCGGCGGTGACGGGCGGCTGGCCCGGGGCGCCGGGGTACAGCGGGAACGGCGCGGGGTCGGCGCGGATGAACACGGGGACGGGGCCTCGGGAGGTGCTCGGCCCAGAGGGGTCGACCGGGGCGGATGGGGTGCGCCGGATCGGATCTGGTTCGCCGGGCTCGGGCGGAGGGGCGAAGCCGGCCTGAGTGGCTGCGGGCGGTAGCTCTGGGGCGGGTCTCCGATCGCCGGAGGGGCTCGGCCTCGGGTCGGCCGGGACAGCTAGGGCACGGTTTGGAGGTTTGGGGAAAGAGGGAAATGGTGAGAGGGGATGATGATGAAGGAGATGAGAAGTATGGGGTTGGCTATATATAGAAACTCTAGGTTGGGGGTTACCAACCTTGAGAAGGGGAAAGGCCTCCATGACCATAAATTCCGGCGATGAAGCACCAGGAGTCGGCCAATGAAGGAAGAGGAAGAAGAAGAACTTCTTCAGTTTTTTTTTTTTACAGCAAGAAACAATGAATGAACCGAATAAATGGCTAAGGAGCTAAATGAATGAATGGACTAATGAAAGTCAACATTCATTCCATTCCATACAAAGTGAACAAAGGAATGAGCTCACTAATAATTTGTTACAGCAAGCTTATGAATAGCTTTTAAATTAAAAGCTTTAAGGATTTAATAGGAAATGGGTAAAAAGACTATGGGCCCAAGAGAATAGGCTTGGGTTAAGTAAAAAGAAATGGACTAAGGCTTATGGGTATGGGCCCAATATCAATGGGCTGGTTTAATTAATGGGTTTGAACAAATGGCTTAAAAATGAATCACATAATTACAACTAATATATTAAAACCCTAAAAATAATATAAAATGATTTTCGTCTCAAATTGGGTTCGAACCTGGTTCGGTCTGGGCTATCAACTCATAAATCCATGTTGTTAATTTTCGAAATTATTTTAACACTCAGAAAAAATATAATAATAATAATAATAATAATAATAATAATAATAGTAATACTAAAATACTAATAATAATTATTTACAAAAATATGGGTTTCACAATCTACTGGTCAAGATCAACATTCGAAATTCCAGGATTAAATATTAATCTTTCTAAAAATATACAATTTTCCTAAATTAGCATTTAATAATGATTTATAATAATAATTTCACTGATCTGACATTAATAATGATAAAATAAAATAATATTATTAATAATAGCAATAATTAAACTAATTTGTAAACAAAATATCGAGAATCTGAATTTGCGGGTTTCACAACCTTCCCTCCTTAGAAAATTTCGTCCTCGAAATTTAAGCTTTTAATCTCTGCTAGTAAATTCTAAAATTTAATGAGTCACATTACTAAAATTTTAGTTCAATCACATATCGTATCAAACCCAACCAATTTTATATTTCTTATTTCAAAGCTCATACTCAAAATTTGAATTTGAACAATAATCCACAGATCCTATTCTTCATCATTTTTTTTTTAACTCAAATAATAAATAATAACTATTTATGCCAAATCTCAATATCACCAATATTCTCAACTCCTCGAAATTTGGTTTTCCGCAAAATTTCAAATTTTGAATCAAATCCAATCCTTAAATGTTAAATTTAAATTCAATGCTCCAAACAAACTTTAATTTTCAATCTTCAAATACAACCTTTAAATTTATATCTTGTAATATAATGATAATCTTCTTAAAAATCAAATTCAATCATACTACATCCCTCAAAACTTGTGATTTTTACAATATCGTCAATGTGCCATATCCATTCTTCAACTCTTTTATTTAAATAAATTCTATCCTTAAATTTTAATCCTACAAAGCTTCCACTTTCCACCTTAGAAAATATCAAATTAAAAATTTTACCCATCAATTCCAATTCCAGTAAGAAATCAAATCATAAGATCAAAATCTATATTGCTAATCCACAATTTTGTTTTTTATACTAATGTTAATTCGATGAATAAGTTTTTTTTTTTTTTTTTTTTTTTTTTTCATTCAAATAAAATAATTTTCTCAAAAGTCAAATTTCAATCTTGGTCACGTAATGCTTGTCTCCAAAAATTTATAGAACTTCCACAGATTTGTTTTCTTCTTTAACCTAAGTTCATCCATCTCTATTTCAAGATCCAAATTCAAACATCAAAAGATTCAAACACAAACTTTTCAAAGATTTAAAATTTAATCATGGCTACTCTCCTTTAATAAAGCGCAAGATGATCCTCTCAATATAATTATCCTGCCGCGAGGATCTATAAAATAGTTTTTTTTTTTAAAAAAATACCATAAGTTTTAAATAATTCGTCAAACGAATATATATAAAAACAAACTTACTGTCATTTCACAAATCAAATTCTTACATAAAATAAATGAGGAAATTTTGTAAATCAAAAATCATACTTCAAAAACTTTGATAACCTTTAAATGGGATCCTTAAATCAAAATTTACTTTCAAAACTGAAATCATAATGTTTCATATACATCTCATATCTAGAGACAACAAATTTAAAACTCGAAGCCACATCACCAAAAATTTATTTAAATCCTCTAATCTTTCAATTTCTACTCGACATGATATTCTTCCCTCAACTGGTAGATTTTATATTCAATCAATTACATCTTCGAAAATATTTAATCAAAACTTCTTGTGGCTTATCATTACAAAAATTGTTTTCCTTAAAATCAAAAGTGTCAACTCTTCAAAGTCAATATAAAATTTAATGATATTATTACTCTAATAAGATCTTTTCCTTCATTAATTTTCCACTAAACTCAATGTTCATATTATCGGGTGCAATCTTCTCAATTTTTTTTTTTTTTTTTTTTTTTGGCACTCTTCTATTCATACAATTCGTCATCCTCAATTATTTACATTTTAAATCCAATATTTCTTGTTTCGATTATCCTTTATAGTTAATTCACCATGCACCTTCCTAGAGTGCATTCTCTATGCCTAGCATTGACAACCTTTAATTTTTCAATGTCAAACTATTCACAAACTTTCTTCGATACTAATCACCATTGTATATTTTAACTCATATATATCCTATATATCATGCACTCTAAAAATCCAAGCTATAAAATGTTCTAGGTTTACTTCATAAGACAAAATCAGATTCGAGGCATGATTGCTAAATATCAAAATAAAATTCTAAACATGTTTAGAATCTTCTAGATAGAGTTTAGAATATTTTGTTGTGATCAAAATCATGAGTAACATCGAGGTATAATTTTAAATAATCAAAACGAGTTTAAAGTTCTAAACAGAATAGAAAATGTAGATGACTATTCTTCTGAGATTAAGGGATTTATCAAAATATGTGTTTGAGATTCAAGAGACTGGGCTAAAAATCAAGAGAAGTATCTGTTCTCCGATTTCGAAGATGAAACGATCAACCTTGATTTGAGTCAAACACTAGATAAGATAGAAGCATCACCGCTTCAGATTAAGTAAGAAAAACCAATGATAATATTCCCGACAAATCACTCAGGGAATACAAAATTTATTTTGAGAAGAAATAATTTCAGAACTAAGGAAAGTTGAAAATTTGAGAGAAGGTAAGTCTCATTGATTCAAGGAAATCAAATTAGAATTGTCTAGTAACGCCAAGAAATTAAATAGCTTTGGGACAGCTAAAAAAAATCCCCTTGACTTAAGAAAATTTAACAATAGAAAGAATTCTGACCGTTCCTGCTTCATGATTATAGAAGCTTTCTAGGCCTTGATTTGATCAAAATTTCATAGATAGAGTAGGGTTTTTAAAATGAATGGAGGAAATTAACAGATGAGAATATTCTCGATTTTTGGGAAAACATAGGAGATAGTATTGAAATTGAAAATAACTCCTTTAGGAGAATCATGAACTGAACTAATTCTTCTGGTAATAATTGACCTTGAGGTTTAAATGATCCCAGAAGAACTTTGATTCAGGATTGATTTCGAGAAAGTTAGTCAATTAGAAAGGAGATCAAGGCAAAAGGTTGGATAAGGGTTGTAGATATATATTGAGTAGAAAATAGTTTAATAGGGTTGTAAGAGAATATTGAAACTCTTCATAACAAATGAATCAAAATTCCAATAGAGGTAGAGAAGTAAAATCTGATCAACCAATGAAAAAGTTAAAATTAGGTTTGATAAAGAAGAAGAAGATTGAAAAATTCAATCTTATTCCAAAAAGAATATGAATCCTAAAGTATACTAGAACCTGAAAATTATGGTAGGAGAATAATCTCAAAAGTCATGGGACACTCAAAGGTACAATCAGCTTAATCTAGATAAGGTTTAGGTACAAATACAAACAAGGTATCCTACGAAACTATAAGCAGTCAAAAATAGATATTTAATTAAATAATTTTTCGGCCCTATAATGTAACATGGTGTATATCATCTAAGTGTTCTAGTTGTTTCTAAAGTCTGTTTTCCTAAAGTCTCAACTATCCCTAGGTCAAGTTTCAGAACTGCGCGATGGTCTAGACTAAGTTGACTAGACCAATTTACAGATCTGACCTGCATGGGCCACCACTAAAAACATGTCACGACCCGGTCCCAATTACTTGGGTCGAATCGGATCATGCCCAGCCTGCACCGTTGTTGAGACGGCGGCAGTAAGCTGTATTCAGTAGTGAAACACATGCAGATAAAAATTTCTAACGAATATAAATCTTTTATTCAATTTAAAATTTTGAAATACAACAACCATTAATACAGCAATTACACTTGATACATTGGTTAATAAATTACTATCCAGCTCTACTGTTCTTGGGTTCCAGGTTCTGCGAGAACAGGCATCAGATCTTCGACGACACAATCACCTAAAATGTTGGTCTCCAGTCAGGAGGGAGCAAAGTACAATTCATGCAAATTTTAACAATTAAAATGACAATTTATAACATGCATTTTTAAACAGTTTGAAAATGAACAATTTTGAAATAGTACAGTACAGTGATATGAATAGGTAAAGAATATGACCGGTTTGGGTACATTTGTATCCTAGCGATACGGTATGGCTTATCCCCGTGTGAGAGAGGGGTAAGCTAACACATTCATTATCCTAAGTTTGGATTTGGTCATATCCAGTACACTATTCCCCCAGTCCCCAACAATACGATCAATGCTCCCGAAGGAGTTCGTGTATAATTGTGGTTTAAACTTGCAATGAAACAATTGTGAAAATAATTGTAAAATCTACTTAAAATGTACTTGCCTTTAATTATATGACTGGAATGAAGGTTGACTTCCGGGGTTGATGTTCAGACTTGTCCTCGAAATCCTACAATCGAGAAGTCTGCCTTAGAACCATTATTGAACCATATCTAGGTGTGCTAGTTGCAATCTCTAGAATTTTGTCCTAGTCAATTTTAATCTTTTCTTACATTATCACAACAAACGCAATTACTAGCGAGTTGTATTTAAAATTACGAAGAAAACTCACTTTACATTTTAATCTCGGGAAAAACTTTGTATAAATCAGTTTATTGGCAAAATTTGGTAGTTTCATATTTATACGTATAAAAAAACTAGGACTTTTCTTTAAGTGAGAAATACGTGAATTTCTTATCTAAATAATATAATTTAAAAAAATTCTAACATGATAAAACATTTATTATTTTTCTTTTTATAAAAATAATAATTAATTAACATATTTCGTTTTCGCATCAAATCAACAATAAAAACAAAATAAAGAAAAACTAACTATTACAATTCCCACCAGAATAAATAAATGGGCTTATGCCCTTACAGACCTTTTTACATAAATTGAAATAAGAGAAAAGGTTAGTTAACTCTAAATAATATCCTGCAATTTAATTACTAAAACAAAATTAATAAATTAAATTAGAATAAATATTACTAAGAGTCTCAGACTTGGTCCAATCGTCACAAAATTAGCTAATGCCTCAACGTCCGGACGAAACCGGTTTCGTTTGCATTTAGCCGGGGCCCAGTGACCATTAAGGTCGTCGCCCAAAATATTATAAAAATAATATTTAATTCAAAAATCATTTTGAAAACCATTTAATAAATTTCTCGAAAATTTCGGCAACATTCCCTCTGTTTTCGGAATAACCTAAAAACTGGGAACGCGTCCGATACCTGCAAAATAATTCTCAAAACTCCCACTTTAATACATTTTCCTCAAAATAATATTTTCCAATCAACCAGCACTACTAACTCATAGTCCAGGAGTGACAACCAAAGGAAATTTCCAACATAAACAATGTTTAAAAAAAACCCAATTCCGCAACTAAACACAACAGAACACATACCCCACTAAAAACAACCAAATATCAAACCATGGAAAATCAACAGAACTTTCCCGAAAATCCGAATACGGGTAATTTCCAAATTTCCTTCGGAAACTCCGAGAATTAGCCTACGAATAGGAAAACCCAGAGAAATAATCATTCTCCAGAGTTCCTTTCGAAAAGGTTCTCAGACACCCGATTCTCCGAAAATTCCGAAAAAAATAGAAATTGCAACGTAGAATTTACGTTGTCGAAAAACCGAAATCCTGCTGGATTCGGGGACCAGAAAATTCATCACCGACTAAAAGAAAAGTGGAGTTCCAGAATTATACCCAAACCGAAGTCGAACGGAAAACCCGAATCGGGTCTCGGAACCAAACGACACCCCTGGACACGGTGAGCGGGGCCGACGGACGAAGGCCACGCGGCGGGTGCCGGCGGTGAACAGCGGCGGTGACGGGCGGCTGGCCCGGGGCGCTGGGGTACAGCGGGAACGGCGCGGGGTCGGCGCGGATGAACACGGGGACGGGGCCTCGGGAGGTGCTCGGCCCAGAGGGGTCGACCGGGGCGGATGGGGTGCGCCGGATCGGATCTGGTTCGCCGGGCTCGGGCGGAGGGGCGAAGCCGGCCTGAGTGGCTGCGGGCGGTAGCTCTGGGGCGGGTCTCCGATCGCCGGAGGGGCTCGGCCTCGGGTCGGCCGGGACAGCTAGGGCACGGTTTGGAGGTTTGGGGAAAGAGGGAAATGGTGAGAGGGGATGATGATGAAGGAGATGAGAAGTATGGGGTTGGCTATATATAGAAACTCTAGGTTGGGGGTTACCAACCTTGAGAAGGGGAAAGGCCTCCATGACCATAAATTCCGGCGATGAAGCACCAGGAGTCGGCCAATGAAGGAAGAGGAAGAAGAAGAACTTCTTCAGTTTTTTTTTTTACAGCAAGAAACAATGAATGAACCGAATAAATGGCTAAGGAGCTAAATGAATGAATGGACTAATGAAAGTCAACATTCATTCCATTCCATACAAAGTGAACAAAGGAATGAGCTCACTAATAATTTGTTACAGCAAGCTTATGAATAGCTTTTAAATTAAAAGCTTTAAGGATTTAATAGGAAATGGGTAAAAAGACTATGGGCCCAAGAGAATAGGCTTGGGTTAAGTAAAAAGAAATGGACTAAGGCTTATGGGTATGGGCCCAATATCAATGGGCTGGTTTAATTAATGGGTTTGAACAAATGGCTTAAAAATGAATCACATAATTACAACTAATATATTAAAACCCTAAAAATAATATAAAATGATTTTCGTCTCAAATTGGGTTCGAACCTGGTTCGGTCTGGGCTATCAACTCATAAATCCATGTTGTTAATTTTCGAAATTATTTTAACACTCAGAAAAAATATAATAATAATAATAATAATAATAATAATAGTAATACTAAAATACTAATAATAATTATTTACAAAAATATGGGTTTCACAATCTACTGGTCAAGATCAACATTCGAAATTCCAGGATTAAATATTAATCTTTCTAAAAATATACAATTTTCCTAAATTAGCATTTAATAATGATTTATAATAATAATTTCACTGATCTGACATTAATAATGATAAAATAAAATAATATTATTAATAATAGCAATAATTAAACTAATTTGTAAACAAAATATCGAGAATCTGAATTTGCGGGTTTCACAGTTTGAATGTTAAAGGATTTATTATTGCATAATGCAATAATAAATGTTGGGGGGTTAAATTGACAAGTTGGTATTCCTATTTATAAATAGAATATATATATATATATATATATATATATATATATATATAAATACATGGGAATTAATTCTTTGTAGAAAGAATAAATTTATTTATTTATAAAATATTTTTTTTTCAAACTATGACACTCTACCCACCTTAATTAAATTTCGTCCTCGAAATTTAAGAGAACACACAAAGGGTCAGGAAAAAAAACTACGGTACCTTAATCGCCTAAGAGATATGGATAATGTTGCCGCATGTCGTCCTCCTTCTCCCACGTAGATTCGCCAGGGAAGTCCTTGTTCCATGAAACTCGAACCAAGGATACTGTCTTATTCCTGAGAACCTTCTGCGTTCGATCTATGATCTCTACCGGCTTCTGTTGAATACGCATAGTTGGACCCACTGTTATCTCAGAATGCTCAAGTATGTGTCTAGTATCTGGCACGTACTTTCTAAGTTGAGAAACATGGAAGACATTATGAACTCCTTCAAGTGAAGGTGGTAAGGCCAGTCGGTAAGCTACATCTCTGACTCTTTCCAAAACATCAAATGGGCCTATAAACCTTGGGCTCAACTTTCCTCTTATTCTAAACCTGATAGTTCCCCGGGTTGGTGAGATTTTTAGAAAAACATGATCACCAGCTTTGAACTCGAGGATCCTTCTATGTTTATCTGCCCACATCTTATGTCTGTCTTGAGCAGCCTGAAGGTGACTTCGAATTGCCTTAACCTTGTCCATAATTTGTGTAACCAGCTCTGGCCCCAACAGTTGACGCTCTCCTATGTCACTCCAACATATTGGAGATTGACACTTCCTTCCATACAAAGCTTCAAATGGAGCCATCTTGATACTGGACTGGTAGCTATTATTATAGGAGAATTCTATCAGATGAATATGATCATCCCAAGATCCCCCGAAGTCTAGTGTACATGCCCTCAACATATCTTCCAGGATCTGAATCGTTCTCTCGGACTGACCATCGGTCTGTGGATGATATGCTGAACTGAACTTTAGGTGAGTGCCGAGACTATCTTGCAAACTTTTCCAAAATTTGGAGGTAAACCGAGTATCTCTGTCTGAGACGATACTCACTCGTACTCCGTACTGGCCAACAATATTCTTCATATACATATCTTCTAGGAGTTCGGTAGATTGACCGACTCGAAATGGTAGAAACCTTGCAGACTTTGTTAGTCTATCCACAATCACCCAAATAGCATTATTACCTCTTTTTGTTCTTGGTAGTCCAGATACAAAATCCATCGTTATGTGTTCCCACTTCCATTCAGGTATAGGTAAAGGTTGTAGAAGCCCAGCGGTCCTTTGATGTTCAGCCTTGACTTGTTGACATGTTAAGCACTTTGAGACAAATTTGGCGATCTCATGCTTCATCCCGTGCCACCAGAAATTTTGCTTCAGATCCTGGTACATTTTTGTACTCCCAGGATGAATGGAGTATTGTGAGCTGTGAGTTTCAGACATCACTTCTGTCCTGAGTTCTCCACTAGGTACACATAAACGACTTCCAAATCTTAAGGAACCATCTTGATGCTTAACCAAACCAGTTTGTAATCCAGATTCAGTTTGTTTCCATAGCTTCTGCAGTTTTACGTCATCCTTTTGAGCCTCTTTAATTCTTTCGATTAAGGATGATTGCAGCTCCAAACTTGCCCAGACCCCATCTGCCACTGGGTAGATTACTTCGATCCCCATCTTTCTTAGATCTTCCAATATTTTCTTGGGTGTGTTCAGGAAGAAAGCTACTGGTCTTTTGCTCAAGGCGTCAGCCACCTTATTTGCTTTGCCTGGATGATATTCCAATTTCATATCGAAGTCTTTAAGCAGTTCTAACCATCTCCGTTGTCTCATGTTCAATTCCTTTTGAGTGAATACATATTTCAAGCTCTTATGATCTGTATATATATTAATTTGCTCTCCATATAAATAGTGTCTCCATAGCTTCAAAGCGAAGACAACGGCTGCTAATTCCAGATCATGAGTTAGATAGTTCCTTTCATGAGTTTTCAATTGACGAGAAGCATAAGCGATTACCCTTCCATGTTGCATCAGGACACAACCTAGTCCTTTTCCAGAAGCATCGCTATAGATTTCATAACCTCCCGAGCCTGAAGGTAAGGCTAACACTGGTGCTGTAATAAGTCGCTCCTTCAGTTCTTCAAATGCAGCTTGGCATTTATCAGTCCAAATAAACTTTTCATCCTTCCGAGTCAATCGAGTGAGTGGCTCGGCAATTCTGGAAATTTTTTCCACAAATCTTCTATAATATCCAGCTAGTCCGATAAAGCTTCGAATCTCCGCAACATTCTTGGGAGTAGGCCATGATTTTACAGCTTCTATCTTTTTGGGATCCACCGATATCCCTTCTCCGCTAACTATATGTCCCAGGAAGGAAATTTGGTCCAACTAGAATTCGCACTTACTTAACTTACCATACAACTTCTCTTGTCGTAGAGTTTCAAGTACTATTCTTAAATGTTCTTCGTGTTCCTTCTCATTCTTTGAATAGACTAATATATCATCAATAAACACTATTACAAATTTGTCCAAGTATTTATAAAATATTCTATTCATCAGATCCATAAATATAGCCGGAGCATTAGTCAGCCCGAAAGGCATAACTTGAAACTCATAGTGTCCATAACGGGTCCTGAAGGCAGTCTTCGGTATATCTTCCTTTCTGAATTTGACCTGATGATACCCTGATCTGAGATCTATTTTTGAAAATACAGTTGCTCCTCCGAGTTGGTCAAATAACTCATCAATCCTTGGTAATGGATATTTGTTCTTAATAGTTACTTCATTTAGTGCTCTATAATCAATCACCAGCCTTAGACTACCATCCTTCTTCTTCACGAATAACACAGGTGCTCCCCAAGGAGATCCACTAGGTCTAATGAATCCTTTAGCCAATAACTCCTTAATTTGTTTACTTAATTCAGCTAGTTCTTCCTTAGTCATAGGATAAACCTTCTTTGCAATAGGTGGAGAACCTGGAATCAAATAAATATAAAATTCTATAGCTCTATCCGGGGGTATGCCAGGTAATTCATCAGGGAACACATCTTTGAATTCGGCTACGACCTTGGGCCATTCAATTACTTCTTGATGTTGGAAATTTCTTCCTGATGTTTGTTCAAATCTTTCTAATTCTTCTTCATCAAATTCTTTCTGATCTCTCACAAATTCATGTATTTCGCTATCGGATAAGGAAAATTGAACCTTTCCTTGGCCACAATCTATAATTGCAGATGTTGAGATCAACCAATCCATTCCAAACACTACATCATAATTGTTCATGGGAAAAACTAACAATTTGGCTTGGAGGCTTCCTCCTCCCATTTTTATGGGACAGCTTCGACATATCCGGCTTACTTCTACCACCCCATTACCGGTAAGGATTCTTAACTTTTTGATCAGGGGTTGAGTTAATATATCATATTTAAATACAAAAGATGCTGATATAATAGTATGTGTAGCTCCAGAATCAAATAAGACAGATACAGGACTAGATGATGCAAGTATAGTACCTGACACCACGTCTCCAGCCGTCACTGCTTCATTAACATTCACCATGAAGGCCTGTCCATGCTTCTTCTTTTTTTTGTTGTAGTTATTTGGACCCGCATTTTGCGTCTGATGGAACTGGTGCGCTTGAGGTGGTAATGTTGGCCTCTGTTGATTTCCTTGTGCTTGCTGCCTGGGGCCACCTTGGCTAGCATTCCTTGGTCCATTCATATTGTTGATGGTTTGACGAGGATACTGGCGTATCTGATGTTCAGATGACCCACATCTGAGGCATCTTCCCTGAAGCTTCCTGCAATCATTTCTTGTGTGTCCTGGCTTCCCGCAGTAATTACAACTCTGTCGATTCTTATTTTGTCCGGTTTGGAATTGCTTCTGCTGAGCTTGTCCCTGATTCCTTGGCTGGACAGTGATAGCCTCCAGGTTTCGCTTCTGTCCTCCTGACTTGGCATTATCCTCGTCATTTCGCATTCGTTCCTGGTCCCTGGCAGCCTCTACTACCTGCACATAAGTGGTGCATGCGTATGGTGCTACACTCATCTTCAATTGGTTATTTAGTCCTTTCCGAAATCGGCTTATCTTCTTATCTTCGTCGGGTACCAGGTACGGGGCAAATCTGCTGAGCCTCGTGAATTCTGCTGAATACTCATCTACCGAACTCTTGTTCTGCTTTAAGTAAGTGAACTTCCTTTCAAGCTCCAGCTTGGCGCTCATAGGAAAGAATCTTTCTTCAAACCTTTTCTTGAATTCTTCCCAAAGCACCGTTTCATTGGATTCTTCTGGATGTATTGAACTCCACCAGTACTCGGCCACATCCTTTAGTTGAATTCTTACTAAAGACATTACGTCCTCTGGCGCAATTTTGGCACCTTTTAACAATCCTTCGGTGCTCCTAAGCCATTGGGCTGCTTCTAATGGGGTTTCAGTTCCCTTAAATTCTGGAGGGTTGACCTCTCGGAAATCTGAAAGATCTCCGGTCCTTGGGGCTTTGGGAACCTCAAGTCTTTCAAAGAGTCTTGTTGAAGTGGCTTGAGCTATCTGAACCTGTTGGGCATTGGTCTCCATGAATTGTCTGAAGAGTTCAAGGACATCGGTATTCCGTGACTCAGAGGTAGCTGATGCGGTTGTTAGTGTGTTAGGATCTGGTGATGTAGACATTATCCTGAATATTAAGAATATAAAATTCTTAACATGAGGATGAAAGGTAGGTGGGTGACTAAACTACTACAGGAGGAAGAAAAATTTGCAAAACTAATATCAATTGCAAATCAGATAGATACAAAAGGAGCATATTTTCATTCATTTCAGAAGGATACAAAGTACAATATGCTTCCATAAGGGTCATATATTTACAAGATTAACACTAACTAATCTTTTATCATCATACAAAACTATATATATATACATATCTGTCGTGAAACAAAATAAAATACGACAGACAAAAAGATGGCCCCTCCCAGGCATTAACCATATACATACATATATCCACAAGTCTGCTGCTTAACAAATATGGTACAGTAAAGCAAGGGCCCCTTCTTCTTCACCAACATCCTTGCTTCAGCCAAATATCGTCCTCTACCGTAAGGATAGTCACATAAGGGTTATCATCAATCCATTCCTCCATAGTCCCCTTGTAATTGGTAATCTCAGGGTGTGCTCGCACATTACCCCTAAGGAAATACCTAAAACGTACTTCCGATTTATGGTACACCTCAGCTCCATCCTCGACCTCCCTAATGACCGGGCGTAGGAATCTATAGTAGAGTCCACACACTGGAAGGTCAAGCCAGTCAGGAACGTTCCAGCTCTTCCTAGCTCCCTGTCCATACCCATACATGGTGCGGTCACTACCATCCCAGTAAATAGATCGTAGGAATCGTCCCATTCCTGCATCCATGAATCCTCATATAAGTAACTCTTAATCAAAAGAATGAATCAATAATGATAATAATAACTTTAGCCACAAGATTCTTGAAATTTAGTAAAATGCATCTTTACTCATTCACTAAACTTTCATGTTTATCATTCTTCCTCTCCTAGGTAAATCCGACCAGTCCAAGATATTCATGTACAACCAGTATCAAGCCCCTAAACCTATATCCTATCCCTTATTACCTTGACCTGCATGGGCCACCACTAAAAGACGTGTCACGCCCCGACTTTCATAAATATAAATTTGGAGCGTGGTACATCTCCAGACTACGCACTTATACGATACAACACGTGCCGTACTTGCGATTGTCGCCTGTAAAGTCAGAGATAAAATATAGGTACAGGAAAATAACTAACAAATTCACTTCCAAAATATTATTATCCAAAACGTCACTACTTCCACTTCCAAGAGTTCATAATTATACATCACATATCCACTACTACGTCTTATCATTAATTATACAAGTCATATCCAGTACTAAATCTTATCATTAACAAAAGTCTTCCAAGGATGCAGTCATTCGTAGAGATCCTTTTCAGCATACTGATCATCTGGAACTTCCTCCACACCTAGTGAACAAAACTAGGTCGTCAATACGACGAGCAAGCTCTCGGTCAAGGAAAGAAAGTAAGGCAAGAAGAATAATGATGCCAAAATATAAAATAGAATACATTCACCCAAATATCTTGAGCACCAACTAGAGTAAATGATACCGTCAAGTGTCAAGGTCGAGTAAGGTCTGAAGATGTAATTAAAACTAATAGAGCCAATACTAGACTTAATGAAAATGCATTGTTTAGAGAAACCCTTTGGATCACACACACCTAGTATCTCAGCAATAATCCCATTTGCCCGGGATCAGGATTATACTAAATGGGCGGTGCTTAGACTTTATCCGTCCCATTAGTATTAAGCATCACATATTTATGAGATATAACTAATAACACCTGAACCATTTCCGGTTTCCCAGAATCAAGTGTTAAAACAATTATCGTATGACTTGGAATTTTCCAAGAATATCGGAACAAGCTACATTGGATATTACAGAGCCGAATTCGGGGATTCGGAATCCAATGGATACAGAAAATATGAAACAGGAAGTGTGCTAAGCCACACCCCGACAGACCCGTCTGGCCAAACGAGTGCCGAAAAAAGGAACTGATCAGTTTTAAAACAAGTAGTATTGCAATGAATTCGATGGTATGATCCAACTAGTTTTCTTTCCCATCCCGATGCAACTACTCTAAATGATCCATTTAATTATATCGAGCTCTAATGCAACTTATCGTCTTGTGACGGAATCACAGGACAAAATATATAAATGGGAAAGAAGGAGAACCTAAAGCTTTGTAAAATTAGCTAACTCTGAAATTTCTAAGAATTTTTGGCAGAGTCTCCTTTGTTTTTCTTGAACCGGAAATTCTACAATGAGCACAAATGGTATAATAAAACCCGGGTACGCCGACCCCTTCGGTGGAGCAACCCTCAACACCGGAACCACACAATATATTCAATTAACAAAGAAAGTAACTTACAATCATACACAAGGATGGCTGATTTTCAACAAGTATAGGTTCTAATTTTCATTTTCAAGTCAACAACAAAAGTTAGAATACCTCTATTCATTGATGTTCGTTGACATGGGAATTAAAGATTTTTAGAGTATCAAACTCTTTACCAATAAAAGGTTTTTATGTAAACATAGGGGGTAATGTGGTTCGATAATCGACAAGTTGTGCATTCATAATTTAATAATCCTATTGTTACTTGAACAAACTAAGAATCACATTCATATTTAATATAAACGGAGACTTTGTTAAAAGATACAACTTAAGTAGCGAAAATAAAGATTTGTGTCTTTATACATCTCTAACTCATACGTTATATATATATATATATATATATATATATATATATATATATATATATATATATATATATATATATATATATATATATATATAGGTATGTTGTAAGTATTTTTCTATCATGACCTTTAGTTTTGGATATTCAATAAATATATATTGTCAATTCACAAAAGCTCTATGTTGGAATGATATAAATCATAGTCATAGAAAATATTGAAGTTCTCTACTAAAATTATATTGATACCATTCAAAATAATTTACACAAGTGCACTACTTGCTTGAGAAAAAATCCTAGTTTAACCTACCACAATTTCCACATATTGTAGATTATGTAGTCTTGCATGTGAGTATAAATCCATATATGTCCATACTATGATGTTCAAAATTTTGCTATAAATAATTTTTTCTTGACACAACCAAAAGATTTTCTACAACCTCAAACATGCACCAATGTCACTAGAAACAACTAAAATATTAATCTTGGAAATATGAGAATTCATAGAGTAAAATAAGAGGTTTAAGGATAGTAGAGAGCTTGCCTTGACTTGGGAGTGAACTTAGAACAAATTTAAATCCCTCCAAAATAACCCTAGAATTTAGAATCACAATATATATAAAAAAACAAATTTGGATCAACTAAGGAAATGAGTTTAGAAAAAGGAAAAGAGAAGGAAAAGAAAAGTAAATAAAATTATACCTAATTTTCTTCTTGAGAAAAACTTTGGAGAAGAAAAAAAGTTGGAGGAGGAAGAAGAAGAAGTTAAAAGGGAGGAGAGAGAGTGAAAGGGGGAGGGGGGCGGCCAAGAAATGGAGGGGGGGTTTGATATTTTTTTTTTCTATTCCTTCCTTCTTTCCCTCCAAGAATGACACATGTCATTTCTTGAAACTTCCCAACCACAAACAAATGACAAGTGTCCCATTACAAAATGAAATTGCAAAATTTGTTGGAGGGTTTGAATGTTAAAGGATTTATTATTGCATAATGCAATAATAAATGTTGGGGGGTTAAATTGACAAGTTGGTATTCCTATTTATAAATAGAAAATATATATATATATATATATTTATATATATATATATATATATATATATATATATATATATATATATATAAATACATGGGAATTAATTCTTTGTAGAAAGAATAAATTTATTTATTTATAAAAGATTTTTTTTTCCAAACTATGACATGCAATCTTGTACTCTCATGATCACGTGAGCAAACATGATAAAAACCTCTTGTGCAAGGTAACGTAACTTGACTGAATCCTTGTGTATTGATTGGGGAGGGTGAGTAGGAAATGGTTATGTGATCAAAATCCCATCTTGTGAAATCTTGTGAAATCATGTATATGTCCATGGTACACTCACGTATGATGGAGTTACCCTTGTATTGTCCTAACCCGTTTATATAACCATCTCATGCTCTAAATCACAGGTTACCTACAGTTCTTACTTATCATATATATAGATATTTCCAGTTATCAAATCTCTCTCATTTTTATATATATTCTTTACAGTCCATGTATCTTACTCTATGCATGCTTTACATTTCCTAACATGATATAAACTGCGTGAGATGTATTGTGCTCGTTCCTGTCCTGACTGGACCTGTTGAAAATATTACAGATGATGATGGTGACTGTCCTACCTTCTATGGGACACATGAGGGTGACCTTCAGGAGCCTGAGGAGCATCTAGCTCAGTAGAGGGTGCCTAGTCTAATCTAGTGTTTATAGTTTTCATTTCGTATCGGATTGTTTCGATTGCTAGTTGTGACTTAGTTATATTTCAGGTCTTGTACTTATTTATGTTGGACATCTACTTTGTGTGGTGTGATAACTCTGTTTATATTCAGTTTCTTCCTTTCATCTGATTCTATATCATGTTCTATCTTTCCTAGACTTGTGTTTGAGATATAGAGTTAAGATGTTATGTTATACCTCCGTGCGAAGATGACAGGTTTATATATCTTGTTGTTAGATGTTAGATGTTATAGATGACCTATACAGCGTTCTACCGCCGACACTGCGACGTAGGCTGGACGTACCCACGTTCTCGTGCCCCTAATCAGGGTGCAGGTCGTGACACTAACGGAGGGTATCAAATTAAAAGTTTACAATAGTTGAGGATATTAAGTTAGTACCTATCAAAGTTGACAAGTTAAAAAATTTCAATAGTTGAGAGTATCAAGTTATAATTTAGCATTTTTAATTTAATTTTTGCTTAATGGGCTTAATGTGTTGGGCTAGTGAGTTGAACTTGCTAAAGAGATACTAGCATATGAGAGTTGACGTGTCACGACCCGCACACACTGTGAGGGTACGAATACGTAACAGCGTCCAGCCTACGTCGCAATGTCAGCGGTAGAACGTTGTTCTAGGTCATGAATTATAACTACATAATATGAAATACTCTCCAAAGGAGGCCAATCACATAAGGTACAACTCAATCACAATCTAAAAATAGAATATAGCACGATGGAATAGATAGATAAATTCTCATCTGAGGTACAACATAAATAAAATAACATAAGTCTCAACATCTCCATAATAATACAACTCTGAATCAAGACAACAACTAAACATGAAAAGAAAGAACAGACTAAGCTATCTATACTAAGCATGGGTATCATCCTCAGTAGCTGCCTGAACCTCCCCAGGGGTCCAGGTCGCGAGTGTCATCTAGGCAAGCTCCATAGTAAGGGGTGCAGGGTTCCTCATCATCCTCTGTAAAAATTTTAACAGGTCCAGTCAGAACGGGAGCGAGCACAATACATCTCACGCATATCATAACAGGTTAGAAAATATAAACATGCAAGATAGTACGATACATGAAACTGAAAGAAAGTACATGATGTAAATAGAGAGAGAACTGTAATGAAAATATCTACTATAAGTAGAGAGCTACCAGTGACTAGTGATTTAGAGTACAAAGTCGACATGTGAACGGCTGGATTTGCACATGAATATACTAAAGAGGCGCACATGGTTATACTACTTTGGAATTGTTCACATGACTATTTATACTCTCCCATACCCCCAATCAATACACAAGGATCTAGACAAGTTATGTTACGTACATGATTTTCACATGAAAGTCCATAGATGGGTGTACATGAAGTATACATGAGGGCTCAGAAACTGAGTGCACATGAATTCTACATAAAAGCCCATGAAGGGTACACATGAAGTATAGGTTATGTCACGACCCGTACCCGCTTTTCGGATGCAAGCACGTGAGCAAGCCAGCTACGTATCGAGCAGATACCAGCCCGACTCGAATACATAAACGTTGTCACTGCTATGGCAATGGGCCTAATCAAGACAAGGCAAAACTATATCTCAGTCCATAATAAGAATAATAAACAAGAATGAATAAGTATGGGTCGTGGTCTGCAGCCCACTAGCATGCATGTCCGATAAGACTCTAAAGAAAAATAACAAGAGTCTAAACTGAATCAAGAAACATGATATCTCATGATAATGAAGAAAAGCACGAGCGGATAATAAACACAATAACGATACCTGAATCCCGCAAATGTATCATCACGTCTGCCATCCAGAGCTGCTAAATAACTCCACGCAATAACTAACCTGAAGAGATCATCAGGTCCTGAGGGGACATAGCAAGATACATAAAAACATGCCTATCTAGCAGTTTATCATACAATAAAGAAAATACAAAAAATAATAGGAAAAGACCAATCAGCACGAAAACACGACTATACACGACTGGAAGAACCACTACGCCTAAACGAACTGCTGGAGAAAACAAGAAAACACGATATCACGATGTCAATGGATAACCAATCGAATACTCAAACCCTCGTCCCTAGTGTAGACTCGCAGGTTTGAACAACTACGAGCCCTCGCCCCTAGTGTGGACTCGCAGGCTAGCATCACCCTCGTCCCTAGTGTGGACTCGCAGGTATGAACCATATACTACTAACCCTCGTCCCTAATGTGGACTTGCAAGCTAGCATCACCCTCGTCCCTAGTGTGGACTCGTAGGTGTAAACCATATACTACTAACTCTCGTCCCTGATGTGGACTAGCAGGCTAGCATCACCCTCGTACCTAGTGTGGACTCGCAGGTGTAGAACAATAACTACTAATCATCGTCCCTAATGTGGACTCACAGGTTAGCTTAACTACTAACCCTCGTCCCTAATGTGGACTCGCAGGTTAGCTTAACTACTAACCCTCGCCCTGATGTGGACTCGCAGGTTAGCTTCCAGATTTCAAGACAAAGAGGTAAAGCAGTTTCGATATGACTTATTCATCCTATGATACGATACGACTCAGTCCAAGTACAAGTGATGACACGACACGACCCAATCATGATACACGAGAAAACTAATCCAATATGAACTATAAAGCTAAATATAAACAAGGTTATATATATACTAGCAGGCATGATATACAAATCACATATAAATAATCAACTAGTAAAACTGGATATAAATATGCATGTAAATAAACTGTAGAAGAATGCAAAGTATCTTGCCTGGGGGTTGCACGGAGAACCAACAATGTATCGCAATCAACAAGTCAGAATGTTCAAGTCATCACAATTGTCTCCGAAAGTTGAAATAAATGTTACCAATATTCTTAGAATAGTCAAATTATCCAGGATTGCCTGTCCTTAAGTCCAATTCTGGACACAGGGGCAAAACGATAATTTTGGACCAAAACGGTGTCCGTCGTTGGACCCGCTTTGCACCGAAAAATGTGCCAGGGTCAATGGTCTCTAAAGTCTTTAAACTACAAGTCTACAGATTCGGTTTGACGATACGAACCCAACCGTATATCCAAAGTTGGATTCTGGCGGGTCGTGCACAAAATTACCCATTGAGTCGGACCGTGGGGCCCACAAAACGGTAATTTTATCAACTGTCTCAGAATCGGACCAAACTTGGCATACATGACCAGAAAAACGATACGGTCCTGTTGGCATAAGTTTCGTCTCGATCTGATGAACGTACACGAAGTAATTGAGAAATTTGTACAGAGGCCGATACGGTGAATTTTGATGGATACGTATCAAATTCGTCGCACACACGCGACCAATTTGAATTCCGTCAAAGCCCACACGTCCACGAAGTCGTTACGCATCTTTCGATGCTTTCAGTTCGCGACCATATCACCCGAATTGGCGGGACGTACGTCGTATCGAACAATTTTCTAGTTTTGAAAACAGATTTTTGGAAAACTTTGGGATTCGATTTCTCGAAGCGTAGTCGATGATTTCCAAATCCGCAAAAAGGGTTGTGAAGCCCTATATGTATTCTAGGACTGCCTTTAAATAGATTTCAAAAACTGCTAATAGGTTGGTCACGAAATGCCGTCTAAGTTGGGGTTTTAGGTTAACTTATGCTATGTTTTCGAGCAAGTTTTTGCTCGGGTTCGTGTCGATTTTTCACTCATGTTATCTTTGATTCAATCACTTCGATTAATTGGGATACGAGGGTGGTTAAGTTGTGATTCAAATGGGCTAACTAGTTTGAATTTCCATCGTGAGATGGGGGAGAACCATACCTCTGAAATCAGGGTCGGGACTGTTGACTCTGTCGCGGTTCTGTGTGCGATTCCGGCGTGCATCGGGCAGTACGACAACTCTGGCCAGCCTCCGGTGGCCCTGTGGTGGCGTGTGGCTATGCCATGGCCAGGTCGATGCTGGGTTGGAGTAAGAATTTAGGGTTTAGCATTTTTGATCTCCCCTCCTCTCGCTCGGTTCTCTCTGTATTATATATGCTGAACCACCCAAGCGGAAATCTTTGAGAAACCCAGTCTGGCTCGGGCCTGGTCAGCTGGGAATGGGCTTTTCCACGTTGGGCTGTGCGTGGGTTCAGAATTAGTTCTAGCGGGCCCTAGCTCAACGGGTTGGACTGAGCACCATTGGTTGGCTTTGGAAAAAACTGTGATACTCACCAAGCCTCAATTCCAACAATTAAAATTCCCTTACACAAATGGCAATGACGACATATGAGCTGTCCTAAAAAGCATGTCGTATGGCTTGAAGGCCGAAGAGCCTATCGGAGCCTACTCTGCAAGACTAAGGCCAGACCAACTTTTGTTGGCCCAAAATATTGTTCAGCAAGCACTAACCCATTATCATCTCTAGTAGGTGTTCCAATGCTCTGATTGGCATGTGGGCATGGCTGGGTTAATGTGTGTACTTTTTATTTGATTTCTATAAATCTATATAAATAATAACAATTAATATAAATGTATATCCATAATTAGATATTCAAAAATCTAAATAAAATCTTAGCAATATTCCCTAAAGCTTATTATATATGTATACACATATATACGCTCACGTATATACATATATATGTATACTTCTATATACATACACTCAAAGCAAAGATATATATATATATATATATATATATATATATATATATATATATATATATATATATATATATATATATATATATATATATATATATATATAGCAACTGTTCCATAACAAATCAGACACTACTAATAATATCAATAAAATGAAATAATATATATTCCTATACATAATACCTATATGAGATAAATATATTTTACTAACCTTTCTAATAATAATGAAAACATATATTCAATTATTAAATAGGCACCATAAATCTATATATACACATTTATATAGTTTAAATACTCTAAAAAAATACACAAGGATAATGTAAAGAAATAGTTATCATATTTCCAAGAATTAATATTAAATCAAAATAACTGAATATTGATATTATATATATATATAGCAATTTTATTCTAGGAAAATATTTATTGGATACTTAAAATAGGGTAGAAGTATACACTCAAAGTATATCGTCATGGACGTCTTAGGACTCACTATAAGCCTACACGGGCTTGAGCTCGGTTCGGGCCCAGTCCGGACTAGTTTGGTATAATCGAATTTCCTACAAGTCAAAATATTAATAAATAACTAATTAAATCATTTATAGGGGTTAACTCGCAACTTGGCCTAGTTTTCCTAGTTAGAACACACCTATGGCTCGGCATTCCCCTACCATGGCTAAATACTAGTCAAAGTACGCCACTGCACTATCCGTGCCATGATTCCTAGTCGTCTTGTACTTCAAAACTCAACTATGGCTAAAATCATCTACCGTAATAATTAACTAAATAATTATTTATAAAAATCTAAGAATCACCATTTAAATTAAATAAATAAAATAAAATATATTTTAAGAATTTTCGGGAAGGGGAGCTACAGGTTATACATGAAATACACGAGAAACATGACCGGACATGAGAGCACATAAGAGTACACGAGCGAACATGAACGAGCATGAAGCACATGAGAAACATGAATAACATGAGAGTGAGGAATACATGATGTACATGAAACACACGACATGATGTATCCGATGCTCCCAAGGGGAATAATATCTCAATGTAGGGATCCATATAGTACCAATCCGTGATAATATCGTGACAGCATCAAATAAGGTAAACTAGAGCAGGAATATTATCCTAAGCAAGTTATGAAATGATTAGAGAATGTACTCGCCTGGTATCTGAATAGCTGTAAGAATATACTGTCCAAGATGAGATATCTGACTTCTATTTAGAGCAACACAAGTCAAGATATATATGTGAGCCCCAGTTTTTTAAAATTTATTTCATTAGTGTTAATTAATTATTAATGTCATGTCTAGTCTTAAAATAATTATTATAATTTTTAGGAATTTTTTAGAAATTTTAAATAATTTTTAAATGAGTTTTAAATACAAAAAAAAAATACCATTTTGCAATTTATTGAAATATTTTAGGGTAGTTTTAAAATTTATTAAAATGTTTTAATATTTGTTTATAATTTTCTAAATTGTTTAGAAGTCATTTTGTAATTAGTTAATCGTTTTTAAGGCAGAATGCAAATTACTATTTGCATTCAGTCTCATTAAGGACATGTTTGTAATATCCTAATTTCCTAAGGACCTAAACGTAAATTCCTAATCTACCCACCCCCGACGACCAGGCTGCCCCCCCTCCGACTGCCCGACGACCGTCGACTCACTGCCCCCGCCATTTCTGGCCGTCCAACCGACCTAGGACCGACTCGAACCCCCAATAAAAACCCCCTCACTCCCCTCAGCTCGACAACCACCACCCCGACCCACCTATGACGACCACAACCCTAATTCTTCCCCAAACCCCTAACCGAAACCCTAACTCCGGCCATCTACCTAGTGCCGCTTCCCCGACGGTCGCCACCCCCATCCACCACCATCAACCGACACGCAGTGACGAGACGAGTCGATCGCCACCCGAGCGCCGCCTCACCGTCGCCTCACCGACGCCCCTAGCCGCCGTCACCGCCTTCGAAAACCCTCATCGACCGTCGGACACGTAAGTGGCAGGGACAAAACGTGTCGTACGTGTCTCGTACACACGTATTAGGGTCGTCCGGACACGAGGACTGTAACTCCTCTTCCCGAATTTTCAAAATTATTATTTTTATTTATTTTATTTATTTGTGTTCAAATAAGCTTCTTATCAAACCTAACCCTAAATTCCCAATTCCAAAATTTCCCCAAATTCCTGATCTCTAACCCTAACCCTAACCTTAATTTTGCTCAGGCCTCATTAAGATATATTGATGACCTAGTTTATTATTTAAGTAAATATTTGAATTTGTATGTTTGAAATTACTATTTAATTTTAATAAAAGTATACATTCTTGATTTTCTTTATCTGGAATTATGAAAATATTTGATTAGCAATTTGGATTTTCAAAATATTGATTTTAAAAGTGGTTTCAAAAATTATAAATAAAAATTTATCAATAAAAAGATTTGTCAAATATCTTGTACAGAATTTTGGACTATAAAAGATATTTTCAATTATCTTGATGACAACAAATATTATTTTGAACAGTATAACAATCAGTTAAATGATTGGATTTAAATTATATGATTTAAATTATGTTGCTAGCATTAAATATTGATATGATTTTTAAGTAATTTCAATTTAAACATTGTTTGAAGTAAATTTATGAGAATGTTTATCTCCCGACTCCTAAAGGATTCTAGACTTTATCGTTAAGCTAAATAAATAAAGGCACATTTGATTCCTTTCTTCATCCCTATATAAATATAAAATAGATGGATAAACCTTAATCTATTTGGAACCAGATAGAGTATTCACTATTTTATATGTTTCTATTTAAATCCATGCATATATCCTAATCCAACCGATTTTTTTCCATCATTCTTCCTCTTCATGTATATATATATATATATATATATATATATATATATATATATATATATATATATATGTATATATATATATATATATATATGTATATATATATATATATATATAAGCACAATCTCTTTATCTCAATTGTTCTCTCTGTACAAATTTTTCTTCTCCTCGGACCTATTTTTCCTCTACAAGTAAGTCCCTTTTCATGACGTGTGTGCTTCCACCAAGTCATATGCGAATCCATCACCACCCTCAACCCGACTCCCCGACCCCGACATCCTCGACGACTCATCGTATCCGTAGCTGCCACCATAAACCAACCTCAGCCACTCCATACACACGACTACCACATCTTCCACCATCCGATCGTGCTCCTCCTGGCCGCAGCCCTAACCACACATCATCAACCCAACCGACTCACCTCGCCCGGCTACTATTACCGGATCCGTCATTACTGGATCACGACTGCCGCGACCGGCCTCGAGCCTTCACTCTCGGCTGCGTCGAGCCCCGCCAAACGGACAAGGCTAACCCCTCCAGATCTCTGTTGACAAGAGTCGTACTCCCTGCGTCAAGCCTCCGACCGCCTCCCCGTGCCGGCGAACGTCGGCTCTGATTTACCACTGTCTCGACACCCCAGTGCCGGAGCACTCGTCGACGCCTCTGCATCCGCCCCTTCCGCCCGGGCATGTCATCACGCTCCGCGCACGAGCACCCCGCCGACGTCTCCACAACCATTGCTCGCCTCCGCAGCAGAGCACAACTCCGACCAAGCCGCTGGAGAGATGGGATTTCCCTCTTCCCTATCGTTTCCTTTTTCCAATCCCTCTGTAAATTATCTGACTCTCGTTCTATTCCTGACTAGAAACCAACATTTTTCAGGTTAGCCGTGGATTCACTTAGCTTGGGGAGTGACAGGAATACTTGCAGACAAAAGCCTAGAGACTAGTTAGATAGTTGAGTTGTAGTCATTCATTTATTTGTACAAGTTTATATTTTTCTACAAATGTAAAACTTGTGATCATTTGTAAATTAAATTAATTACGTGAATGAGTATTATTTGTGATTTTGATCTTCATGGCCGTGACAGCGTTCTACCGCCGATACTACGGCGTTGGCTGGCTTGGACACGTCTCGTATCCGTTTTAAAAAAAAACGGGTACGGGTCGTGATAAATTTTTGTGGTGGCCATGCAGGTCTGTTTTCGCAAATCATGCGAACTCGTGATGGTACTTAAGTTAGTCATACTATTGCGAGCCTGCGCCCAGGAAATGCTCATTCACAATTAGGATTAAAATAATTTAGGAGAATAACTAGGACTAGGAGTCCCTTGTTCTAGCTGACTGTTGGGTAGTTAAGGTTATTAGATAGGCCATGCAATTTAGATAGCTTGCTAGATCCCTATAAGTACACTATTACTTTTGATATGACAATGGATCCAATGTAGATATACTATTCACTTGGTATGTTAGACTTGCCTAGAATTGAGGCGTTAATTGTGATAAACTGTTTAATTTTATTTTGCTGTATTAGATATAAATCTTATATCATAAGTTAGAATTGTCTGTTTTAAATTCTATTTGCTGTAAGGAGTTGGTTTATAATTTCTGATTATGTTATTCCTGCATAAACCCCGAGTTAGATTTGATTTAAAGTTTTCCCTCAGCAATTTGAAATGCATAGGAAGTAGATACTAGAGTGTTTGTATTTCTTTCGTCTTTAATTATTTCCTCCATGATTAACCTTTTATTTTAAATATTGTGATTGATAGGACAAATACCTACGCTTTATATTTTGGTCAACTAGTTTGAAACTCTAGCAGCTCCTTGAAGTCCTTAGGAATATAGTTAGAGTAGTTAAATGACCGCGATAACTAGACAGCAGCGCACTATCGCCAATTGTTTGAGAATGGATGGTATGGGTTCACTGCAGCCAGCAGCGCACTGGCGAGGCACAACCCATAGAAATGAAATCATTTCGAAGAAATTGTAGTTTATGGAACATTACTAAAATATGTCGTAGTTGACCTCTTAGATCTCAGATACCCTTGTGTCAATAAGGTAGAGTACCTGATGGAATATCACCCCTGAATCACGGAACCAAGAGTTTACCGCAGCCCGAGTATACGGGCGAGGCATAATTCTCGGTGAAATGACTTCAGATGTGATTACAAGTTTAGGATACTATAGAGAACAGAAATTCCATGTATGTCCCATAAGACCCAAAACCAATACTAGTAAAAGTTCTGTAAGCTGGATAGCGTGTCCCCCGACCTAGCCTTCCGTGGTCCTTGTGATTTATTGACAAGGTAGTTAACTGATATTAATAGGTTACCTAGAATATAGAATCTAGAGTCCATAATCCATTAGTCGACCAAGGCCTTGTGAATAGAAGATAGTAGGATTAACTGTATAGGCATTAACACCAGGTAAGGTTTTGATTCTCTCAAAACTCGAACCACTCGTGCCTCCTTTCAAAAATTGCGTACTTATATTTTGACTATCTTGACCAACGCTGCAATTACCGCCTAGTTTTGCAAGCTTGTCCTTTTATCGAGCTTGATTCGAGGCATATGTTAGTGGGGACGCCTACTAACTTATTGTCTAATCAGAATCAGTGTATTATGGTCTGATCAACCATGATGCATTTGGTTCGCTCTTCATTTAATTACACTACGTGGATGAAGATATATAGGTATCTAGGATCTCATTCGTGACTGCTTTGACAATTTCTCTTGAATTATATGTTCACCTTTGAATCATGAAATTATATTCAGTAACATCTCTCTTGAATTCTTTATTGTTTTTGTCTTTCACCGATTTGGAAAGACGAAAGCTCGTGATGGTAGAGAGATACAGAGTGTCCCATGGCTATGATAGTGGTATACACAAGTGTAGCTACCATCGGCTAGTCATATGACTGAGTTACTCGTTCTCCTCTCAACCCTCAAACTACTATTGAGACCTTCTAGCCATTCGAATTTGAGAATGATTAGGGTTTTACCCTTAGTCGAAATGCCTACCTAGGAGACTACCTATTCTTTAGAGACCAAAGGTTGCGAGTCTCTAATTATTTGCTGGAAGCTTGCCTTAACTAGCAACCCTTAAGCCTTGAACCAACCCTTCCTCGACCGAAGCCACAGTCAGACATGAGATGAGTGGACAATAGAGTAATCATTTACAGTAACACTCATCCCGAGATTGGTTTCCAACAAATATTACTCTAGTTATGTAAATTTTGATATTAAGACCTAACTAGTGTTGGAACACCACAGTCACTTGTTTAGCTAATACCATAGATTAAATACCCTGTCAAATTGAGATATACCAGTTGTCAACAACAACGCCTGATCACTACAGCCCATACCACTAGAACCCTTATGACAATAGTCTGACAGGTTTGACACAACTAGAGATTCACGACTCAGTTGTTAGAAATCTCTTCATAGGACATGCTTTGGAGCTGGTTACCCCGTCGATAACTCTTGTACACTATGGATGGGTATGTTCCTCTATGTTATCGACCATGTGTTATTATCCACCCTCGTTTCTCATTTATTGAGGAATGATCATTGACTTGACTTACATCTACCATATTCCGTTACGCCGTGCCTTATTCTTCATTTACAAGAGTCGAGGTACAATATCCGGACATTAGAATTTTTCTAACCTCTTTATTCCTAAAATCATATCCTAGCTTCTAAGGTGGGTAGACTGTAAGTCTCCTAAAAATTTTGGGAGTATATGAAGATTTCCGATTGACTAGAATGATTTTCCACTGGGGTGATGATTAGTACCCTTGGACACCCACTTTTCATTTAGATCATTTTATGTCCTCGACCGTGTCATTAATATTCGGAGCACGAGACCAGTTGTTACCTTCCAACAAATTTCATATGTAAGATCTAGACGAGTCCACCTTCATCTAGGTATATCATGTCTCACTCAAACTCGTCCCCTTGTACTCTATTTTTATGGTACGACTTTCAGGTAGGAAGGACTAACTATAACCCTTACCATGGTACCGGTAAACTTCTCGATTATGATTAGGGACTCAACTTCGACTCGAAGCCTTCAACCCAATATATGGTTGTGATCGACTCAAGCCCACTGCGCACATGTCACTAGTGTGCCACTCAATGGTGTCTTCTCGTGCCACTTAAACACAGAAGTCACGGAAGACGCATTTGGGCTTTAGGGACCTAGCTAACCAACCTGCCTGATAAATAGCTCAACCACTTGGGTGAAAACCTATTCTAGGTTATCCTAACCTAGTAGTAATAGGCTTATCTTGGGATCTTGTCCAGTCTATATGGATTAAAATCCTAGTTTCATCCAACCAGCGATTAATGTTCAATCAGAAAACCTATTAAGACCTAGTAAAACCCATCCATGCATACCACTATAGTTGGACTAAAATACCGAACCAATTGAAATAGGTCCCTATACCTATTATATAGTCTCCATCTCTTAGGATGTGAAGTCATTAGTAACCCTTATTCCATCTACCTGAAAGTCGAGATACGATCTTGTATTGCATTTATACCCCTTGCTCGTGTGTTTAAATAACCACGGAAAAGATCACAATCTCAATTTCTCAAATTTTGTTCCATTATGAAATCTTGTTCAGATAGAATTTTGAGAACAGAATTTAGGTATTGCATGGATTGCAAGCCCTCTAAGTAACGAAGGGCTCTTCGACGTAGCAAGTGACTGAACTAGAGTAGCCCAATTTAGTAAATAAGGCAGTGGTTCATAAACTCCCTTTCTATCTGTAGCATTGGATACTCTCCACTGCTCTTGGAAGTTCATAATTGCTCTCGATTACTCTTCCTTAAAACTTCCCGTCCTTCCTATTTCAGAGCAGTGAATGGGCATGCTTATTAGAGTTTATCAACATTTTTTTGCTACTTGTATAAATTCGTTGCTTTTTGGGCTGTTTGATAGATACGAGAGGATTATAGATACCATATGTCCTAGATATTTGTAGAAGAGTTATTAGCCACCAGTTAGAAAATTATAAGATTCTAGTGACCTGTGTTTCAAGGGAGTAGGGTGACTAAAGGTGGATAGAAGTCCTCGAGATTACGTAAATACCAAATGACTAGAAAATGATATAGACGATGTGTGAGGTTGAGGTTAAGGCAGACTTCTTTTAGAATTTTACGGAACGACTACGAATTAAAATTCGAGGACAAAATTATTTCTAAGGTGGGTAGATTTGTAACTCCTCTTCCCGAATTTCAAAATTATTATTTTTATTTATTTTATTTATTTGTGTTCAAATAAGCTTCTTATCAAAACCTAACCCTAAATTCCCAATTCCAAAATTTCCCCCAAATTCCTGATCTCTAACCCTAACCCTAACCCTAATTTTGCTCAGGCCTCATTAAGATATATTGATGACCTAGTTTATTATTTAAGTAAATATTTGAATTTGTATGTTTGAAATTACTATTTAATTTTAATAAAAATATACGTTCTTGATTTTCTTTATCTGGAATTATGAAAATATTTGATTAGCAATTTGGATTTTCAAAATATTGATTTCAAAAGTGGTTTCAAAAATTATAAATAAAAATTTATCAATAAAAAGATTTGTCAAATATCTTGTACAAAATTTTGGACTATAAAAGATATTTTGAATTATCTTGATGACAACAAATATTATTTTGAACAGTATAACAATCAGTTAAATGATTGGATTTAAATTATATGATTTAAATTATGTTGCTAGCATTAAATATTGATATGATTTTTAAGTAATTTCAATTTAAACATTGTTTGAAGTAAATTTATGAGAATGTTTATCTCCCGACTCCTAAAGGATTCTAGACTTTATCGTTAAGCTAAATAAATAAAGGCACATTTGATTCCTTTCTTCATCCCTATATAAATATAAAATAGATGGATAAACCTTAATCTATTTGGAACCAGATAGAGTATTCACTATTTTATATGTTTCTATTTAAATCCATGCATATATCCTAATCCAACCGATTTTTTCCATCATTCTTCCTCTTCATGTATATATATATATATATATATATATATATATATAAGCACAATCTCTTTATCTCAATTGTTCTCTCTGTACAAACTTTTCTTCTCCTCGGACCTATTTTTCCTCTACAAGTAAGTCCCTTTTCATGACGTGTGTGCTTCCACCAAGTCATATGCGAATCCATCACCACCCTCAACCCGACTCCCCGACCCCAACATCCTCGGCGACTCATCGTATCCGTAGCTGCCACCATAAACCAACCTCAGCCCCTCCATACACACGACTACCACATCTTCCACCATCCGACCGTGCTCCTCCTGGCCGCAGCCCTAACCACACATCATCAACCCAACCGACTCACCTCGCCCGGCTACTATTACCGGATCCGTTATTACTGGATCACGACTGCCGCGACCGGCCTCGAGCCTTCACTCTCGGCTGCGTCGAGCCCCGGCAAACGGACAAGGCTAACCCCTCCAGATCTCTGTCGACAAGAGTCGTGCTCCCTGCGTCAAGCCTCCGACCGCCTCCCCACGCCGGCGAATGTCGTCTCTGATTTGCCACTGTCTCGACACCCCAGTACCGGAGCACTCGTCGACGCCTCTGCATCCGCCCCTTCCGCCCGGGCATGTCATCACGCTCCGTGCGCGAGCACCCCGCCGACGTCTCCACAACCACTGCTCGCCTCCGCTGCAGAGCACAACTCCGACCAAGCCGCTGGAGAGATGGGATTTCCCTCTTCCCTATCGTTTCCTTTTCCAATCCCTCTGTAAATTCTCTGACTCTCGTTCCATTCCTGACTGGAAACCAACATTTTTCAGGTTAGCCGTGGATTCACTTAGCTTGGGGAGTGACGGGAATACTTGCAGACAAAAGCCTAGAGACTAGTTAGATAGTTGAGTTGTAGTCATTTATTTATTTGTACAAGTTTATATTTTTTTACAAATGTAAAACTTGTGATCATTGTAAATTAAATTAATTACGTGAATGAGCATTATTTATGATTTTGATCTTCATGGCCGTGACAATGTTCTACCGCCGACACTGCGGCGTACGCTGGCTTGGACACGTCTCGTATCCGTTTTTTTTTTAAAAACGGGTACGGGTCGTGACAAGGACCCTAGTCCAGTGCTTGGACACGCGAACCAATATTCATGCGTGTCATAAATAATCTCGACACTTAGACTCTGTGTCCCAAACTGTCAGGACACAGTTTCGATTTATCGGGTTTACTGTTATTTAAATTAAAACCTAAATAAATTAAACGAAAACCTAATCCTAACACAGAGCCGAGTTGGCCCACTGGTCAGCGCGCGAGTTTAAACCCTACCCCCCCTACGCGCACAGTGGCCCGAGTTCGAGCCCCCTGTGCTGTGTTTGTTTTCTTTTTCTTTTTCTTTTCTTTTCTTTTGTTTTATTTTTATGTTTTCATATATATATATATATATATATATATATATATATATATATATATATATTTATATTTATATATATGTACATATGTATTTCTGTATATATATATTTTTATTATATATATACATACTGTTATATACGTATGTACCGTATTTATATATATATATATATATATATATATATATATATATATATATATATAATATTTATTTCTTTATGTTATATATGTATTTTCTATATATATACATATATGTTATATATGTATATGTATATATTCATAACTATTTAGCCTAAGTAATTTACGTAATATTATACATATGTATATTTTTAATATATGTAAATATTACTTGTCATATTTTTATGGCTATTATGTAAAATTTTACCCTATTAAAATATTAATATTTATTATGTATTTTTAACTCTATGTATTTTTTTTTATTTTTAATTACTGCAACATTTAGTGTCCAAGTCTAGCATGGATTTTTGGGCCCAAATGTGTTTTCACACATTCAAGACCTGTACAAGTCATATTGGACTTGATTCATGGCCTTGGGTCCTGTATTTGAACTTTGGTTCAAATTATATACATGGACAAAATATGCAGATAATTAATTATTTAATTTTAGTTTATGTACAATGTTGTTTTTGAATTTCTAAAAATACTTTAATTACTGTTAAAATTCTAGAAAATAGTATTTTGATACTATGTTAATTTAGCTAATTTATCATAATTTTTATAGTATTTAATTTGTAGTTTTGCCACTATTTTGGCATATGAAACCAGAACTCATTTTCTGTGTACTTAGGAAAACTGATTTTTATAAAATACTTGTACTGATTAATAAATTCCAGAAAAATTATAATAAATTTCTATAATTAACAAAGATCATTTTGGTACTTTATTTTATGTAAATTAAGTTTTTTGTCTATCTCAAAAATTATTGGAACACAATGTTTATTTGATTTATTTATTGAATAATTACGACTTGCAGCTTTTTGTGTTATTTTGAGTTATAGCCATGTTGAACCTCACCCCTCTTTAGTGTAAAGACCCTAGAAAGTTAGTTATAGTAGTGTGTCATCCCACATTGATCTCCTATGCTAAAGTCATCATTTTGGCTAGGTGTCCAGTCACAAGTCGTGTTGCACCAATTAGTGTCTTAGTATTTTAGCTTAGTGTAAAAACTAAGTTTATGTATTTATTTCTACAGTGACGAGTTACCAGACATCTATAGCACTTTTATCGTAGCTTGTTTTGCTAGAGGCAAGTACTTTCTACAAACTTTACATACTGCTATAAATCATAAACTGTGATTCACCAACCATGTTAAATGCTGATCCTTGGGGTAGCAAGTTAAAACTTTGCATGTTGTATTACTTTCAGTCTCTGTCATGTTTAGGATAGTTTTCATATCTCTCACATGTTTAAACAATGGGTTAAGGGGAAACTGCTAGTAGTGTACGTGATCATGACCCCCTTCTCCGTATGTATTTATCGAGCACCGTTACATTCTATATGTATCTGTGTCATATGTCTGGTCCCGCATTTGTGTATGGATGTACACCGATGCCGTTAAGTGTACATATGTATACTTCAGAAAATTGATATGTACCGTGTAATGCCCCGCTCCGCTCGATGCATTATGATGAGTCGTTGACTCGAAGAGTTGCGTTGACCCGATGAAGTATCGATGCGAATCGATGCGAGAGTTACGTTGGCCAAAGGTAAGCTTTGAGTCGGTTAGAATCTATGAATCGAATCGATGTAAAGGATAAGTCCCGTTTAAGCAAGTGCTGACTTTAGTTGATCTGGTATGCAGGCTATGCTTTTACGCTGGACGATAAGAGGTCGACATTTTGCCTTATGCAATGAAGTGTCCGCAAAACCAAATCGTGGCCTTGCAACAGATTGTGGCATGGGCGCGATAGGCCAAATCAACCGAGTAATTCAAAGGAATGGCTAAGTCCGGAAGTTAGCTATGCGATCGAGTTATGGAAGCGAGACGCTTCAACCGGCAAAACGATAAGACATATCGGCTTAAGGTGGGCGGGTTCTTGACTCTCTCTTCCTATTCCTTCACATCTAATAAAATATGTTATGGTATGCGTAAGATGTTATCGAGTTAGCGAGCGTGGCTCGGCGATGAATGATCTAAATATGCGTTGAACACTAGGCGTAGAACATTGATTACGGTGCTGAGCGTGCCCTCGGGCACTTATGAAACGAAAAGACTAAGTAATTACGAAATTATGCTATGAGAATAACTTACGAATGGTATGTATTGAATAAAAGTACGAGATGTCTAAGCCGTTGGACATCGTGCATCAATATGGATGTGTTGGGGCATAACGCCGACGGAGCTCCCCATATGAATGGTGGATTATGTTTATGAGACGCGAATATGTTTATGGCACGGGAAATCGTTTATGGCATGGGAAACCGTTTATGGATCGAGACTATATTTATGCAACGGAAGATTTGGTTGGACGATATGACTTGTATGCTATGGCGCGTATTGCATGGTCAATAGACTCGGATGGCCCATGCACGGGTACGGCTTCCCTCGAACGGTTGCGCCGGGGCGCCGGGATCGTTCGGCCTAGGAGGGAATTATGTGTGGTACTTATGGTGCACAACATTCGGACGGATTGTGACCGTCCAGTACTGTGATAATCTATGATATCCGTAAGTTTGGGATCCTTCGGATACTGGGCTAGCAACCCGTATCGAAGTGATCGTAGGCTTACACATATGAGATGCCAAGTCCATTATGGTACGAAACACCGTGACCTTCATATAGATAGGGCCAGTAGGCTGAGATGAGAGTCGGGTGCAGGCGCAGAGCCTGCGACCCTTATGCTTGGTCTAAGTTACGGTTGGCTGTTGCATGAATGATATGATTGTATGTTAAGTTCTAACCCGTACAGGCTAGGAATATGGGACGGAGATGAGCACAATCAATATGTTTATGTTATATTATGTCTAACTGTATCTACCGCAGGGACACGGTATTGGACACATTTATGATATGGTGCTATGTTTAAGTATTGCCATGAAATCGATCCTAAGGCTAAATAGAAAGATCACCAAATTAAGATGCATGCTCACTAAATGATTAAGTGTTTGGTTTGGGTGCGAGCGGGTCTTGATCAGTGCGAAGCGAGGACGAAAGCACTAATCCCCCACTAGTTTATGTGCAGGTTCAGGTATGTTCGGCCGAAGACTACTTGGTGGTTATAAAGGGGCATAATGTATAGAACAATGTAATCCTTTGTAAGCTAGAGAGATCATGAGCGTTGTAGCCAATTGGCATTTTATGTTGGGCTATTCAGAGCCTTTATAACCTTCAGTTCATAATCAATAAAAGAGATTCTTATGTCATTCTTGTTTTCTTCCGCTGCTTATGTTATCAAATTAAGATAGTTCTATGTGAACCTATTATCTTGCATTGCACGAGCGCAACTCCAGGCTCGTACGGTATCACGCCCCAGCGAGGACGATGATTCGGGTGAAATATAGCGAGGACGAGCGATTTTCCAGATCGGGGCGTGACATACCGCTGTACATCCTGATTACCTATTGACTGATCACTCATCTACTACAGTTTTAAACTTTAAAATGAATATCTATTGCCATGCTAAAACGTACCTAAAACTGAACAAACATGATATGTCATTTCTTTTTATCACATGATCAGTATTATATGTTTGTTAGATTCAGTACTTGCTCCCGTCCTGACAGGATAACGTTGTACGTATACTTACTGAGGAGGAGTTGCTCTGTGATTCGTATTATGGAGTTACTGCCGAGGACCCGGCTTTACCTTACGAGGATGTACCTGCGGGGAACCTCGCCTAGTTGTCTTTTTGCTTTAGACTTTTGAGAGTAGTCATGTATTAGACTACGTATTTTGTAACTGGACATGTATCCAGTTTTACATTTCAGACTTGTACTTTGGACTTATTTCTATATGAGACGACTTTTGTGTTTGGAGCATTTATGACTTTTATTCACTTATGGAACTGTTAGCACATTTAGTCTTATCTTGTTATTTCTAGAACAGCTTACTACGCTTTATCTCAAGTGTAGGCTGGACATGACTCGGCCCGGCCCAACAATTTGGGTAACGGGTCGTGACATATTTTTAGTGGTGGCCCATGCAGGTCCTGACTAAATTGTTTGGTTATGTTATTGTACCAAGCATGCCTGCAATTAGGAACTTAAGGTAATTAGACAACATTAGGAATGAGGCTTAGAACACCTAGAGAAATGCTAGGATTGCAACATAGGAAATACATCACATGCTTGCTATTATAATTAGATTTTCTTGCCTATGATTGCTTACTTTAAACAAGTCCTTATAAGTCCTTTTTATTGGAATTAGATGGTGCTTACTCGTACACCCCAGTATGTTACACCTGAGAATGGCGCACTCCATATCCAGTCAGCTGACCAGTTGACTGATACACCTCCACCTCCACCTACCACATTTCTCTACTCCACAGATCCACAAACCCAGATGTCTCCACCACCTTCCATATCGCAGTCCCAGCAGGACCCGATACTTCCACCACCCCTATCACTATACCTACCCAGGCTTCCGTCACACTTGACGGGAACCAGCTGCTCA
The DNA here is from genome assembly GCA_029216955.1 of Iris pallida. NCBI lineage: Eukaryota > Viridiplantae > Streptophyta > Magnoliopsida > Asparagales > Iridaceae > Iris > Iris pallida. Next base: position 76,669 of record JANAVB010010599.1, on the reverse strand, counting down.
CTCTGATCCAGGAGTTCCTAACGACCCATCAGGAGCAGACTACCCTACTCCACCAGAGCATGGAGCGTTCTGAGGAACGTACCGTGGTCCCACCACCTGTAGAGCCACGGCAGAGAGCGGGGACGATCAAGGACTTCATAGATTTGAATCCCAAGGAGTTCTCAGGGACTGAGGGCATAGTAGTAGCAGATGATTGGCTAGACTAGGTAGAGAGGAAGCTCCTTGGAGTTAGGATACCGGGTGACCTCCAGGTCGAGGCAGCAGGATTTCTGCTGATAGACTTGGCAGGAGTCTGGTTCCGAAATGAGCCGTTGTTTGCGAGGGGGAGGGCCACTTGGGATCAGTTCAAGACCCAATTCAAGAAGAAATTCTTTTCGACCACTGCTAGAGTAGCCATGGGGCTACGATTCCCGAACATCCAGCAGGGGAACCGTTCTGTTGACGAGTATGCGGCAGAGTTGAGTCGCCTGGGCCGTTTTGCTTCTAGTCTGGTTGCAGACCCAGAGGAGATGACCCATAGGTTTTGCCATGGTCTAGTTCCAGACATTGGCATTCTTATAGTGGCGAACAGTACGAATGACTATTACCAGAGCCTAGAGTTGGCCTGGAGCATCAAGGAACATCTTCTGTCATGCAAGAGGTCAGCTTCTGTATACCTCGAGGGATCGTCCAAGCGTCAGGCTTTCCAGCAGAAAGCACCAACGCCGCACCAGCAGACATATCGCCCTCTTACATCACATCACCCGACCCTGCCAGTTAGAGCCCCGGGACTCCGACAGCAGCCGAAGGGAGGTTTTTGTATTTTCTGCAAGAGGGCAGGCCACGACGCTACCATCTGTAGGAAGAGGTTGGGTCAGTGTTTAGCTTGTGGGTCTGCCACCCATCAGCTTCGGAGCTGCCCAGTAGCCACGGGACCTAGAGGGCCGCTTCCGACTCAGCAACAGAGGTTTGGACAACAACTGTAGCAGCAGAAGGGACCTCAGGAGAAGACTTATAGCCTAGCCCTTGAGCCGGAGCCGAAGCAGGTTTCGGAGCCAGATTACTTAGCTGACGTCATTACAGGTCATGTTTATTTGTATTCTTTTCTAGCTCTATGCTTGTTTGATTCTGGTGCATCTCATAGCTTCCTATTATTAGAGTTTATGCATAAACACCATCTAGTAGCTACACCTACTGCGGAGATTAGTAGAGTGATGACGGAAGGAGGACCAGTGCCTATTAGAGCTATCTATAGATGCTCTATTTTTATATTCGAAAGAGAGTTCAGGGGACGATTCTTTGTGATGCCACTCCCCGGTTATGATATCATATTGGGGATGGACTAGCTTAGCTATGCCCATGCATCTATAGACTGTCATGAGGGTAGTATTTTGTTCAGTCCTCCAGGCACAACACCATTCAGTGTCAGGAGGACAGGGGCGGAGATCAGCCTAGAGTCGAACTGTTGTGCGACAGTTGGGGACGTAGCACCGCCATACCCTATCATTAGGGAGTTTATGGATGTATTCCCAAAGGATCTTCCAGGACTTCCACCTGACAGAGATGTGGAGTTCACTATAGATTTAGTGCCGGGTTCATCACCAGTATCCCGGGCTTGCTATAGAGTGAATCCCAAGGAGGCCGTAGAGATGAAAGAGCAGATTGATGACCTGTTGAAAAATGATTTCATTCGATCTAGTGCTTCTCCATGGGAAGCGCCAGTGCTCTTTGTACCTAAGAAGGATGGTACAGTTCGGTTGTGTATTGACTACCGGACGTTGAATGCTATCACCATTAAGAATAAATATCCTCTGCCCAGGATAGATGATTTGTTCGACCAGTTGAGTGGGGCAAAAGTGTTTTCCAGGATAGACTTGAGATCCGGGTACCACCAGGTGAAGGTCAGGGCAGCAGACATCCAGAAGACGGCGTTCAACATGAAGTACGGGCAGTACGAGTTTCTGGTGATGCCATTTGGTCTCACAAATACGCCAGCTGTCTTTATGAATTTGATGAATAAGACATTTCACCAGTATCTGGATAAGTTCGTCGTAGTGTTTATCGACGACATCCTGATATACTCGAAGACGCCGGAGGAGCATGCAAAGCACTTGAGGATAGTTTTGGGGATTCTGAGGCAGGAGAGATTGTTTGCCAAATTGCCGAAGTACGAGTTCTTTTTAGACCGAGTGGAGTTTCTCGGCCATGTAGTTACTGGAGAGGGAATCTCGGTGGATCCCAGGAAGATTGCTGCAGTTGAGACGTGGAAGGCTCTGACGTCAGTTTCAGAGATCAGGAGCTTTATGGGTTTAGCAGGCTATTATAGAAAGTTCGTCCAGGACTTTGCTAGGATAGCTGAACCCATAACAAAGCTGATGCGGAAGGACGCAGAGTCCATTTGGTCAAAGGACTGTCAGGCAGCATTTGAGGAGCTAAAGAGGAGGCTGACGACCGCTCCAGTTCTGACATTACCTTCAGGTTCTGGAGGTTTCACCATTTACAGCGATGCTTCAGGAAAGTGATTGCTTATGCATCTAGGCAATTGCGGACTCATGAGCGAAATTATCCTACCCATGACCTAGAGTTAGCTACGGTGATCTTTGCACTCAAGTTATGAAAACATTACTTATACGGAGAGCGTGTGGAAATTTTTACTGACCACAAAAGCTTGAAGTATGTGTTCACGCAGAAAGAGCTGAACATGCATGAGGCAAAGACGATGGTTGGAGTTGATGAAGGACTTCGACATCGATTTACAGTATCACCCCGGGAAGGCAAATATGGTGGCGGATGCGCTGAACAGGCATCCGATGGCATGGTATCTGATGATAGATCGGCATTTGCGGAAAGATCTAGAGAAGCTCGGTATCGAGATAGTTCGGCCAGGATCAGTGATACATATTATGGCGCTTGACATTCAGTCAGGTTTGATGGAGCTGATCCGGAAGGCACAGTCTACAGATGAGAGCCTTCGCAGACTTCGAGCCCAGGCTTTAGCTGGATTGCTGGATGACTTTACTGTAGCAGAGGATGGATCCTTGAGGCATGGCAGCCGATTGTGCGTGCCGAAGGGAGAGATGGTAGTGGCAGTCTTGCAGGAGGCGCACCGATCGAGATGTTCTATTCACCCTGGTACAAACAAGATGTACTGTGACTTACGAAAACATCTTTGGTGGCACGGGATGAAGAGGGATGTATCATATTTCATCTCGAGATGCCTAGTTTGCCAGCAGGTCAAGGCGGAGCGCCAGAGGCTAGCTGGTTTGTTGCAGCCGTTACCCATTCCCGAGTGGAAGTGGGAACACATTACGATGGACTTCGTCTCAGGGCTTCCTCGTTCCCAAGGAGGAAAGGATGCCATTTGGGTCATCGTGGACAGGCTGACGAAGTGTGCGCACTTCATACCCTTAAAGGTGGGGTTTTCTATCGAGAAGTTGGCGGAGCTATACATGCAGCAGATAGTTCGCCTACACGGAGTGCCAGTGAGCATCGTGTCGGACAGAGACAGCAGATTCACGTCCCACTACTGGAGGAGATTGCAGGAGGAGTTGGGCAGTAGGCTCAAGTTCAGTACGGCGTACCACCCGCAGATAGATGGGCAGTCCGAGAGGACGATACAGACACTGGAAGATATGCTGAGGACCTGCGTACTGGACTTTGGGGGATTATGGGAGAGCCATCTGCACTTGGTAGAGTTTTCATACAACAACAGCTACCAAGACAGTATCGGTATGTCTCCTTTCGAGGCGCTATATGGATGACGATGCCGCACACCGCTCTTTTGGGATGATATCGGAGACAGAGTTATGCTTGGGCCAGAGATGATCACGGATGCAGCAGAGAAAGTCAGGATGATCAGAGACAGGCTCAGAGTAGCTCAGGACAGGCAGAAACACTGGGCTGATGCTAGTCGCAGGCCGATGGAGTTCGCAGACGGTGATATGGTGCTAGTGAAGATATCACCTACTAGAGGGACGATCCGGTTCGGACGAGGAGGGAAGCTGAGCCCCAGATACATCAGGCCGTTCGAGATACTTGGCAGGATTGGAGAGGTAGCTTACAGGGTTGCACTTCTACCCAACCTAGCAGGAGTTCACGATGTCTTTCACGTATCTCAGCTGAGGAGATATGTTCCAGACCCCAGTCATGTGCTAGATCATACAGAGTTGGAGGTCGGACCGAGCCTTACAGTTTCTGAGCAACCAGTAGAGATATTAGACAGGAGAGAGAAGAGGCTGAGGAACAAGATTATACCCTTAGTACGAGTAGCTTGGAGCCGTCACTCTCCAGGTGAATCTACTTGGGAGAGGGAGTCGGACATGAGGGAGAGATACCCTTACTTGTTCGATCCAACCGCTGCGAGGGAACCACCCGTTCCCGCTTGATACCTTAGAGGTTAGTTTCGATCATGGCCTTAGTTATTTGATTGCATTGCTTGCTATGTTAGAAAATTGTAGGGTCTTCAATCCTTATGAATTTCGAGGACAAAATTTTTCAAGGAGGGAAGACTTGTGAGCCCCTATTTTTCAAAATTTATTTCATTAGTGTTAATTAATTATTAATGTCATGTTTAGTCTTAAAATAATTTATTATGATTTTTAGAAATTTTTCTAGAATTTTAAATAATTTTTAAATGAGTTTTAAATACAAAAAAAATACCATTTTACAATTTATTAAAATGTTTTAGGGTAGTTTTGCAATTTATTAAAATGTTTTAATATCTGTTTATAATTTTTTGAATTATTTAGAAGCCATTTTGTAATTAGTTAATTATTTTTAAGGCAGAATGCAAATTACTATTTGCATTCAGTCTCATTAAGGACCTGTTTGTAATATCCTAATTTCCTAAGGACCTAAACGTAAATTCCTAATCTACCCACCCCCGACGACCAGGCTGCCCCCCCCCCCCCGACTGTCCGACGATTGCCGACTCACTGCCCCCGCCATTTCCGGCCGCCCAACCGACCTAGGACCGACTCGAACCCCCTATAAAAACTCCCTCACTCTCCTCAGCTCGACCACCATCACCCCGACCCACCTACGACGACCACAGCCCTAATTCTTCTCCAAACCCCTAACCGAAACCCTAACTCCGGCCATCTACCCAGTGCCGCTTCCCCGACGGTCGCCACCCCCATCCACCACCATCAACCGACGCGCAGTGACGAGGCGAGTCGATCGCCACCCGAGCGCCGCCTCACCGACGCCCCTAGCCGCCGTTACCGCCTTCGAAAACCCTCACCGACCGCCGGACACGTAAGTGGCAGTGACAAAACGTGTCGTACGTGTCTCGTACATACGTATTAGGGTCGCCCGGACACGAGGACCCTAGTCCAGTGCTTGGACACGCGAACCAATATTCGTGCGTGTCGTAAATAACCCCGACACTTAGACTCTGTGTCCCAAACTGTCAGTACACAGTTTCGATTTATCGGGTTTACTGTTATTTAAATTAAAACCTAAATAAATTAAACGAAAACCTAATCCTAACACAGAGACGAGTTGGCCCACTGGTCAGCGCGCGAGTTTAAACCCTCCCCCCCTGCGCGCGCACAGTGGCCCGAGTTCGAGCCCCCTGTGCTGTGTTTGTTTTCTTTTTCTTTTTCTTTTTCTTTTTGTTTTATTTTTATGTTTTCATATATATATATATATATATATATATATATATATATATATATATATATATATATATATATATATATATATATATATATGTTTATATGTATTTCTGTATATATATTTTTTATTATATATATACATACTGTTATATACGTATGTACAATATTTATATATATATTATATATTTATTTCTTTATGTTATATATGTATTTTCTATATATATACATATATGTTATATATGTATATGTATATATTCATAACTATTTAGCCTAAGTAATTTACGTAATATTATACATATGTATATTTTTAATATATGTAAATATTATTTGTCATATTTTTATGGCTATTATGTAAAATTTTACCCTATTAAAATATTAATATTTATTATGTATTTTTAACTCATTGTATTTTTGGTGTATTTTTAATTACTGCAACCATTTGGTGTCCAAGCCTACCATGGGTTTTTGGGCCCAAATGTGTTTTCACACATTCAAGACCTGTACAAATTATATTGGAATTGATTCATGGCCTTGGGTCCTGTATTTGAACTTTGGTTCAAATTATATACATGGACAAAATACGCAGATAATTAATTATTTAATTTCAGTTTATGTACAATGCTGTTTTTGAATTTCTAAAAATAATTTAATTACTGTTAAAATTTTGGAAAAATAGTATTTTGATACTATGTTAATTTATCTAATTTATCATAATTTTTATAGTATTTAATTTGCAGTTTTGCCACTATTTTGGCATATGAAACCAGAACTCATTTTCTGTGTACTTAGGAAAACTGATTTTTATAAAATACTTGTACAGGTTAATAAATTCCAAAAAAATTATAATAAATTTCTATAATTAACAAAGATCATTTTGGTACTTTATTTTATGTAAAATTAAGCTTTTTGTCTATCTCAAAAATTATTGGAACACAATGTTCATTTGATTTATTTATTGAATAATTATGACTTGCAGCTTTTTGTGTTATTTTGAGTTATAGCCGTGTTGAATCTCACCCCTCACTAGTGTAAAGACCCTAGAAAGTTAGTTATAGTAGTGTGTCATCCCACATTGGTCTCCTATGCTAAAGTTATCATTTTGGCTAGGTGCCCAGTCACAAGTCGTGTTGCACCAATTAGTGTCTTAGTATTTTAGCTTAGTGTAAAAACTAAGTTTATGTATTTATTTCTACAGTGACGAGTTACCAGACATCTATAGCACTTTTATCGCAGCTTGCTTTGCTAGAGGTAAGTACTTTCTACAACTTTACATACTGCTATAAACCATAAATTGTGATCCACCAACCATGTTAAATGCTGATCCTTGGGGTAGCAAGTTAAAACTTTGCATGTTGTATTACTTTCAGTCTCTGCCATGTTTAGGATAGTTTTCATATCTCTCACATGTTTAAACAACGGGTTAAGGGAAAACTGCTAGTAGTGTACGTGATCATGACCCCCTTCTCCGTATGTATATACCGAGCACCGTTACATTCTATATGTATCTGTGTCGTATGTCTGGTCCCGTATTTGTGTATGGATGTACACCGATGCCGTTAAGTGTACATATGTACATTTCAGAAAATTGATATGTACCGCAGTACATCCTGATTACCTATTGACTGATCACTCACCTACTACAGTTTTAAACTTTAAAATGAATATCTATTGCCATGCTAAAACGTACCTAAAAATGAACAAACATGATGTATCATTTCCTTTTATCACATGATCAGTATTATATGTTTGTTAGATTCAGTACTTTCTTCCGTCCTGACAGGATAACGTTGTAGGTATACTTACTGAGGAGGAGTTGCTCTGTGATTCGTATTATGGAGTTACTGCCGAGGACCCGGCTTTGCCTTACGAGGATGTACCTGTGGGGAACCTCGCCTAGTTGTCTTTTTGCTTTAGACTTTTGAGAGTAGTCATGTATTAGACTACGTATTTTGTAACTGGACATGTATCCAGTTTTATATTTTAGACTTGTACTTTGGACTTATTTCTATATGAGACGACTTTTGTGTTTGGAGCATTTATGAATTTTATTCACTTATAGAACTGTTAGCACATTTAGTCTTATCTTGTTATTTCTAGAACAGCTTACTGCGCTTTATCTCAAGCGCAGGCTAGACATGACTCGGTCGGCCCATCAATTTGGGTAACGGGTCGTGACAATATATACAGGAGATGATAGATGAAATGTACAATGCATCTGCATACTGTCTAGGTCAAACTAGGCTAAAGTCAACACTCGATCAACTCTAGTCAACCACACTAGTCAAACTAGGTCAACTTTGTCAAGTCCTAGCCTAAACAAGTCTAACAAGTCTCACTAGGCCTAACCAAGCCTAGGCTAGCACACCAAGCATAAACACAATACAACTGTCCATGTATTCACACAAAGGATATATACATAATATATATATATATATATATATATATATATATATATATATATATATAGAGAGAGAGAGAGAGAGAGAGGAGGAAGGGGAAAAGAGAGTGAATGCTATTATGTAAAGTGTGAAGAGAGAGGGTACATAGTGGAAGGGTTAAATCAAATATATGCATACTATTCACATGGTCATTATTCACATTATCATGTATACACATATTCTACCCTTACATCATATATACTTAATGTATATAACATACTTGTATATAGGCAAAACATCATATTATCATATACATATATACAGTCCTATACCATGACACCACAGGTCATAACCTATATCACCTATACTCCAATGCTTATGGCATTCTCCTATATTCATAGACTAATTCTAGGTCAAAGGTCAATTCCTTCCCCTTACCTTATACCTTAATCTTATTCATTTACCTATATCCCACACTCTTAGTATTTACCTATTTCTATAACATACCCTAGTACATCCACTCTAATTCTCACATTGTAATGCCTCCAATGCTCATCTAACTATTCATCTATTTATCTATCAATCTAGCTTCCAACTACTTAGCCCATATGCCCAACTTATCTTCCTAATACAACATGTTGTCTCCTTCCTATGATACTTGGTCATATGTAAATCTTGCCTATACATGCTTAACACAGATACCTAATATCCCTCTTTCACTCCCAGACTTTAACACAAGCACATCTCTACACTATTTCACACACTTAGATATCTGACATGGGACACACTCCTAGATGATTGATATCAAATGAAATGACCAAACTGAACATATGTCTCTAATCTTTGAATAATTGGCTGCAGGTAACACTAGGGGCTGAACTAAGTGTCTAAGGGGCAGAACATCCAGGTTCAGTATCTGAACCAGGTCAATGGCTGTAACCCTGCAGATGGCCAATGGCATGTTGTGCAAGAACCTACTGCTATGATCTTCTGACCAACCCTAAACCATCACTCACTCTCTACTCAATCTCCGATATCCTCACTACAAACCCCACATACATAATACAACCTAACAAATACACATCAATATCAATATATACCTATCCCAAATAGCTAAACCCAATACACTAACTCAACTGCAACAATCAAAGGGATTATGGTCTGTTATACAGAGAAAGGGAATGTGTGTTCTGTGTGTGTATAGTGTCACATTCCGCTCCCGCAGGAGCAATCGTCCTCGCTAAGGCGTGATGCCGCACGGGCCTAGGATGCGCTCGTACAAGGCTATGTCCGAAAACGGCCAATTTGAGCTAGGCCACAGAGTCGCACAGAGTGTCTCCATTTGCAGCAAAAAGTAAATGAACACAAATTGAAGCGAATTCAAACTCTTTATTGACATTCAAAAAGTTTACAAGTGGTACTAGGCCGAGATTATAAATAGCTCAAGCTCTCTCTCTCTCTCTTTCTGAAACATAAAAGGTATGCCAAGTGGCTTACAAGATGGAATGATTCATGATGATGCTCCGATACATTATGTCTTGTATATGGTGCTTTAGCTCCTTGCAACGCTCCAAGGCTCCAGAGTTTGCTCCACGCCTTAGCACGTTCTAGGAAAGCTTCGCACCCGATGACATCTCCTGCGTCCTGCAAGCTAACTGTGGGGTTATCAGTATATTGTTATGCACTGGTGGGGAGGCTTGCTCACCCACAATACTATCATTACCAAACACATTCTATTTACTTTTGTGCACCGTCTATCATTCATTGTCTTTCTAATCTTGCCTTAGGATCAGTTTTATGGCATATTTCATAACCTATCTCGTGTTGCCGAATTCAAGTGTTTGCATAAAAATACATGCACGACTTACCCATACTTACCGTCCGGCCTTCCCTGTCCAAAGTAAACCAAGTTAGTCAACAATTCATATAAACTTTCAATGCCAAGAGCGTGTCCCTGCCTCAGGTCCTAGTGCGACGTAGGCGTGTTTTCTAACTCAATTTCACGAAGTACTCTTTATCCTTTGGTGTGTTACATTTTAAGCCTGTTCAGAAGGCACTTCATTTAGTTAACTTAGACTACTTTGTTTCAATGCAAGAACTTGTACGTGGATTGCCACCAACAAAGCCTACTTAATCTATATGTACCGGATGCTGGCACCACAAGCCATTTTGGCTCCCTTGGTATTTCTCACCTATCATAGGGTGCTGGCTGGCACACCCCGTTAGTCTCTTGAAATATCCCGCACTTACGTCTCCTGGGTGGCCAAGCCCACACCCAAGCAGTCCGTAAGCCCCTTTGATTCCGCCTAGGCCGGCCACGATCCTTCCTTTGATCATGCCGCGGAATCCCTTATGTCTCCCACCTCCCGTATACGAGGGGATTGTCCACGACCATTTCGTATTGTTTGTCATTTTAACTTAACGGCTGTCTCCGAGCCGTAGGCTAACCCTTAGCCATAATGCGTTATCGACCAGGTTGGCGTCCGTGCAGCGCGGGTAGCGAGCCCCGTTGCACGTGCCCATCATACCTGTCGCTAACTATTCCTTTCTTTCTTATCTTTTATTAATTCTTTCTTTTCTTTCTTTCATTTGTCCGTTCGTTCATTGATTCATTCACACATTCATTCATTCATTCGTTGATTCATTCATTCACTTATTCGTTCATTCTTTCATTCATACATTATGCAACTCCCCGTACGGGAGTCGCCTTGGCGATCCATCGGTCCCGAAGTCTTTCAATGTTGCTATACTCTACTCGAAACGACTATGTCGATAGTCTTACATTTCATTGTTATAAACCATTCATTGTTTTATTGTTGAACGCATAAGGAACTTGAACGTAAGCTTCTGCCTTAGCACGAGCGTGGAGCACGGTGCGAGAGTTCTAATATTTTTTATGTTTTTTTCCATATTCTATATAAGCATACAAGATAGAATTATTCCCTTAGCTAGGTGCGTTGAGTCATTTATTAGCATGTGCGGTGTTATCGCCTAGCGATTCTAGCAATAGTGTCCGTATTGTTATGTGTCTAGACTAAGCAAAGACGGGTTCATCGGAGCCACCCACCTTAGCGATGTTCGCATCGGCCGAGCGATAATTCGAGCGCGCTTATGAAAGTCTAAGTCTGGATTCCTCTTTGACGGGCCAATGTAAGCCTTGCATCGATTCTTCATCGGGTCGACACAACTCTTCGAGTCGACGGCTCGTTTGAGTCGTCGTGCTTGCCGTTTGAATCGGCGTTCCGCTAGGGCGGAGCGGGTCATTACATAATACACCACTCAAAACAAGTCTCGTCCTCGAGACTTCCTGAGTGCAGGTCATCCTACCGTTCCTTAACTCGTGTCGTCGTGTTTCTTAGACAATCCCTATCGAACGGCTTTATCGCTCGATGGCACCAAACTACACTCGATACCTTTCCAAGTTTCGTGTCGCATACGTTTGGTCGATTTTTATTGAATAACTTTTTATTCATTTTAGAGTTGATGGTACTTATTCAATTAATGTGTTTCTTCGACTTGGTTGCTATTTTATCGTGCCATCGGGCTGTAATGGTCGCACGAGGTGCGTTGTAATTCATCAAATACGAGAGTCGTAGGCTGAGGCAAACTCACTCATTCGTTCATGCACATCGCAACACTCACTTGCAGCTGCATTCGAGTTCATCATATCGCTGAGTTTAGATCGTGCACCTATTCAAGGCGTCCCCCGAATACGTACATTTTAACCAAGCTTAGCAATTAGCGAAATTGGACAAGCTACTCGTGATAGTTTTGATTTGCCAATTGTTTTACTTTTACTTCGATTAAAATCGAACTCATGTGTGTCTCACTATCGTTTATCTCGGTCCTCAAGATGATTCGATTCGCTTCTCAAGCGTTCTTGTCTACGAAATCAATACGATTTCTTCTTAGAGGAGTCGACCAAGTCTAAGTAAATTTTTGTCCGATTCAAAATCAAGTATTGCACTGTCATCGAGTATATCTTTCTATCAATAATTCAATTCGTTATCCCAACTTTACTTGCGCATCATCCATTCCTATCATTCACTTTGTTTGGGGCCAAATCTCGCCGTCGTTCATGCACACTCCCAGTTCTCCGTCCTACTCTGAGTCTTGTTGCCCCAAGTCTATCGTCCGTCCAGACGATACTGTAAATGTCAGTCACACAGGTTCAGTCACTCGGCATAGGGTCGTCTGCCTATCCGCTAGGTCATCTCACCATGTCATAGTTACAAGTCAAGTCTGTGGCTCATCATGCAAGGTCGTTGTACGACGCTCGCCCCAAATCCTATGGTCAAACCCTTTGTTCATTTTGTACGGGAGTTTCTACCCAAGTTCGTTTTACTCCAATTTCTAAACATCAAACAGTGTTCGTCCTATTCGCATCAACACATTCTCCGCTCCAAGTTCGAGCTCATTAGGAATGTCATCCTATGATAGGTTATCCTCAACCAAATTCTCGATATGTTAATATTGTGCGCCCATACTACAATTATCGTAGTCTATCTCTTTAAATATGTTTGATACAATTCGCCTATCCATCATATCCAATTCACGTAGTCGATCACAAGGTCGTCTAGCCTTATAATACGTCGTGCCCCGATCTCACGCAAGTCTGATTATCCACGGCGGACATGAATTACCATGTCAACATTCCCGCAGAATAATCGTCCTCATCGGGACGCAACTCTTGCGTTGCGTCTAGACTTACTCATTTTTGATACGCGGATTGGGCCTACTCAATCCTCAACTTTACTTCATCGTCCATCAAAAGTCCGATCAATTCTCCAATTCGCCTTCGCTTCAAACCACAAGTCGAAGCAATCAAAATTGTCATGTCAAGGTATTTCAAGTTCGATCATTCCCGCTGGACATGAATCACCATGCCAACGCTCACGCGAAATGATTGTCCCAAATTCGACGTGACGCATGTGCGAGGCTAGAGTTGCGCTCGCGTAAGACAAGATTGTTGTCGTTGTGGTTATCACCGAACAATCAAGTCACTTCCCTTCCTCATTCCAAACATTCATCTCTATCAAAATTCTCCAACATAGTATCCTTCAAAATAATAACTTCTAACACGATCATCATTCATCGAATCAGAGTACCCCCGAGTTATCATACATTGATCTTTGATACGCCTCAATACCATCGATGATGTACATAACCTGACGATCTTCCTTTTACAATGAATTCTAAGTCGTGCAACTTAATTCCTCAATTTATATTGTCTCGTGCTAACTCTTCATTGAGCAACGTCCATTCTAAATTTTTAGTCATTCTCGTATCTCCAAACCAACGTTTTTCATGCACGCTATCTTCCTATCGTGCTATCTTCGATCTCGTCCATGCGTATTTCACCTTAACTCAAGTTTCAATCCCTTCGACTAAATTCAAAATCGCATGTACGATCTTTTATGTTTCCTCGACCAAGACCTCCATTCGTTTTATCGTTCCGACTCTCTATTCAATCGTTTCGTAATTCATACTACGCATTCTTAATTCGTCCGAACGATATCTCGTTTGAGACTATCAAAGTCAAAACCAACTAAGCGTTACTCGTTCTAAGGCTTTGTGCGATATCATCACTTGCCGACATATTCGTCCTATCCGTAAATCCTTTAGTCTCGTTCGAACAATTTCTATGACGTCCATACACCACTCAGGGTTCGAGTCACTCGACTAGTCGTCGACGCTCACTCTTATTCTTCTCCGAACCTATCACATACACCACTCGGGGTCAAGTCATTCTATAAATCCTTAAAAGATCATTCGATTCCCTTTCGATATGTTCAATTGCACGTTCGTCCGTTCCTCAAAGTCTAAGAACCATTTTCCCGTGTTTGCTTTAGCGTTTGGTTAAGTAATGTCTCTATAACCGTACGTTCTAAGTCTCACTTATTCTCGTCCGAGCGATAGTCAATCTCGCTCGCAAACTCGTTCGCACCAGAATGTCTAGGTGCGCGATACTCGGCACAGCTTAGCCGAAAGGCTGTGTGCATAACCATCCCGTTCGAACTATACTTCGGTCTCGTGTACTCGTTCGCTATCATCAACATAAGGTTATTTAAGCATGTACTGCGTTTGCTAACTCTTAGCATTAGTTTTCTCTCAACTCAAGTCCGTCGTGGTTTGGCACAAAGGCCTTCGCCTATCGATCCCGTTCAACCGAGTACTTGTACGAGCTTTTGAAAATATTAGACTTATTGTATGGAATATCCCAAGGCACAACGAGGAGAGCGTACATTTCTTCTGTTTCAAAACGAGCTTTCAAAACTGAGAGAATCAAAATAAAGTCCAAGAACTTAAAGCCGTGCTCTGATACCAATCTGTCATGCCCCACTCCCGCATGAGCGATCGTTCTCGCTAAGCCGCACGGGCCTAGGTTGCTCCCGTACAAGGCTATGTCTGAAAACGGCCGATTTGAGCTAGGCCACAGAGTCGCACAGAGTGTCCCCATTTGCAGCGAAAAGTAAATGAACACAAATTGAAACGAATTCAAACTCTTTATTGACATTCAAAAAGTTTACAAGTGGTGCTAGGCCGAGATTACAAATCGCTCAAGCTCTCTCTCTCTGAAACATAAAAGGCGTGCCAAGTGGCTTACAAGATGGAATGATTCATGGCGATGCTCCGATACATTATGTCCTGTATATGGTGCTTCAGCTCTTTGCAACGCTCCAAGGCTCCAGAGTTTGCTCCGCGCCTTAGCACGTTCTAGGAAAGCTTCGCACCCGACGACGACATCTCCTGCGTCCTGCAAGCAAACTGTGGGTTATCAGTACATTGTTATGCACTGGTGGGAAGGCTAGCTCGCCCACAATACTATCATTACCAAACACGTTCTATTTACTTTTGTGCACCGTCTATCATTCATTGTCTTTCTAATCTTGCCTTAGGATCAGTTTTATGGCATATTTCATAACCTATCTCGTGTTGCCGAATTCAAGTGTTTGCATAAAAATATATGCACGACTTACCCATACTTACCGTCCGGCCTTCCCTGTCCAAAGTAAACCAAGTTAGTCAATAATTTATATAAACTTTCAATGCCAAGAGCGTGTCCCTGCCTCAGGTCCTAGCGCGACGTAGGCGTGTTTTCTAACTCAATTTCACGAAGTACTCTTTATCCTTTGGTGTGTTACATTTCAAGCCTGTTCAGAAGGCACTTCATTTAGTTAACTTAGACTACTTTGTTTCAATGCAAGAACTTGCACGTGGATTGCCACCAGCAAAGCCCACTTAATCTATATGTACCGGTCGCTGGCACTACAAGCCATTTTGGACCCTTTCTTCCTTGGTATTTCTCACCTATCATAGGGTGCTGGCTGGCACACCCCGTTAGTCTCTTGAAATATCCCGCACTTACGTCTCCTGGGTGGCCAAGCCCGCACCCAAGCAGCCTGTAAGCCCCTTTGATTCCGCCTAGGCCGGCCACGATCCTCCCTTTGATCATGCCGCGGAATCCCTTATGTCTCCTACCTCCAGTATACGAGGGGATTGTCCATGACCATTTCGTATTGTTTGTTATTTTAACTTAACGGCTGTCTCCGAACCGTAGGCTAACCCTTAGCCATAATGCGTTATCGACCAGGTTGGCGTCCGTGCTGCACGGGTAGCGAGCCCCGTTGTACGTGCCCGTTATACATGTCGCTAACCATTCCTTTCTTTCTTATCTTTTATTTATTCTTTCTTTTCTTTCTTTCACTTGTCCGTTCGTTCATTGATTCATTCACACATTCATTCATTCATTCGTTGATTCATTCATTCACTTATTCGTTCATTCTTTCATTCATACATTATGCAACTCTCTGTGCGGGAGTCGCCTTGGCGACCCATCGGTCCCGAAGTCTTTCAATGTTGCTATACTCTACTCTGAACGACTATGTCGATAGTCTTCCGTTTCATTGTTGTAAACCATTCATTGTTTCATTGTTGAACGCATAAGGGATTTGAACGTAAGCTTGTGCCTTAGCACGAGCGTGGAGCGCGGTACGAGAGTTCTCACATTTTCCATGTTCTTTTCTATATTCTATACAAGCATACAAGATAGGATTATTTCCTTAGCTATGTGCGTTGAGTCATTTATTAGCATGCGCGGTGTTATCGCCTAGTGATACTAGCAATAGTGTCCGTATTGTTATGTGTCTAGGCTAAGCAAAGACGTGTTCATCGGAGCCACCCACCTTAGCGATGTTTGCATCGACCGAGCGATACTCCGAGCGCGCCTTTGAAAGTTTAAGTCTGGATTCCTCTTTGACGGGCCAGTGTAAGCCTTGCATCGATTCTTTATCGGGTCGACACAACTCTTCGAGTCGACGGCTCCTTTGAGTCGTCGCGTTTGCCGTTTGAATCGGCGTTCCGCTAGGGCAGAGCGGGTCGGTCCGTGTTGAGCCTTCGTGCTCTCGACACAAGGCGACACGTGTCTCGTGTTTGTGCATGGAGGTTCGCCTAGGGTAGGGCTACCTACGTGTCATACTGCACCCTGACGAAGTGTCGCTGTGTCGTGTCAAAATGCATGTGTTTGCGCATGTCTGTGCGTGTGTCTGCCGACAGTGCACGACAGTGTCGAATCTGTGTGGCTCGGATTTATCCCAAACCACACCATGATATCCCACAAAATTTTATGGGCCTCGTGTCAGTCACCCAAGGAGTGTCCACACCAATTTTGGTGTCAAGAGGTGGCGTGTCCAGTAAGAAATAGGACACGGGCAGCAGGGCACTTAGCCGATCCCCGTGCAGTGTGTCCGACACCAAATTTGACACAAAAATGACACCAAAATAATTTCAGTCTTCACGAAATATATTATACACACATAGGTCTATAATTCCATGTAATTAGATTTTCGAGATACGACAATAAATTCCTAAGAGGCATTCTATCAAACACCTTCCTATACACTATGACACGTGTCCGATACGGGCACCAAACGGACACGAAATCCACCCAAACTCTAGGGACAGCTAGGGGACACCTAGATCTAGCCCTAAATGTAAAGAAAACAGAATATTAACACAATTTGAGGAGTTTTACCTATAGGTGCAAATAGCATGAAAAAGCTTCAATGGGGGGTGTTCTTCTTGATAGCCCAATGCTCCAAATTGATCCCAAACTGAAATGGCTCTCCAACAACAGCCCATAAACATCAATTAGAACCCAATGCAAAAGACTAGGATGAAAAATAAGGTTAAATAAATAAAATGAGAATTTTGAAGAAGGGAACAAACCTTGGTTTTTGTCAAATGGAGAAATGATATACAAGAGGCAAGAATAATAGGAGGAGAAATTTTATAGGGTTGGAAATTGTCACGACCCACACCCATTTTTTTTAAAATGGATACGAGACGTGTCCAAGCTAGCCTACGCCGCAGTGTCGGCGGAAGAACGCTGTCACGACCATGAAGATCAAAATCACAGATAATGCTCATTCACAAATTAACTTAATTTACAATGTTTATAAGTTTTATATTTGCAGAAAATATGAACTTGTACAAATATTGAATGACTAGAACTCATCTATCTAGCTAGTCTTTAGGCTTTTCGTCTGCTTTTACACCCGAACTCTCCATGCTAAGTGAATCCACGGCTAACCTAAAAAATATTGGTTTTCAGTCAGGAATGGAACGAGCACAATTCACTGAATGCAATTTTAATAAATAAAAATGACTATAAAACAAAGGTTAGACATCAATCATGAGTTTTGAAAATAAACAGTAAAGACGGAAAATCAGTAGCAAATAAATAAACAAAATACCTTCCCAATCGTAGAAGTACCTTTGATATGTGATCGGTCTCGGGACAATTACACGACACTGTCTACACTGTATAAAGTTACACTGTCTACACTGTCTAAAGTTACACTGTCTACACTGTCTAACGTTACACTGTCTACATTGTATAAAGTTACATTGTCTACAGCAAATAATACAATAAAGAAACATGGTATGCTTTGAAATAATAAATTACTATTTATACTGTCTAATTGCAATAATAAATCACTGTCTACACTGTCTACTTTGCAATAATAAATCACTATCTATATTGTCTAAGGTCAGATCACACATCGTTGGTACTTCACATTCCCGACTCAACAATTTATAATAGAATATAAAATCACATAATCAATAGCCAATCAATAAAATATAGTGAAGATCAATATCAAAATGCAGACAATAAACTGTACTCGCCTGGGGTCCTCTGCTGGTAAAACCGACAATCTTAACCACTCAATATCCCACAATACCCAAAACTCGTACAACGATCTCCGAATGTTGAAATAAACATTACCAATGTTCTCAGAATAGTCAAATTAGGTAGGATTGCCTGTCCTTAAGTCTAATTCTGGACACAGGGGCAAAACGGTAATTTTGGGTCAAAACGATGTCCGCCGTTGGACCCGCTTTGCACCGAAAAGCGTGCCAGAGTCAATGATCTCTAAAGTTGTCAAACTATATGTCTACGAATTCATTTTGACGATACGAACCCAACCGTATGTCCAGAGTTGGATTCCGGTGGGCTGTGCACAAAAATACCCGTTGAGTCGGACCGTAGGGCCCGCAAAACAGCGATCCAATCAATGGTCACATAATCGGACCAAACTTGGCGTACAGGACCAAAAAAATGATACGGTCCTGCTGGCGCAAGTTTCGTCTTGATCTGACGAGCGTGTACAAACTAATTGAAAAAATTGCACAGAGGTCGATACGGTGAATTTCGACGGATACGCATCAAATTCGTCGTGCACATGCGACCAATTTGAATTTCGTCAAAGCCCACACGACCACGAAACCGTTACGCACCTTTTGCTGCTTTCGGTTCATGACTACGTCGTCCGGATTGGCGGGACGCACGTCGTATCGAAGGAAATTCTAATTTTCTAAAATTCTAAAATCAGTTTTTCGCCAAAATTGGGAAGAGGATTTCTCGACGCTCGGTCAATGAAACTGAATTCTGTAAAAAGGATTTGGCAGCCCTATAGGTTATCTAGGACTGTATCCAATTAGTTTTGGATAATTCCTAGTGGTTGGTTCATAATCTCTCTTCCAAAACAGAGGTTGAGGATGAACCGTTGTCCTGTTTTGGGACAGATTTTCATCGATTTTCTCAATCGATTTGTGCCGTGCTCATGGTGAAATAAAAATAAGTGATTGAAAGGTATCGGAGGAATTTAGGTTGTCTTCATACCCGTGAAGTCGGTTCCAAAAATCGTCGAGCATGGAGGACGGAGTCGTACGGCGAAACTGGCTCGGGACTGGGCTGTCCGGCTCTGCTTTCGCGTACTATCATCGTCGTGGCTGTGTGCGGTCTTGCCCAGCGGTCGGCCGACCGTCCCACGGTGGTGTAGCAGCAGTGCGCACGTTCGAGTGGTGGTCGGCGCCACCAGGATGTGGTGGTGAGATTCGGAGTTAGGGTTAATGGTTGTCGACGAAATCCCCCGTGCGCGTATATAAGAGAGAGGTCGGGAGACTTTTCCCTCGGGTTGGAAGCCTTGTATGGGCTGGGAGGCTTTACATTACTGTGTGGTTTTAGTCGGGCTGAGGTGGGTTCGAGCATGAGGGGGGGCGGCTGTTTGTGACTTAAGTGGGCTCGGTTTAGGAAGATTAGAAGTGGGCGGCTTGGGTTAGGCTGGGATTAGTTGGGATTAGCTGGGCCGGCGGACTGGGCTGGGATGTCCTCTGTTTCTGCTGTTTGGGTCGGTTCCAGTAGGAAAGCTCGGGTGCATTACAATGCTGTGTGATCTCAGCACATTAGTGTTGTTGTGCTCCTCTTGCTTTATTAAAAAGATATATCTATACAGATATATATTTATCAATATATATATATATATATATATATATATATTAATCCATATATATATATACATTTACCTATATGCTTATATTTATTTATCTATATATTCCTATATATACTTATATAATACTCTCCATAAAATTTAATAAAATCCCAATATATTCTATTATAGGGCCTATTAATACGAATATATATATATATATATATATATATATTTAATAAAATCCCAATATATTCTATTATAGGGCCTATTAATACGAATATATATATATATATATATATATATATATATATATATATATATATATATATATATATATATATATATATATATATATATATATATATATATATATATATAACGTTTATTCGACAAATATAATATCACTAATAATAATATTATTATTATATAGTAATAACCCTGATAATAAAATAATAATAATAATAACGAAATTCAATAAAATATTAATGGTGTATAAATACCATTATGTGTAGTCCGATAATTCCCAGAATGTATAATAACTTATTTTATACAAATGCCATTGACCATCGACTAATAATAATATTTATAATATTTAATTATGAATACTAAGAAATATTCATTAAGCCATTAAAACAGAATACAACACACTCATACCAAAGTACATCAACACGGATGTCATTGGACGTCCCGCATGACTACATGGGCTTGGGCTCAGTTCAGGTCCAGTCCGGGATAAAATGGCGAAACCGGTTTCCCTAAAACTCAATAATATAATTAATAAGTAAATAAATCTTCGGTAAGGGTTAAGTCACAACTTGGCTTAGTTTTCCTAGTTAGGACATCACTATGGCTCGGCCTTCCTTATCAGAGCTAACACACTAGTCAAAGCACGTTATTGCACTATCCGTGCCACGATTTCTAGTCACCGTGTATTCCAAAACTCCATCATGGCTAAAATCATCTACCGTAATAAATAACTAAATAATTATTTATAAGATTACCATTCAATAAAAATATATTATCAAAATTCCGAAAAGAGGGGTTACAGGAATGACCTAGTGGCTGGTCATAAAGGATAAAACTAGGGTTAGGATTTCAAGTCATGGGCCATGGGCCAAGTAGCACTAGTCTAGAAATCAATCTCCTAAGCCTCAAGCCTATTGACCAATTCACTAAGCCTTCTATTCAAGTCTTGATTCCTACATGACTAACTTAGATTGACTTAAGTTAGGCTAGGGTCTCATCATGCTAATCAAGTCACCTTAACTAGAGTCAACATCTAGGCTAGTCTCTTAAGTCACAACTTAGCAAAAGTCAAAATCAACAACCGTCAATCCAATAAATAAATCAATAATTCTAATAAGTCAAAATAACCAAATTACCCCTAGGCTAAAAATAATAAATAAAATCTCAATCACATGGTTAGGCTCTAGGGTAGACAGTCCCTAGGGTTTCACTAGCTGCACATCAAAATCACAATTCATGATTTTTAAATAGTTTTAAAATGATTAAAAATCACCAAAAAATCATATTATTATTTAAATATCATAATTATTTAAATTAAAACACAAAATTTTAAAATTACCCTCATTTAGAAACTGGGTGTTACATGACGCCACTACAAATAAACCTGAAAACTCCTAAGATAGGTGCAGAGTTGCGGTCTAATATGTCTAGACAGCCTTTTTACAATAGTAATATATATATGAGATCCTAAAACTAAATAATCCTAATATATAATATTTAGTTTTAGGGTCGTACATATACATAGATAATAGGATTTGAGTATCAAAATTGACTGTAGCTCCCCTTCCCGGAAATCTTGAATTATTTTTTTTATTATTATTCTTTTGATTTAAATTGTGATTTTTAGAATTTTAGAATTAATTATTTAGTTATTATTACGGTATATGACTTTAGCCATAGTTGAGTTTTGAAGTACTAGACGACTAGGATTTGTGGCACGGGAGATGTAGCAGTGTGCCTTGACTAGTGTACTAGTCATGCCCGGGGAAACCTAGCCATAGGGATGTCCTAACTAGGAAAACCAGGCTAAGTTGTGACATGACTATTATAAATAGTTAATTATTTAGTATTATTATATTATTTGACGTTGAGTGACCCGGTTGAACCAAATTGGCCAGGCTGGACCCAAACCAAGCCCAAGCCCAGGTAGTCATGTAGGGCATCCCAAGACGACCGTGTAGACATGCATTGGGTGGTAGTATTTTAATTCATTAACCTAGTAGTCATTTTCTCAAATTGTGGTTAAATATCTATATTATGAGTTCTTAGTATTAAATAATATTTTATTAATATTATAGTAAATAATTTCCTTAATAAATACGTTGGATTTTGGAATTTATCTAGATTATATATGCATATGTAAATATATAGAAATATATTCACAGTACATGAAAATAGGCTTTTATACGTATATATATCAAACAATATTATTTTGTATAAACTGTTGTGTATATACATTAAGAGTTCTATGTTGCATTATTAAATATATAAAATGTTGTGTATATTATTTTATTGTATTCATGGTAAATATATATAAGTATGTATGTATAAATATATATATATATATATACGGATGTGTATATATGTATATACAATATATTATATATGTATTGATAAAAATATATATATATAAATGTATGTGTATATATATATATATTATAAATATATATGTACTTGTGTGCGTGTATAAGATATATGTATATAAAATATATATATATATATATATATATATATATATATATATATATATATATATATATATATATATATATATATATATTATGTATATAAAATATATTATATATGTATTGATATATATATATAGATGTGACTGTATATATAAAAATATAAATATGAATATGTGTGTATATATAAATATGTATAATTGTATATAGATATTTATATATATATAGATATATATTAAATGTGTATATACCGGTATATTATATATGTGTATATATATATACGTATATGTGTGTAAATATGTGTATACGTATATATGTACATAAGTATTTATAGGTATATAGATGTATATATGTGTGCAATAATAATAAAAGAAAAAGAAAAGAGAATGAATGAGAGGCAGCCCAACTAAACCCCTAGTCTCCTAAAACAAATCCTAGCCCAGCCATACCAGGCTTGAACCCAGCTGCTCAGCCATGAGCTCAGCCCACGAGCTCAGCCCGGGCCATGCAAACCCGCATGGGCCCACAAATATTTCCCAGCTGCTCAACCCAGCTGCTCAGCCCGCAAAGGGAAACCAGATCGGTTGCATATATACCGCGTATATATATGTATGCGTAATGTCGAGAGTTTCTTACGCAAACCCTAATCCTGAAGCGCCACCCAACCTACGCGCCCTTCCCCATGCACGCGCGTGCCGCTGCGGCCACCGTCGGCCGGCGACGGAGCCGCCACAGGCCGGTGAAGCCAAGAAACCGACAGCAGCAACAGCAGTTGGCACACCCCACTTCGCGTGTGAATATCTCCGTCATCGTGCAACGATTTCACAAACTACTTGAACAGCTTTCGGAGACAATTGTGATGATTTGGACCTTATGGCTTAGCAGTGGACTAGATTGTTATTGGATCTGCGTGCAACCTCCAGGCAAGTATACCTTGCCTTCCTCTACAGTTTTACTTACATGCATTTTCTTTCATTTTTTAGTTATTTGATTGTTTATGGACATGTGCTTTTCGTGTTATTTTCTGTGGAGTTGTTTTTATTGTTTATATCCATGTTCATGTTTTGGCCTTGTGTTTTACATTTGGAGTTCTCGTCAGTACCTTGCTTGAGTCGTGTCATAGAACGAGTACGTATAAGTAAACTGCTAAATCCTTGACATTGTTTCCTTGGCACCAGAGAGTCCACACTCGGGACGAGGGTGTTTTCCTTGATCTGTTTACATCCGTGAGTCCACGCTAGGAACTAGGATGTCGATTATTTGCACCAGAGAGTCCACGCTCGGGATGAGGATGTAGACTTGACTTGACTTGACTTGCACTAGAGAGTCCACGCTCGGGATGAGGGTGTTTACATCAGAGAGTCCACATACGGGACGAGGATGTAGTATTTGCACCAGAGAGTCCACACTCGGGACGATGGTGCCTTGCCATGAACTAACCAGAGAGTCCACACTCGGGACGAGGGTTAGTACTAACCAGAGAGTCCATACTCGGGACGAGGGTTAGTGTTTAGTTCAAACTCGTGAGTCCACACTCGGATTGAGGGTTTGGTTTCTTCTATTGATCTCGTGATTATCGTTCATCCGGCAGTTCATTTACGCATAGTTGTTCTAGTGTTCGTATTCGTGTTCGTGTTTGTGTTCGTACGTAGTCATTTGTCTTGTCCTTGTTCTTTCTTGTTTATTTCCTTACGCATGATAAAACTGTTAGATAGGCATGTATATTATGTATCTTGCTATGTCCTCTGAGGACCTGATGATCTCCTCAGGTTTAGCGATTGCATGGAGTTAGCTAGTAGTTCTGGATGGCGGAGGATTTGCGGTTCTTGCGGGATTCAGGTACCGTTATTGTGTTTATTATCTGCTCGTGCTTTTTATTCCTTATCATGAGATATCATGTTTCTTGTTTCAGTTGTAGACTCTTGTTATATTCCTTAGAGTCTTATCGGACATTTATGCTAGTGGGTTGCAGACCACGACCCATAGTGTTCATTCATGTTTCATATTCTTATTGTGGATTGAGATATAGATTGTATTGCCATAATTTGGCAGTAAACCATAGCCTTGACAGCGTTACGTATTCGAGATGGGCTGGAGTCCGCTCGATGCGTAGCTGGGCTTGGACACGCTTCGTATCCAAAAGCGGGTGCGGGTTGTGACAAGTTTTTTTGGTAGCGCATGCAGGTCAGAGCATATCGTATCGGTTACGTAACTGTACTGATACGAGCCTGCGACCTTGACTAGACCTTAGAAACCTCAATCCACTCTGCCTTGAAAATTCTCCTAGAAATTCTCTACGTCCTTAAAAATTCTATGTTTGCTCTCGATTATACTTCTTTGCTTTCCCGTACCATTGATTCTCGTCCCTTTTTATTTCGAAGGGACGAACGTTCGTGCTGTCTAGGATCGATTAGAAGTTCTTAAGTTATAGAATAATATTGTTTGATTATTTAAATTTTGGTTGTTTGATAGCTAAGGGGGATTATAGATGCCATATGCCTAGATATCTGCCGGTAGAATGGTTAATAACTAGTTAGAAGACCATATGATTCTAGTGACCTTGTTTTGAGGAGTAGTATGACCAAAGGTGGGTAGAAGTCCTCGAGATTTCGTAGTTACAAAATTGCTAGGGGAAG
This sequence comes from Iris pallida, assembly GCA_029216955.1. Taxonomy (NCBI): domain Eukaryota; kingdom Viridiplantae; phylum Streptophyta; class Magnoliopsida; order Asparagales; family Iridaceae; genus Iris; species Iris pallida. Next base: position 51,573 of record JANAVB010010599.1, on the reverse strand, counting down.
GTTGTAAACTATTTTGAGGAATTAAATTTAAGGAGATTTAGATAATAGTAGACTTCCTTTTGAATTTTTAAGAAATAATTAGGAATTAGAATTTCGAGGACGAAATTATTTTTAAGGTGGGTAGATTTGTAGCTTCCCTTCCTGGAAATCTTGAATTATTTTTTTATTATTATTCTTTTGATTTAAATTGTGATTTTTAGAATTTTAGAATTAATTATTTAGTTATTATTACGGTATATGACTTTAGCCATAGTTGAGTTTTGAAGTACTAGACGACTAGGATTTGTGGCACGGAAGATGTAGCAGTGTGCCTTGACTAGTGTACTAGTCATGCCCGGGGAAACCTAGCCATAGGGATGTCCTAACTAGAAAAACCAGGCCAAGTTGTGACATGACTATTATAAATAGTTAATTATTTAGTATTATTATATTATTTGACGTTGAGTGATCCGGTTGAACCAAATTGGCCAGGCTGGACCCAAACCAAGCCCAAGCCCAAGTAGTCATGTAGGGCATCCCAAGACGACCGTGTAGATATGCATTGGGTGGTAGTATTTTAATTCAGTAACCTAGTAGACGTTTTCTCAAATTGTGGTTAAATATCTATATTATGAGTTCTTAGTATTAAATAATATTTTATTAATATCATAGTAAATAATTTCCTTAATAAATACGTTGGATTTTGGAATTTATCTAGATTATATATGCATGTGTAAATATATAGAAATATATTCACAGTACATGAAAATAGGCTTTTATACGTATATATCAAACAATATTATTTTGTATAAATTGTTGTGTATATACATTAAGAGTTCTATGTTGCATTATTAAATATATAAAATGTTGTGTATTTTTATTTTATTGTATTCATGGTAAATATATATAAGTATGTATGTATAAATATATGAATATATATATACAGATGTGTATATATGTATATAAAATATATTATATATGTATTGATATATATAAATGTATGTGTATATATATATATTATAAATATATATATGTACTTGTGTGCGTGTATAAGATATATGTATATAAAATATATTATATATGTATTGATATATATATATATATATATATATATATATATATATATAGATGTGACTGTATATATAAAAATATAAATATGAATATGTGTGTATATATAAACATGTATAATTGTATATAGATATTTATATATATATAGATATATATATTAAATGTGTATATACCGGTATATTATATATGTGTATATATATATACGTATATGTGTGTAAATATGTGTATACGTATATATGTACATAAGTATTTATAGGTATATAGATGTATATATGTGTGTAATAATAATAAAAGAAAAAGGAAAGAGAATGAATGAGAGGCAGCCCAACTAAACCCCTAGTCTCCTAAAACAAATCCCAGCCCAGCCATACCAGGCTTGAGCCCAGCTGCTCAGCCACGAGCTCAGCCCGGGTGATGCAAACCCGCATGGGCCCACAAATATTTCCCAGCTGCTCAACCCAGCTGCTCAGCCCGCAAAGGAAAACCAGACCGGTTGCATATATACCGCGTATATATATGTATGCGTAATATCGAGAGTTTCTTACGCAAACCCTAATCCTGAAGCGCCACCCAACCTGCGCGCCCTTTCCCATGCACGCACGCGTCGCTGCAGCCACCGTCGGCCGGCGACGGAGCCGCCACAGGCCGGTGAAGCCAAGAAACCGACAGCAGCAACAGCAGTTGGCACACCCCACTTCGCGCGTGAATATCTCCGTCATCGTGCAACGATTTCACAAACTACTTGAACAGCTTTCGGAGACAGTTGTGATGATTTGGACCTTATGGCTTAGCAGTGGACTAGATTGTTATTGGATCTGCGTGCAACCTCCAGGCAAGTATACCTTGCCTTCCTCTACAGTTTTACTTACATGCATTTTCTTTCATTTTTCAGTTATTTGATTGTTTATGGACATGTGCTTTTTGTGTTATTTTCTGTGGAGTTGTTTTTATTATTTATATCCATGTTCATGTTTTGGCCTTGTGTTTCACATTTGGAGTTCTCGTCAGTACCTTGCTTGAGTCGTGTCATAGAATGAGTACGTGTAAGTGAACTGCTAAATCCTTGACATTGTTTCCTTGGCACCAGAGAGTCCACACTCGGGACGAGGGTGTTTTCCTTTATCTGTTTACATCCGTGAGTCCACGCTAGGGACTATGATGTCGATTATTTGTACCAGAGAGTCCACGCTCGGGACGAGGGCGTAGACTTGACTTGACTTGCATCAGAGAGTCCACGCTCGGGACGAGGGTGTTTACATCAGAGAGTCCACACACGGGACGAGGATGTAGTATTTGCACCAGAGAGTCCACACTCGGGACGAGGGTGCCTTGTCGTGAACTAACCAGAGAGTCCACACTCGGGACGAGGGTTAGTACTAACCAGAGAGTCCACACTCGGGACGAGGGTTAGTGTTTAGTTCAAATCCGTGAGTCCACACTCGGGATGAGGGTTTGGTTTCTTCCATTGATCTCGTGATTATCGTTCATCCGGCAGTTCATTTACGCATAGTTGTTCTAGTGTTCGTATTCATGTTCGTATTCGTGTTCGTATTCGTGATCGTGTTTGTGTTCGTAGTCATTTGTCTTGTCCTTGTTCTTTCTTGTTTATTTCTTTGTGCATGATAAAACTGTTAGATAGGCATGTATATTATGTATCTTGTTATGTCCTCTGAGGACCTGATGATCTTCTCAGGTTTAGCGATTGCATGGAGTTAGCTAGTAGTTCTGGATGGCGGAGGATTTGCGGTTCTTGCGGGATTCAGGTACCGTTATTGTGTTTATTATCTGCTCGTGCTTTTCATTCCTTATCATGAGATATCATGTTCCTTGTTTCAGTTGTAGACTCTTGTTATATTCCTTAGAGTCTTATCGGACATTTATGCTAGTGGGCTGCAGACCACGACCCATAGTGTTCATTCATGTTTCATATTCTTATTGTGGATTGAGATATAGATTGCATTGCCATGATTTGGCAGTAAACCATAGCCTTGACAGCGTTACGTATTCGAGATGGGCTGGAGTCCGCTCGATGCGTAGCTAGGCTTGGACACGCTTCGTATCCAAAAGCGGGTGCGGGTCGTGACATTGACTGATGTTAGAGTTTGGGTCTCAAACTTACTGTTCACGTATGCTAATGAACAGTGATTTCGATATCAAAATTCTAACATTGGTCAATTTCGAAATCCAAACCATAATATTTATATATATATGAGACCATAAAACTAAATAACCCTAATATTTAATATCACATGTCTGCTTTAGCTTATCGTAGGATTAGAGGATGAGCGTTCAGTTTATCCGTTTCAACCAAATCGAATTAGCCAAAACTGAATAAACATAAATTATAAAAAATAAAATTAAAAACGAATCGTATTAGGCAAAATCGAACGGAACCGAATAATATATTCGATTTATTCGGTTGGATTATTTATATTATTTAATAGGTGGGACCAAAAGTTGAGATCGTGGTTAAATTATATTTAAAATTATAATTTTTATACACATATTTGTTGAATTTCAAGTTAGATACAAAGTTGGACTAATCGTTAAATTATCAAAGTTAAAATTTAAAGCACATTCATAGAATTGTTGTTTTCAAAATATATACAATTTTAATCAAATTTTTTTAAGGATATTTACATAATTGTATAATTCTTATTCAGTTTTCGATTTTGGACCAAATCAAAACTGAAACTGAACAAGGAATTTTAGTATTTTGAAAATCGAAACCGAACCAATCTTTTATTCGGTTCGGTTTTTAAGTCCAAAACCAAATCACCCCTATTTAAGACGTCGTCTTTTATTGGTTTACACCAATCAATTAATAATTTTAGATATAAACTATTTTTTTTAAAACATCGAACATAGTCCAAGTTGTAGTTACATAACATATACATACATTGAAAATTATTAGGAATGATAGTAACAGTAGTTTTGCTTCAAAAAAAGAAGAAGAAGATAGTAACAGTAGTATTAATAAATGTAAATATACATAATAATTGCAGATACTTGTGTAAAATTACATAAAGAACAAAAAGGTATAGATTGTCCTAGGAACCTATTTGATTGGTTTTAAAGTGTATAATAGAAGTTAAAATTACCAACCCAATGGATTAAGTTAGTATATATGTATGTGTTGCAGGTAATTTATATATTATTATTAAAAAGACTAAAATGTATCGGTTGACATTATTATAATATTTATTAAGACTATCTAGGAAGACAAAAAAAAACAACTACTTTAATTATTCAAAACAGATCATTATATATTATTTTATACATGCATGTAAGATTATTTAGGAAGACCAAAAGATAACTCCTGTAATTACCTAGATGTAGTAGACATATGCAACTATATATTTGGGGAAAAATTATGGTAAAACTGAACCTTTTATGTTATATAGTAGTATAGATAATTTAATTAGTAAATATATGCAATAGTATATTTGGAATGAATATTACATGTCGAAACATAATTTTTTATATTATACAGTAGTATAGATAAAAAAATTAATTAATAAACATATGCAATGATGTATTTGAAAAAAAAAAGTACACAAAATTGAACTTTACCAATATGTAGTAGATTTTCCTACAAGTAACTTTTTAATAGTAAAAGTCAAATTGAAAGAGATTTTTTCAAATTTGATTTATAGTTGCACTAAATGCTTTTGGTAAGATTCATGATCTTACTATATATCAAATATATATTTAAGAAAGATACATTTAAACTTTTATTGCAGATGTACTTTATTACAATATATTAAAAATAATAGTTTTATATTTTCGAGAAACTACAAATATTCAAACAGTCTCCTGCACAAATTTTAGGTTTTTTCTAAGGGCACTACGTTTGTTACTTGGGGGCAGTCCAAGGAGGTGGAGATTTTGCTGGGGGGCACCCACAATTTGCTTGGGAGCAGCCCAAAAATTAGGGCAGAGGGAGGGCGGCAAGCGGAGGAGGGGTGGTCGGCGAGCTGGAAGCGACGGTGGCGTTGTCGGCGCCGATGAGGCGGGTCTTGGCGACGAGGCCGTCCTTGCGCTGCTGCAACTCGAGGCGGGTGGCGCTTCTCCTCGCGGCGGGTGGAGGCGGTGAGGACGGCGTAGAGGTCGCGGTTGCGACACTGGAGGAGGGACTCCCGGTCCTTGAGGGGACGCTCGAGGGTGCGGATGATGGAGACGTAGTCGAGGACCCGGTCCGGCTGCGGAGGATGGGGCTCGTCGGGATCGTCATCGGGGATGGCGGGGTCGTCGGGGCAGTACTCCTCACGGAGGAGGAGGAGAGGGGAGCGACGGCGACAACGGAGGAGGGGGGCGGGGGGAGGAGGTCGATGGCGTCGGAGGAGGAGCCTTCTAGAGGAGAGGAGGTCGATGGCGGGGGGAGGAGGTCGATCTTTGTCAACGCGGACTGCAGCTAGGTTGACAATCCTCCTTTATGTGAGGACTGCCACTAAGTTGCCAGTCCCATTTGCTGAAGAAAATTGTGCTGTTCTCAAGTAAAAAAATGGATGGCAAACTTATAATTTTTTTAAAACTATTTTGGGCTGCCCCCAAGTAAAAAGTATGGTACCCTTAGAAAAAACTAAAATTTAACTCTCTTATTGAACAAGTCCACCTCACCCTTAAACCCACCCCCCTAGTGGTGGTGGTATCTTATTATTATTGGTTACTTATAAAGGCACTTCATTTTTGATCAGGGCTAGCCCGGATTGGGGCTAGCCCAGATTTTTTTGGGTTTTACTCAGGACATCCCATTTTTTTGATTTAGGGCTGTCCCAAAGTAAAATTTCCCCAAACCCAAATTTTTCTCTCATTTGTAAAAATTTTTCTCTCTCTTCCTAAACCCTAACTCCTCTCTTCTTCTTCTTCCTCTTCTCCTCCACCATTTCTCCATCCCCAAGCAAGAAGTTAATTTAAAAATTTCTAGAAATTTCTTCCCCATAGAAATTTTCTCTTCTTCCTCTTCTCTTCCAAATTTCATTCTCAAGAAGATCGATGGCACCCAAATTCTTTTCCTATTTGTTTCCAAAACCCTAGAAATTAAATTAAAAAATTCAAGCATCCATTACATTGTTTATTTCAATTGTCTGTAGCCCATTTGAATTAAACTACATTCGGAGTGAAAAATTACCCAATTAAATTAAACACAAGTATGCACGAACGAGAAAACTCTGCGTCGACAAGGACTGCCCAATTTTCTGGCAGTCCTACAAACCGAATGGACTGCCAGAAAACTGGGCAGTCCTAAGTCACAGCATGTGAAACAAAGGACTGCCCATTTTTCTGGCAGTCCTTACTGTAATTAGGACTGCCAGAAAACTGGACAGTCCTACATACAGTAAGGACTGCCAGAAAAATGGACAGTCCTTTATTTCACATGCTGTGACTTAGGACTGTCCAGTTTTCTGGCAGTCCATTCGGTTTGTAGGACTGCCAGAAAATTGGGCAGTCCTTGAGGAAGAAGAAGAGGAAAAAAATAGAAAAAAAAGTGACTTTTATACCAAAGAGTGGGATAGCCCTGATCAATTTTTCAATGACAAACTTGTAAATAATATAAAGTTTAAAATGGGCTAGCCCTGATCAAAAAGTGAAGTGTCTTTATAACAAACCTTATTATTTTAAGCAAAGAAAAAAAAACGAAAAACTTCCCGTAGGGGGTAAAGTGCATTTAAACCGTCCTTAGAGTTGCCTCGTTTGCAAAATAAGACCTTTTAGAAAGCTTAAGCAGTTTGCACCTCCCGCAAAACCGTTTTTGCTCGGAATGCCCCTTTCTGTCAAAATGACGTTAGAACAGCCGTTAGAGCCCATATTTTGGATTAAAAAAAAGTGCACTTTCCAAAATACCCCTAATGCTAATGGTTACATTGTGGCTGCTGCTCTCTTTCATTCTCTCTATAAGAATGTTTGTTTGAAACATAAAACCTAAGCTTTGTATTTTCTATTTTTGACCGGTTGGTTGAAGGAAAAATAATATTTAATTTTTTTATATTCTTTTTTTTTTTTTACTTATTTGCTCTCATTTAATGTATTGAAGCTTTTTCTTACCTACGATCTCAAATCCAACTGCAAATTTTTTTATATTACCTTTTTTTTTTTTACTTATTTGCTCTCATGTAATGTTTGAAGCTTTTTTTTACTTATTCCTTTTTCTTTCTCAAGACGTCCAAATAGAAATTATGGCAGAACAATTTATTGCTATTGTGGATTAATTAGCCAATTGAAAATAAATTTAATATTAGTTACAGTATTATTACGTCCAAATAGAAATTATGGAAGAACAATTTATTTTTGGATTTTTGACACGTTTAGTAATATTTAGGTTATTTGTTTAAGTAATACATGTGATAAAAATAAATTTGTACCAAGATTTGTAATTTCAGTTAGAATTAATAAATAAATAATTACGATAATAGTCATGACTAATAAATTATTAAGTAAGACTATAATAATTATTACTAAATGATTAATTAAAATTATTATAATATATAAATTATTAACTATAATTATAATTATGATTAAATTATTATTAATTAATATTATAATAAAATTGTAATTAATAAATTATTAACTATGATTATAATTATTAATTAAGATTATAATTATTATAAAATATTAAATAATATAATATTAGTTACAGTTATCTAGCTCCAAATACGGTTTACAAAACATGGCCTAAGTTAAATGGCTGGATAGTTCAGGACTAACCGGACATTTGTTAAAAGAATTTTTTTCCAGAAAAAATTTAAGATGAAAACCTACTATTGAGATTATAAACATTTATTTTCGAAAATGACGTCAAGCATGCGAATTCTATCTTTTTAGGAACGGGAGGTTATTTTAATAATCTTTTTAATATTTTGTTTTTTGTTTCCATTTTTTAGTTCTTATTTCATATTTATTTTCATCTTTTTAATAATCTTTTCTAGTTTTTTAAGAGTGACTTTTATTTTCAAATTTGTATAGTTTTTGTTTTTGTCTTTTTTCATTGTTTAAGATTTATCCTCATTTTTTGGTTTTTTGGAATATTTTTTCTATTTTTTATTTTTTCCATATTTTAATAGTACTTTTTTTTTGTTTTTTATTTGGTATTTTTTTTCCCAGTTTTTCATCATTTCTATTTTTTAAGAATTGATTTTTTTTTTTTGTATTTATCAGTTTTGTTTTTCCCAAAAATATTTATATATTTGTTAAATAAAAAATAATTTATGACAAAATAATTTTAAATAATATTTATCCACTTTTTTGACGGAACTAACCGTTTTTAACAAGTTAATATTAATTAAAATAATTTTAAAAAATAATTTTACTAGCAAAGACCATTTTTCCTTTGTTAATATTTATCCACTTTTTAACAAGTATTTTTGCTTAACCGTTTTTAACAAAATAATTTTAGAACTAACCGTTTTTAACAAGATAATATTAGATAGTCCAGAGGTAAAATGGTCAACACAATCCCATTTTAACTCCCGTTAACAGAAAAGTTAGTTTAGGGGATGATTTGAGCATTTTCGTAACCTTTTGGATTTTTCAGATCAGATCAGAAAGTTTTTAATTGCGTTTTCGTAACATCTTAGGAGGGTTTAAATGCACTTTACCCTCCCGTAGGTCAATCCTACTAATATCCTACTGGTGCTCTTATTTCTTTCTTTCTTTTTCTCTCTCTTCTTTCGTTTTGTGGTGGTTTAGTTTCTCCATTATTGAAGAAGCCCCCACCAAACGCATCGCGACCATTCAGAAAAAGGTTCGTTCTTTCTCCAATCTCGTCATCGTCCGATCCATCCTTTCTCCTTCTTTCAGCGATATGATATGTCGAGACTTGTGCTAAAGGGTGCCCTAAATTCTACCGATTTTTATGTTGTCAATAGCAGTAATAAAACGTTGTTCTGCTGCTGTAGGTCTGATTTTGGCGATTCAGCAGTTAATACTTCGGAAGTGATGTTTATTTTTAAATTAGGGTTTCTGGTTAGCAGATGGTACGAGTGAATGGGAGAACCAATTTAGATTTTTCTGTTATTATTTTGGTTTAGAGATCGGCGGATTTCTCTTTCTTTATCTCCTTCTCTGCGCCTCGGACATCTATAGTAGTTAGATTGCATATTGTTAAATGTCCTTAACCTTGACCTCTATACACCAATTTGATTGATGCGGGAAGAAGACCCCGGGGGACAAACTTGGTGCGGAACCATTAAACAATATGTGAACAATCAACTAATATAAATTTATTACAAAAATTATAATATAAATGCAAAACATAACAATCTACTTATAATTAATGGGATTACCCGGTTTGTAATGGCATGTTGGAGACATTTTAAGCTTGGATCTCGATGCTGGACTTTTGTACTCGAGACCCAACTAGACATCAACATCGGAGGCCGACAAGGAGATAAGATAAGAGTTATCCACTTTAAGCATCACAACCTTACAAACTCAAAAATAGATTTCTCAGATAACTTAAAACCATAATTGATAAAATAGATACAAGATGACCTCTATCTAAAATAACTAAAATATAAGAGAAAATCTAAATTGGTTATCCATCATAAACAGCTCCGAGGAGGGAGATCGCAACGTGAGTGAAGGTGTGAGCATATGCTCAAGAAAAATGATTGATGGCGACAGAAGCAAGAGGAGGTTATGTTATTGAGTTGATGGTTTTTGAACATGAGGAGGATTGTAAGATAAGGTTCACGATCTTTAAAATTTAAATTTTTTTATGTCTTTTTATTGCAAGTAGCGTTGTTACTTCATGATTTTTATCTTAAAATCCAAGAAGTTTCGTGGTTTCATCTGTATCATGCATATGAATTTTTCTTCTGGGAGAGGGGGCACTCCAATGTGAAACATTTTTCTTCGGGGAGAGAGACTATTTCACCAAATGAGTCACCTGTCTCTGACATATTCACACCTAGCTATTTCCTATGAAGTGACAATGAAACACATAAGTAAAGATCCAACCATTGACCGATTTGATCTGATGTATTCGTTCGTAAAGCTATTTACTGTTATTGCCGGGAATGCCGGGGCACGCTATTCGATGGAAAATACAGAAACTGAAACAGTTGTAAAGACAACGTTTCAAATGCAATTCCTTAAAGAAGGTTTTGCAACAGAGATCCAGAAGGATTCTGCAAATTACGAGATCTAAAAAGATATCGTAATACACGAATAATCTAAAGAGATTTTCGTGATCGTAGCAAACTGGCAGTAGTGCCTTCTAAAAAGAAGATACTGACAGAACTGCTAAAGGCAACAGAAGGATGACAGGCGAGAGATGGAAATGCTGGGGTGAATTATCACCGTTGCTCAAAGCTTTATTCGCCCTCTGCGAACAGCTTCCAGGAACCAGCAAGGTTGACGGAAAACCTTGGAACACTCCTGCTCTTCTGACTCCTCGGAAGACGGCGAACTCCTCTGGCAATGGCTCTACTCTTCTCTCTCTGTTTGAAGTAACAGAATCCACACGTACTAAAAAGTACTAGTGTTTGTGTTAAAGAACACGCTCACTACTCTGTTGTGTTAAAGAACACTTAGAGTTTTTCTCCCTGGAATTCTGATTACTACTACTACACTCAGAGAGAGGAGAGAACCTGCATATATAGCCCACGGGGCGGTTGTCAAGCAGTTGCCTGAACTTCAGGGTAGTGGCAGAACCACTCCTGAACGTGCAGCAACTGCTGCAACCGTTCCCGCTCTAATATGCAGCCAGCCATACGCACACTACGCACTCTACGCACACTGCGTACGCTGCGCACACTGCGCACTCTACGCACGCTGCGTACGCTGCGCACACTGGGCGTACTGAGCTGCGTAACTGGGCCAGCGTAACTGGGCTCGCGTAACGGGCCCCGCAAGTGGCTCGCGCAACGAGCGTAACTTAAGCACACTATGCGCCTAGCGACGATGCTGACGTGCTAAGTGCAAAGTGCGCCAACAAAACGCCACATTACGCCTCATGAGCCCTTAAGCCCGAGTCCGAGTCCGAGTCCGAGTCCGAGTCGCTAAGCTCCTACGGAGCTTAGCTCCATGGAAATAAATTTCCAAGAGCAAAAAGCTTACAGCTTCTTAATTGTTGATTAAGCCTTTATACCATTAATAATTAATTCCACATGGCACACACCCATGTGCACTACATGTGCATCTCCATAAAGAGAATAGACTCATATATGTAGAGATACACATTCCTTTCTAGCCGATGTGGGACTAAAAACCAAAACAAAAGGCTACAAACCCAACATTTACTTGATAAAGCATCCATGTAACACCTCTAAGGGGAGCAAATAATCAATTTTGACAGAACTTAGTGTCGAGTGTCGACATCTTTCAATATGATCTCATCTGTGATTCGGAAGGGAAGAACTTCCATCAATATCTCAGTTTCAATTTAAACCTATATATGGGTTTGATTCACACTCCATGTTGTAAGAGCATTGCCTTTGTAGTAGTTGTACTCATATTACATAGAAACTATGTTGTTCTGGGCGCTAGGCGAGGCGAGACGAGACGTAGGCCTCCCGCCTCGCGTAGGCGTCGCCAAGGAAGTTGGGTACTTCACTGCTGCGTATATAACCATCGCCACAACCTAGGGAAAATTACCCAGGTTGAGGCGGCACCTGCATGCCTAGGCACGCCTAATACGCCTAGGTGCGCCTAGGCGTCGCCTTTGACAACATAGCTTAGGATGAGGTGTTAGGTATGAGAGATTGATTAGAAATAAACTGTATGATAAGCTCATTAATTGTACTCTTCCTACCTTCACGTATAACTAGATTTAGCTTATCTCAAGTTTTCCCAATGAATATCACAGTTACCTGAATTGATTAAGATTATTATTGTGACTGTCTAGAGGGAGATCAAAAATAAATAATTAATGTGATTTCTCAAATATTCTTGTTTGGTTTAGCATCTATTTTTTTCTTCTTCAGTACATTAAAGTTTGACCATTAAAATTGAACTAGTATAATAGAGAATGGTATATTGGTTATTTTAATTGTTAGCTTCCATTTTATTTACTGACATCTTCCCTCAATCTTGAGGTTCCGCATGAGAAGTAATGAAGTATAATTATATTCACACTGTTTCTAATGCTTCAATCATCCTCAAACCAGGTAGAAAGGATATTTCATTGAATGGCAGCCTTCCGAACTTTCTGGAATAGCCCTGTTGGCCCCAAAACAACTCATTTCTGGGGGCCTGTTGCTAACTGGGGATTTGTTGCTGCTGTATGATTCTAGACCTTGTTTGCTGTTACACTTTTAATCTACTGTTACAGTTTATCTTTCCTCCGCTAGTAAGATAATAATTTCCTATTTTTGATATTCGTGTACTTCTAAAAGTTTTTCTGGACAACTTCTAAATAAAAGTTACTTGATAATGAAAAGTATGTTATGTTACACAATGTTACCGTTCTTTCTGGTGATATATCATCTCTTCTGTATGTTCTCAAATAACAGAGCAGTCCAATTTTATCTTTCATTATTTGTGTGGGTGTCATGGGCATCAAATGCTTTATGAAGACAAACTTTGATAAAAGAACACATTCAAAGAATCAAAATTACAATGATTATGGACGTCCTCAGTCAGCATCTTTTCATCTTCTTACAATTTTGTATATAAATGGGACAGTTGGGCACAAGCTCTCAATGCCTTGGGTATTTCAGATACTTCAATTAATACTTTAACAACTAGGATATGAAAGAAGGTGCACATGACGTACAGATTAATGTTAGGACACCTCCATTGAAGTACCCATGCTTTGTAAACACAAAATAATCCACAAATCACATGTTAAACTGAAACTCTAACTGAGACCGTCAAGCTTAGTAAGCCTTAATTCTTGGAAAATGGCTATTTCTGAGAAATAGTTAATGTCCGAGAAACAATGTTTTTGAAACTGTCAAATGAAAAACTATGTTCTACTAGGGGAGGTTCTACTAAGACAAACATGGACTGAAATGTTAACAAGAATACGAGGTTATCTACCATACTGAGAAGGCCTTTAACATAGATGAATAGAGGATATTGATTGGTATAGACTACCCGAAAAAGTTAGGATAGAGGTTTTCTTGTTATTAGTTGTTTAGTGAAAAGTTACTCGTGTTTGAATTAATATCTGTTGCAGGAAGAATCTGGCAACATATCATATTTGCAAGATAGACCTCTTATGAATTTAAGTGTTCACATTATTGACATGTCGCAAAGGTATAAAAAAAGGCTCAATGTAACAATTCTAACCCTTAGAATATGAACTAACATACTAGGCAACTTCTACTTCTTGGCACCGAGATAAAATCAAATATCTATGAAGTATGAACTGGGTTAGTTAATTAAAGCCTTATACAGATAAATTGTTGTATGTGTGTGTATTCAAAGCAAAATGTCTAAGATTCGTGATTTTTGTTTATGTTGGAAGTACATAAAAAAATACTGCAAAAATGGAATATGCATGCCTACATAATCACCATACTGTAGCATTACTGGCAACATGGTAGCTACTCTGTCTGAATAAATAAATTGTCATCAAGGTAGCGACAATTGTGTTTATCATCATGGTAACAGCAATTTTGTTTATCATATTAATAATTAAATCCATGATGAATTATGAAATAAGATGGGGAAAAGATGAAATACGCGAATGGTATAAAGAGAGAACTTACAATTTTCCAAGTAGGTTTTACTATCGAAGTTTACGATTTAGACATGATGAAATACAATGGAGGATAAGAAAATATGAGAATGCAGAGAATTAACTCAGAGAAATATAAGGGGCAGGTTAATATTTCAGATACCGTTTTTGCACAAACAAGGAAGAAAAGACTAGCAAATGGAATTGTCAATGACTGTTTCGATGTTTGTGCTTTTTATGTTACATTGTTAACAAACAAATTAATCGACGTCTTAATTTGCTCTAGGAGAGAAAAGTAGGTGCTATAGTATTTTATGCCAATATTTGGAGATAGAAGTTACCGGTGGCTACAGTTGGAGGAAACCCTTATTTCACTTGATGATATATATATATATATATATATATATATATATATATATATATATATATATATTTTTATATATATATATATATATATATATATATATATATATATATATATATCAAGTGCAGACTCCGGGAGTGCAAAACAAATGGTATTTAGAATATAGGGTGAGTTTTATGTCTTACAGCGTTACCTTAAAGGTTACACGATTAGTAGAAACGTGCTATTCTTCATAGAGCTACAAAGCTAGCTTCATAGCCACCTTTAGAGCATCGGCGCCGTTATAAATGAATGATTAATAACATGTATGCAAGAATGATTAGTAACAGCTACCAAGTACCATATGCTATAAAATTTACAGATAACTATATAAGTAGCTTGCTCTATACAAGTTTTTTTTTATTTTTTTTATTTTTCTACTTGAAAAGGGCGCTATGTTATAAGTATTGCTCTCTCAAATCTTCCTTACAGGAAAATATATTCATGGAGAGTTTCAGAAATCTAAGCGCAATGTTGAAGAACTAAATTAAGCAAAGTCTTGTGTGAAAATGAAAATATAAGTATATAACAGCTTTTTACCGTTGGCATCTTCTACTTTTTATGCTTGGTTTTGTGTAAATTTTAAAAAAGTGAAACGGTATAGTCTCGCATAAGAAAGGATATATTATTGAGAAATTGCCTTCACACTTGTATCACACATGTATCATGCATGTTTATGTGGGACCTACTTGCAAAAGATTATTTCAAGGAGACCTTACTCTCATATTCATATCCTATTGTCTGTTTGTTTGATTTATGTTAATTTGAATTATTACTATTTGGATATCATTTTTCTTTAAATAATGCCACAGTTGTTAATGTCATTTAAAAAGCCGACAGGTTTTTGTTGTAAATATACCATGCAAGATAAAAAAAAAAAGAAAATTTCAAGGTAAACTCAATGAAAGCTGGAAACTGATTTACAGAGCTGAATTATAGAACTTCTTCATGCAATTCTTGATAACTATTGGAGTGTAGCCATATAATTTTTGACCTTGCTTTGTATGGTTTTACTTATTTTTGAACTTGTTCTTAGTTCTACTATATCATTGCGGTGCAGCCATCTAATTTCTTCAATTATGAATTTTTCTCAGGGCTTGGTAGATATGCAGAAACCTCCGGAAATGATATCTGGCAATATGACTGCAGGTTAGGAATAACACTTTCAGAAATTTGTGAAATACTAACGAATTGTTACTCAACATTTATTCATCTCTCCCTCATATGTGATGCTGCAGCCATGTGCGTGTATTCGGGACTCTTCATGAGGTTTGCATGGATGGTCCAGCCAAGAAATTATCTGCTTCTAGGATGCCATGCCTCTAATGAAACTGTCCAACTCTATCAGTTTTCTCGTTGGGCCAAATCCCAAGGGTAAGTATATTCTTCATGTAAAACTTTCATGAGATTTTAATTGTATAAATATCTTAAATGATACTGATTTCTACTCATAGTTAGGGAGTTAATGTACTTTATATAGTTTAGAAATATTATTATAATGCTCGTGCCATCTAAATAAAAACTGTTCGAGACTTTTTTTAGTGTTATGTAATCAGTCTAGCAGCTCACATTGGTACGTTATGATTTTTCTAGAAAAATGTCATTGGCATTGTAGCTACTGGTGTTTATAATATGAAATAGAAGTATATAAAGCTCTATACTATGTGCTTGATATGGAAAATGATGATACCTAGACAAACTGAAGGATACATTAAGAAAAAAAATAACAATGCAGGTTCAGCAACAGTTGAAACAAGAGTAGAAGGTGAAGATAATACTATTAAATCAGTTGTGTTCTCTCATGGTCCATGTGGAACATTATATGAGTATTAAATTTAATTAAGCAGAATCCTTTTGTTGATCGGAGGAATAGCTCAGAAAAGGGTAGATACAGGCCTAATAAGGAATTCATAGGATCTCAGAGAACCTAGATTTGTAGAACAAGGCATATGAAGAGCAATAGGGTGATCAAGTAAAGGTGTAAAGGTTTTTATAGATTTCTACCAGGGTTTAGGAAGGACGGAAGGAGTATATATTCATACTGAAGAGTGTAGGAAGGAGTATACATTCATACTTAACTCCAAACCACCAAGAAACTCCATATTTAGGGTTATTTACACTAACTACCCCTATGTTTTTGGTTTATAACACGGGATACCCCTACTTTTAAACTATTTACACTGACCACCCCTACTCTTTTGGTTTATTACACGGGGTACCCCTACTTTAAGATAAAAATAAAAAAAATGTAACACTAACTACCCCTATTTTTATTTTATTTTTATAAAGGGAGGGGTGGTTAGTGTAATTTGTTTAAAAGCAGGGTACCCCTTGTTATAAACCAAAAACATAGGGGTGGTTAGTGTAAATAACCCCCATATTTATTTTCCGGAGTTTTAGGTTAGTTCCAGATAATAGTTGGTCATTTAGCATGCAACAAAGAATCTACTCAAAACATGATTCAGGGATTATAGAACAACTACCACCACCACTAGTAAGCCTTAATTTCAAACCTTATGATACTTGAATCTCTTTTGTCCATTCTACTCAGGGTGTCACCTCCACCACTACTAGTAAGCCTTTATTTCAAACCTTTTGATACATGATTCTCTTTTGTATGTTCTACTCAGGTGTCACACTGTCACCTGGTTGGTGCGGTGTTAAGGCTTGACGTTTACATCCCGGAGGATGCATATTTTAGTCACTGTAGCAGTCTCACCACAAAAGGAGGACAAGGCTTGCTTATATATCGGCTCTCCCTGAACCTTGTGTTAGAGGGAGGCTCCATTGCCCATTCATCCATTTAAAATTTTCCTTTTATATTCACATTTTTGTAAGCATGTAGAGTTGATAGATTTTCTGTCAATTATTCTCCACCTTCATGAATATTCCAGTATATAGTGCCCCCCTCTGAAGCACACCACTTCAACCATCTGCATGAATTTTATGAAAGACATCTTTTTCGATACCATCTTTATGACGAGTGTTTGACCACAAGTACATGAAATATTGGTTTAGCGCGCCTGAATGGATTTAACTCTGAAAAGTTGCAGGTTCTATCCTGAGGAAACAAATATTACAGTATCGAGTTGTATTTGCCTCCTTTTTTTTTTTTTTTCTGTATTCAAAATGACTAAACTTATGGCTTTCTTCTCCACAGGTATTTGGGGGGGAAGAAAGAGCTAGAGGTGCAGCAGTAACATGTATTCTTGTGTTTTCTCAATAAAATGCTCATGTATGTAACTGGGCTTTTTTTCTGATGGTCCGACAGAAACAGTCATTTATGTAAAAACCGCATTTGGATCTCTGTTGTGCTGAAATGTTCTGATTCATTAGGACCCAAAAAAAAAAAAAAAAAAAACCTTTTCTTGTTTGACTAGTTGGTTCTTTTTTTCCCTTCTTTTCGGGGTCTCGAGATGAGCAGCAGTGTCTCAATTGCTAAGTTGTGACACTATATCCGTTGAAGAATATGGGCAACAGTTTCCTATGATTCATCTGCGGTCTGCAGCACGTACATTCGTATGTTGTAGTAATTGCTTGCAAGTAATTACTAAGTTGTTTGATACAAGCCCGTTCTTGCAAGTAATTACTTAAGTTGTTTGATGACATCTGATGGCTTACAAGTCTTGCTTACCAATTACAAACAAACTATCCAAGAATAAAAAATGCTCATCTGATGCCAAAAGAGTTAACTACATACTATCATATTTCCCTTGTCTTACTTTTTCTATGGTCTGCAGCATGTACATTCTTATGTTGTAGTTTCCCAATGAATATGTTAGCAATTATTTTGTAGAAGAAATTTGAATTCCTTAAGTTAGCAACTCTAAGAAAGATGGAGGAATTCTTGAGCTTATCAAAGATGGCTGTATCTGTTTCATTCTTCATTGTATTTCCGTGCTTCTTCTTGGAGCTCATCACAGCTTTTAAATACGTAGAACGGCATTATGTTTAATCTATGGAAAATGAAGACCGAACACACTGTCTTGAGTTTAGATGTAACATAATAGATAGTTATAGTAATAACCAAAAGCTAACAAAATACTTGGAGAAAACGTGAACAAATATATGCACAGCGTAATCTGCAATGGATATCATTGCCAACAGAATCTCTAATTGAGCTAATTATTGAAAAGGGAAATAATTCGAAATTAGAAGAAAACAGAAGCCCCAAGTGCTTCAATTTGGGCACAAGGCAATATCCAGAAGGACTCAAACCCTCCCTAAGCTGGATATCTTCAGAAAATAATCCAAACTTAGAGGAGAACACAAACCCTAAGTGCATCAATTTGGGCATAAAGAAATATCCAGAAGGACCCAATCCTAAGCTGGACATCTTCAGGATCCAAGCGTCAATTTTCGAATGTTTCCGGACCCAAAATGTAATTAAAAGAAAGTAATTCTCTATTTTGACGGGAAAACATAGCTGGAGATGAAATCCCTGCAAGTATTTATTTAATTAATTAATTTATTCATAGCAGGTGAACAAGATTGTCGAGTTTATTCAATAAGCCCAGTTCTTTAATATGGAACGGAGGTCCAAAAATATATGTATTTTATTTTTGCAATAATGTCAGAAATTCTATTGCTATAATAAAATATTGTGCTGGAGTATATAATATTTTCGAAAACATGGAATCTATGTGACACACATTCATGATTTTTAATATTTGGTGTGAGCTTGCTGGAGCTAATGATATGTCATGGTTCCAGTCCAGAGTGCAGTAACCGGGCGTATCCAGAATTTCTTCACATAACCGATGGACTCGGCCAACTCTTGACAGAGGCAATATTGCAGATGTTGTCAATGCATGGCTGGAAACCAAGGAATATAGTGCTTACGATGTCTGGTGGTATGCTAATTAGTATATATATATATATATATATATATATATATATATATATATATATATATATATATATATATAGCTACAAAGTGCACAGCGACATCAGGTTCAGAGAACAGGATTTGGAGGTTGCGCAATATTGGACTTTTTGAGAATTACTAATTTTTGCAATATAATTTTTGAGAATTACTAATATAGCTCTGTTGTGCTTGCGAATGAAAAATTACATAACGCTTCAATTATACAAATAAAGCCCCCCTTCAACCGACACCACAATCACAAAAATGCTAACTCCACTCTACTAGAACCAAATCATGGCAGATACTCCAAATCATCTGTTATTCCCACCTGCAATGAAGATCATTAAACATGAAAACCTCATAAATGATCCACGCAATTTATCAGAGAAAATATTGATCAAATTGTTAAGTCATTTCAATTTTTCTTTGTTGACGATATATTGTTGCCTAAAGTAGCAAATTTCAAAATATAGCATACTGAATCAACTTCTGATATCTATATATGCTGGCTACAAATAGAACAATTCATGTAAGAATATTTAGAAGTTCAATCAAGGATTCCAGTGCAAGAAATAGGGCCTTACCCAATTCGTAAAATGTGATTCCAAAGCTTTCTTATAAAGATGATTGAAATCTCAAAAGGTAGAGATACAGGAACCATGCCGCATTTAAAAAGTACAAGCATATAAAAGACTATTATTGAGAAAAAAAAATCTGAGACCTAAATATATGCCTACAGAACCACAATGGAACTCATGATAAATGGTATTGTCACAAATTCGAAAAAAATATGCAAATATCACAGATGGGATATCAATTAGTATGCAGGGAAAGCTAGAACCAGTGTATTTAGTATGGACACATGAACAGTTAGAGAAACACCTGTCCATCTGTTGGCTGCTGAATGGTTAACGTCAATTGCATTTTCTGCCATGCGATAGAAAATCAGATTGCTACTTGAAGTGCTAATCAAACTCATAAATACTATTTTGCACTTGTAAATCACTATACAGTAGAAACTCTATAAAATAATACACTTGGGACCACCAAAATTTATTAATTAAAAGAGTTATTAATTAATCGATAAATTAATAATTATTAATTTATATATTAATTAATATTTTATTAATTTATAGTAAAATACTTACGTAGTTTACAAACACCTTTCAAGCTTCCACTTAATTATTGTATACAATGCATGTGTATATCAAATGAAGGGCCCAATTTGAAAGAAACCTTCAATCTCCCACCTTATTATGCTTCTTGTGTTCAGTGTATCACTTTATGGACATTAAAAATATTTTCTATATAGTAGTTTACAAACACCTTTCAAGCTTCCACTTAATTATTGTATACAATGCATGTGTATATCAAATGAAGGGCCCAATTTGAAAGAAACCTTCAATCTCCCACCTTATTATGCTTCTTGTGTTCAGTGTATCACTTTATGGACATTAAAAATATTTTCTATAATTAATTCTTGTGTTCAGTGTAATATGCTATATATAAGGAATTATTAATTTATATTTTATATGGGGTCTGAAGAAATTATCAAAAATGTATTATCTTATAATTTTAGCGAATTATTAATTTAGCACCCTATCCCCGAGTCGGGACCGGCCAAAAATATTATCTTAGAGAGTTTATTAAATAATCGAGTATTAATTTATAGAGTTTCTACTGTACTTCGGAATGGATTAACAAGTTGCAGGCAAACCAACAGAGGAGACTGATTAGATATGCTTGATATAAATGCATGCCAAATTACGAGCAAACCAAATCGCCAACAAAACATGGTAACTGTTCTTGCAATAGAAAAAATAGATATGTTCTTACTCGTTGCTTCAAAGGGGACATTGTCAGCATAACAAACCAATTCTTCCTAATAGTCTTAGCAAAAAACGGGGAAAAGAAGTAGACAGTAACCTTCAACTTTTTATGATGCGACTCTACAGTCTTCAACTCCTGTAAAGCAGCCTCTCTCTCATCCTATTTATCACCAAGATGTTGAATGTGGTAGCTCATAAATATGTACAGCAAATCTCAAAGGAGTCAACAATCACTCTATGGTAAGTAAACATTAATATCCCTTATATGGATAAGAGTCACATCTGCTATGGTATAATGAAGGATTTGCCTTGGTTCTTTGATTAAGCCAGTGCCTTCAACCTACTGTGTTAAAAAAAAGAAAAATGAAAACTTTACAGTCTCTCATAAACCTGTTAACCCTCGATAGCAAAGGATTGGAACTTATACTTCTTCTGCATAAATGGCATAAGCATAGCCTTGCTAAGAATTCAAGGATAACATAAGCATGAGGTGATAGATCAACTGGGGTAGGGTAGCGTAAACAACTTACAGATTCCTCCCTGCCTTTCTTCAAGTTGTCCCTTTGTTCAATTAGCTCAGAGAAACGCTTCCTGCTACTTGAAAGATCAGCATCCAGTTTGTTGTAAGCACTCCTCAACTGATTACAGAACCCATTTCCATAAAATGAACAACTTTCAAACAAATTAGCAATCACAACGACAACCTATAACTTTTAAATAGAAAATTATACCTGATTACCAGCACAACTAGGAAGACTCCAAAAATATACCTGAGAATACAAAAAAAAAAACTTAAATAGTACAACAGCATAACTAAACAAGAATCGTAAAGAAACGATAGTTGGTTAATGATATAGGTAGATATACAGTACTAGAACCAACGCTATACATCAAATGCTATACATCAAGATACAAAAAGAAGCAACAATGAAAACATAAACTCAAAGAAGTGCCTATTTTGTCTTTCAAAACAAGGTCATCGTCCACTAGACTTTGAACAACATCCTTCACTGATTGGCTAATTACACCTCTTAGGACCCAGTTTCTCCAGCTCTTTAAGCTTATTAACAGTGAAAAACGTGAAAGGAATTAGATATAACAACTTGAATATTTATGTAAAATAAACATGGCACTAGAAAAAAAATGACAAACAAGCTAGTTTACCCTGAGCTGTAGGAAACATTCATAATAAATGTTGATTATATTAAATAACATGAACAATAAGAGAAGAAAGGCCTATGTAATTCTTTCCGCATGTTGAACATAGATATATAACCTTCATACCTCACCCTCTAGAATTTTGGTGTAGTGGCAACGACTTTAACTTGGTATTAGAGCAACCCAAGTTCAATCCCTATAGCATGCATTTTAAAGCAGATTTTACAGAAAAATTATACCACAACGTAAATCCAGTTTTCTGGCCAAGATGGGCCTTCGTCTTGCGAGGGAGTGTTGAATATAAATATATACCCTTATCCCTCCAACACAGGTGTAGTGGCATGGATTTTAGCACCGTACTTTGTACATATATTTATGCAATTACAACAAATAAATGCATTTACAATTCATAAACAACTTAAAAAAAGATGTGCAGCCAAAAGTATTATCCTTGCTTTTGTGACGAGGTCGCTACAAGGTAGATCAAGTGGGAACTAGGAAGCACGGACACTCCTAAAATCTCGTGTAGCACATGTATTGGACAGTCCAAAATACACTAGGACACACCTAAATAGGTGCCATGTCCGTGTCCTTACCGTGTCGTGTCCTATCCCTGTCCGTGCAACACAGACTGGAGTTGAAATTTCATACAGGAACCACAATCTGATCACCGACCTTGCTTGACATGGGTAAGTTCCTACTAGGGGGAAATCACTACATAGGGCCATATAACCATAAGATGTAACTAGAACTTACATGAAGTTACGTATGATTTCATTAGAACTGGTCTATAGTTCAGTTATAAGGCAATATTTTATTATCGGTTAGTCCAGCTAGCCCTTATCATTTTTTCACACACTGAAAGATTACACTTGTCATTGCCCATTGTCTTCCACACTGCCCATAGTAGTGCTACAAACTAGTTTCCCGATAGTTCCAGGAAGGAAGAGGCCGGCACGAACACGACAATGTAGGAGAAAGATAGCGCTAATAAGACTGGGTGCAGGTGTTAGCTACCTGCACTCTGTCATATTCTCGTTATCGTGTCATGATAGTGCTGCAAGTAGCTCAGTCATCGCCCGTGGTGCTGACTCGAGTTTTGCTATTTTTAAAGTTGGTTACTTACTTTCTATGTTCCTAGTTAGTTTCTAAAAATTGTTATTTTGCTTCCTCAAGTTACTAAAGCATGATTTGGGTGTGACTGCCTATATATACGCTTATTATTTTTATTGTAATCTTGGAACTTGTTATTTTGAAGTAATGGACATTAGAGTTTTTCTTGGATAGAGGAAATCCTACCTCCTCACCGAAAATCTATATTACTTTCCTTGTATTTCCTCTTGGGGATCCGTGTACTTTCATTGACAATCAATATCCATATATGGATCATCAGTATAAGGATTTTTCAGTTTTTATAATTTAAAGAGCAACGCAAGCACACACGCACACACAACATACAAACATAGAGCACATAGTACATTGATTTGCACCTAGTCGTATATAAAATCTAATGATATGTTACATTTATGTACATATGTGCATCTTCTTACTGCTACCAGAAGGTAATTATAGTAAGTAACAAGTAAAGTTGGCAAGACTGAATGAAAGAAAAACCATAGGAAACTTCGCTATCATGGAGTTTCATGCATGTGATAGATTGAGAATCTCACTGCAATCTTGATAGATTGAAAATCTCGTGAAAGAAGGGGTGTCGGTGGAGCGGGCAGGTGGTTTGATAATGAAAAACTGATAGCATAGTATATAGAAATAAAAGAGGATCCATCTACAATACCAAGTTTTAACATGAAAAAAGAGGCATACTATTCAAAACCAACATAAACAAATAATGATACACTCACAAGAAAGAAGTCTTGAGAATCATAAAAAATCTTCAGAATCTGCTCACGCTTCTCCTCCAATTAAAAGCCCCTTTGCCTAAGCATCGTAAAAGGTTACAAGTTAGAGTTCAATATAAATATGGCAATGTAAGATAGAGAAAGTTTAGCTGGAAAAGCGGAATTTAAATGATTATTTCTTTAATGGTACTGTCCAACTTGTACGGATACATGGTGGTTAAAGTTGAATTCCAGTTCAATTGTAATATGAGCTATAAAGAAAAGAACGTTCAACTGCAAAAGGTAACGGTGATTAACAATTACAAGTTTTCACATGCAAGAGCACATCCTTCAATCTCATTGTACAACAGCATAACTCAGAAGTCACAGCTTGTCTACAATTTTCCCTACCTAAAATGCTCTTCCTTCTTAAAGGGCATTGAAGAGAAATTTCGAAGATGTCACGAGGGAGCATACTTGCGTTAGGGAATGCATATAATTGAAGTCTACAAAATAGCTCAAATGAAAAAAAATGTATTTAGTATTTACACACAGACATTTTCAGGGATAACTCATGTAAGACTATTTCACCGACATCTCTAACAAAAATAGGGGGAATTTGGTTGTAGGCTCAAGCAACGATAAATTAGGGGCACAAAAATGGTTGTCAATGCAGATGCTATAAAGTCTCTATTGTATAAAAACTAGGAAACATGTAATAAACATTAGTATCACAAGCATTGGTAAAAAAAAATTCATGAAAGCCCACGGCCTCCGAATATGATTGACCGGGGCATAAAATTTTAAAAGATGAACTTACAGTTGTCCTTGTCGTCATCGTCATCAACCAAGCCTTCTCCCATCACAATGGGGTTGGCTATAGAGGAAAAGAAAACTCCATAAAAGATTTGACGAAGTTGAACTTACAATTGAGGATGATATTCTATTAAAGTGTTTTCCTTTCTAAAATACAGACAACCAGCTAAACACTAATGCAGGTATACTAAAAGAAAGTCAAAGTTTCAGCGTCAAGTTGTACATATTTAGCTGTTATCGTTTGGACTTAGGTCCAATTTCCTTGGCGTAAGGTTTGAGTGGGTTCAAATTGGTAGTCCAGGTATCCATCTGATCGGCCTAAAACATAGGTCTACCTAACATGCCATCTGATAGCTTCCTTGGCTTGCGCTTTGGCATCAGCATAGAGGGTTAACACCATGCTGACGGTCGGTTATAATACTTCCACTAATTCTTTTATGGGTCTCTTGTGCTCCATATCTAATAACCCCATTCTGGTGGGAGCAGCTTGGATGACGGTTTGGATGATGATGAACTGTAAGCTAGCAAGATCAATCCATATGACAATTTTGTAGGAAAATGCATGATATGTTTATGAATTTGACGACTATGAGTACACAAACCAGCAGGCTTTACATAAATGAATTTTAATCATTTTATGGTCTTCTCTCTAAATGTTCCATAGATAATTCATTTGAGTTCTATACTTCTATTCACCAATATTTTTCGCCTTTGCAGCAGCAGCAGCAGCAGCTAATTTGTTATTTGAACAAATTTGCTATGATTCCTAAATCTTTAGGTCATGGTTAGATCCTATGGCATTGATTTGAAACCCACATAAAAGAAAATATCACAAGAAACAACGATGATAAAGATTTACTGACAATCGTGACTAAACATATCAATGTATATGAATATGAACAAATTTATAGCATATTACGGTGAAATTCATGAAATTTCTCCAAAAACCCTAATTTTGGTACACAACACGGAAAGAGAGAATATCCGAAATTGGAAGCCCTAGTAATTCCAATTTGGAAAAAAAAAAAAAAAAGTCCAAAAAATTCCGATGGGAAGTCGGATGATAAGAAATTACCATTTCGAAACACCTTAACTTTGTGTATCCGTTCGATCTCGACAAAGCCGCTCGCGGAAAACTCGAGTAGTCAGGCTCGGCTTCATGGTCGGGCTCATGGGCAGCTCGACGCTGCTCGACGGCGGCGGACGGCTCGCCGGGGTAAGGCAGCAAGGGCGGAGTTAGGCGGAGGGAAAAGAGGAATGATCGAGGGGGGAAATGGAATTTGGAAAGGTACTGTAGCTTCCTAATTGGAAGCTTTTCAAATATTACAAAAACAAACCTATATTTGCACAATATTACAAAAACAGTCCTACATATGTGTAGGACTGCCAGGGTCCTGGCAGTCCTTCTTATGTGAAGGACTGCCACCTCTCTGGCAGTCCTAATTTGTTATACCTGAATGCAAAGTTTTAGTCAATACATTTAGTAAAGGTGTTTGATACTTATGGACACCAATTGCTGTACATAAGACTGTCTTGTTATTAACACAATTTTCTATTTATGAACACCAATCTTATGCACGGTCCTAATCTATGAAACCTATTTGCTTTATGATGTTGTCTAATTGTACTAACTTTTAAGTTCTATTGTAGGACTTAAGATCTTTCGATTTTATGGTACCGGCTCCAATTGCAGTCAATGTAGCCCATTTATTCTGAACCGATCTTTATTTTGAATCAAGCGAGGGTGCGGTACATTGGTGTCGAGAAGTTGGACGGGAAAATAACATAGTGCTAGTGATATCCAGATCGGCCCAAAATCGACCGGGACGACAAACTGTGGTGGTTGGCTGTGAAAGAGGTGGTGTGTTCAGAACGCACAAGAAAAACACAGTTATCCAAAGTAAAGTTCCAAAAAAAATGTTGGAACGAGAAAATGTGGTTGTCCATTCACGATACATATTAGAAACGAAGAAGAAGGAAAATGGACAGTAGAAGTGAAGAATGGTGTAACACCCACTTTTCTAAATTGAGGATAATTTTGAACTTTTGTAAAAAAATTATTATTTAATAATAGGATTTATGATTTATGGAAATTTTTAATTAATTTAATACTATTTAAAATTGGTGAATTATAATTTTGATGTGTTAGCTAGTGAATCCTAGAACTGTTGAGCCTAGAGATTAACCATGACCATGGGAACCTAACCATGTGATTAGAATGACTATTTACAACTTTTTAGGCTAAGGGTATTTTGGTCATTTTGTGACTTTTGAATTATTTAGGATTTTGATTAATTGGTGAATTTTAGATTATTTTAATAATATTTAAATTGATGTATTATAATTTTGGTCATTTTTCATATTTTAATATTTTGAGAAAATTTTATATTTTTAATATTATTTTTATTGGATTTGTTTAGTCGGGTTTGAGTTTCGTCTCGTTCCGACTTGTATTGTGACCCGGGTAGCTTAAACTCTAGATGGGATCCAATATTAAGTTAAGCATAGCTCACAAGACCCAACATTTAAGTTAGTTAATTAAACTAATTTTTATCATGTTAGAATGGTTAAGTTAGAGACTCAAAACTAGATCATTTTGACCCCAAACTTGAACCTAGTCTAGACTTAACCATATTAGACTAGAGAGGGGCAATTAGGACATTTTCCATTAGCCCTAATGGACACTTTATGGCAGCCACCTTTAGGAGAGAATGATTCATTTCATTCATTACAATCTTGCCTCTTTTATTTTTCTTTTGTTCTTCCCCAATTTTAGAGAGCCTTCCCATTGATTTGATCTCCAAATCAAATCATTCCTTCACCAAACCTTCCCTCAATCATTCCCATTCTCCAAGGGAAGGGTGCTACCAAGGATTGGAAGAGGAGTGCAAGGAGGAGTGTCCACTTTGAGGGATCTTCGTATCGGAGCCGTGTCCTAAAGGATTTCATTGGGATTCCACTCCCAATAGGTAAAATCCATCCTCTAAACCGATTTCTTTTGCATATAAATTAGTTTTGAATCCGTAGGATCCATCCTCATGCATGTGTCCCATTTAGATTCAAATTTGAGGCCATTTGGAGCTCTCTTGAGAATTTTAGATATGTGTCTTGTGTCCTACTTGATAGATCCCAAATTAGGACACCCTATATGTATGTATGTATGATAATAGTTTAAATAGATATTTAAATTCAGTTTTATAATGGTTAGAGAGTGGATTGATCTTAGTTTGGATGGTTAGAATGAGTTTCATTTGGATAGCTATGTTTGTATCCAAGTATCTTGGCCTATATGTGTTCTTTTGTCAAATTCGTCATAATATTCATCCACGTTTTTATTAACCAAAGCAACTTAGAAATGTCATAACTTTTAACTTAGAACTCCGATTTATCTTCCGTTTTTTTAAAAGAACCGTATCGAAGTTAGCTTTCCAAATATATATTTTAATAAGCCAAATTCCTTCTGTAACTTTCTGTAGAATTACTTGAGTGTCAGTTGTACGAAAGACGAACGTGTTTCGGTATTTTTGCGATTTCGGGAGCTTCCGGACACGAAAATGCGATCCGTTTAAAGTTTCGGAAAGCTAACACAAAGGGCTACGACATACTTTAATCTTAGAATTTAGTGAATGCCCAATTGGTACAGTATTGGTTTTAAGTAGAAGAGTGACTATACGATATATGCATTTTCTGTAACCTATGAGCCTATGTAGTATGGGTATTAAATGAATATAGAGTATGTAATACATGATATGTTAGATGAATGAAATGATATATATATATATATATATATATATATATATATATATATATATATATATATATATATATATATATTCTCTTTACATTAATGTATATATATGGTTGAATGCAAGCATGTAGGAATGTAATTAATATAATGTATGTAAGCAATGCATAAATGCATGAATGAAAGAATGATATACAATGTATGCATAAAAGTATATAATGAATGCTAGATATGAATGCAAGGTATACATGTAATGATAGATATGAATGCATAATATATAAATAATATAATATAATATATAATGATAGCATGTATGGTAATGTAGAATATATGATGCAAGCATGTATATGTCCACTGTTTTTCCTTTTCCTAACCTTTCCATTTCAGTTTTTTTTCTTTTTTTTTCTCTTCTATTTTTACATGTTATATACAATGTATATAATGTATAGATGCATGTAAGTATGTAATATGCATGAATGAATGTCATATATGAATGAATGAATCAATCAAAGGTATAAGTAAAATATAATGCATTGTAATGAATGTTAACATATATAATATATAAAAGTATGTATGTAAATGTGCATGAATGTATATATCTATGTAACTATGTAAATATGCATGATGTAACATATGCCTATATATATAAATATGTATGTAATATGGATATGCATGTATGTATGATGGTATGTATTTATATATATTATCTATTTTATATTATGCATTGTTGTGGTTCACATTGTCTTGTGATTGTGTGAGTGCTAGCCTAGGCTTGGTTAGGCCTAGTGAGACTTGTTAGACTTGTTTGACTTAGGTTTGACCTAGTTTGACTTTTAGGGTTGACTAGAGTTGACCAAGCGTTGACCTTAGTCTAGATTGACCTAGATTCATATAGAATGTATTGAATTGCATCTTATTATCATTTTAGACATATTGTGACTTGTGCTGTTCTATAGGAGACAGACACCACTCCTCGGACAGTAGATATTCTTCAGATACTCATGATACAGGCGAGTACATTCTCTGATAGTTCTCTCATTTATTTGTCCATTACTGTACTTCAGTTCTAGTTAGTTGTATTGCGATTCTCTATTACAACACGTATGGATATTCTGGATTCATGTATACGACACACATTTATTATCTGGCCTCTATTACTGGAATCATTCTGGAATCACTTACTGGTATCATTATATTCTGGCTGGACTCATCTTGAATCATTGTGTCGGATTTCTGGATTCACTTGCTGGAAGAGAAAATACTAGAGTAAGACATGTAGACATACCCCATTTCTGGAATCATCCTTTGCTGGAATCAAACTGGAATGATAGCCATCTCACACCCGGCCAGGTGTGTGATGTGTCGGATTACCTATAGTCGTTTACATGTCGATCTCGGTATTTTAAAACACACTGCTAGAGTATAGGCTGGACTCACCCTGGAATCATTGATCACTATAACTGGAATCGTCCCTTACTGGATTCATCTTGTATTAGATTCATCTTGTACTGGACTTACATTGGAGTTACACTTATCTACATTACTGTCTGGACTTTATATCATATTACCCTGGTTCAGCTAGTTCTATTTTTACAGTCTTTATTGCTATGATTCTTCTCTTGTTTAGTTATTTACTTTCCTTGCACTTTATCTGTCTTTCTTACCATTACCTGAATATAAACTGCCATATTCATCAATACAACTGTCTATAACTGCTTTATAGTTCTCTGTCATTTACTTGGGTTTTCTAGATGAGATGTACTCGTTCCTGTCCTGACTGGACCTGTTGATAAATTTTACAGATAGCTTGGAGGTTGCCTGCTAGCCTAGAGGAGACACAGTAGAGGTTGTATAGATAGTTATTTTAGTTGTCTTGAGTTGTATTTACTTTATGGATTACTGTATTTGAACTTTGAGATGTTTTCTGGGTTTGTGTATCTTAGACACTTAGACTTCTATCTGCGGTATCTCTTTGTGGATTTCATATTTTATCTATCTCTTATCATGCTCTACCTTAGATGTGATTGAGACTGTATTTGCTATGTCACCTCCATTCGGAGTGTATATACTGTACATGTACCTTTATATCGTTAGATGTTTGTCCTAGTACAACGTTCTACCGCCGACACTGCGGCGTAGGCTGGACGTACCCACTTCTCGTGCCCTTACTCTAGGGTGCGGGTCGTGACACGTTTTTAGTGGTGGCCCATGTAGGTCGAGTTTGTGTAGTGGTATTCGAACTAGAGTACCACTACAGCCTGCAGTAGGATTATAATATATTTTTGAAGGTACTCTATCACAGTTAGGATCCCTTGAGAGATTCCTGGAATGACCCTTGAGAATCTCATTATAAAATATCTCGAAATTTGATTCTAATAGTTTATATTTATCTTTCTTGGTTAGTTAATGTATTTGATTTTTGGGTATCCATTGTTGATTTAATTTAATTTTTGTCAAATAAAATTATATGGGCTAGGTCATCTAAGTTATAGAATCTAGTCTTCTATAGTCACATTAGCCAGCATGGTGAGGACATATAATCTGACTTTGGATATATTTCTCGGGTGTGGGAATTTAAGGTTTTCGCAGCCAAGCTAGCGGCATCGCAAAAATTTTAAATACCATGATTCTAGAAGTATGTGCCTAAGTCGAGGACTTTGTGATTATTGTAGCCTTGCTTACTAGTATGACGAAGATTTATAGTACCATAATTTTGGATAGACGCATATGATTATCAGATTGTACCTTAAATGTTCTTAAACATGTTTTCTCTACTTTTGTTTCAGTCATTCTAAAAAAAAAAGAATTATTGTTTGTTTTGTTTGTTTTGCTTCTCATTATTTAACTTAGGAGTAGCTTTAGCTGTATTATAAACCTTGTGTAACTACTTACTATGAATTTCTTCTTAATACAATGAATCGATGATTTTGCTAGACCTTATCTGGATTTGATATTATAGCTCTGGTTTCAAAATGGTTCTTCTTTTAAACAAATAAGCAGAACAGATTTTATCGTTATTTTCTTCTTGCTATTATTCGTGTATTAATAATAATAATAATAATAAAACTGTCTTGATTACATCAATCACCTACTTACAATCTTGGTAGGAATCTAAATGTTGGTCTTGATATGGAATTTGATTTTTATAATGGGACATGAAATGTATATAGTGGACACAGACACTTGCCGACACGTATGCATACTACACTTTGATTACCAACCTATCAAAATACATATTAGTACGTTGTTGATGTTTAAATTCTCAAAACCCCAATATTTCTGGTTCTCTGCTTTTTTCAGCTTAAATTCGTAATTTAAATATAAATTTCATATTATTAGGTGTTGTTTACATCACTGCACATGTATGTTATATACATGATTTCAATTCTTAAAGAAATTGATTAGGTTTTGTGTTTGAATTTGTCAAATTTGAGACCGTGTGCATATTAACCCTTAATACTGGATTCCAAATATTTAGTTCAATTTGCCGTTTTTTTAATGTAATATTTTGAGGTATATACATTGTTGAATGTATGGATAGTATGTTAGGGTTTTATCTCTATCATGTTAGGATGTGTTGGGAGCATTGAGTTGGTTGTGATGTTTCAAACCCCTAAAATCTGAAACTGCATTATGTTAATATTATACTGGTTTAAATGTTAGCTTATTTTCAGATTTTGTATGTAAATGCTGAACTAAAACTGGATTTAACCTTTCAATACTAAAGCTATAATCCTGTACAAGGACACACACACCCTAACTTAGTATACACTGCCATGTAAACCTAACCCTTCCTCTCTATGTTATGTTCATATATATATATATATATATATATATATATATATATATATATATATATATATATATATATATATATAGAGTTTATGCATACATGTTATAATGTATATAGATACATAACTAAATTTCTACCTCTTTATATATATATATATATATATATATATATATATATATATATATATATATATATATATATATATATATATATATGAGTAAATAGGTTGTGTATTGTAGATTGTTTAACCAATATGCCATGAGTAGTGTAACTTGATAGCTATTGTTTTGAAATCCAAATCCTCCTATACACTTTCATGTATATTTCACATACACACATGCCTACTATCTAACCATATGAACATGTCCATATACACCCATACACACACGAACTATATAACTTTTAGATCTTACAATTTAGTCTTAACAGGATTAAGAGAATCCTATATTGTGATTGGATTTCAATGCAATTGACTTTCATTTTTTAACTTTTGATTTTGATTTTTTTTTGTACCCCTTTATAAATAATTGGTAGTTATCTTTATTTTATTTTTTGATAAGTACCATTTTTCATATAAGATGGTAGACTGCCTTACAATTTTGATGATTTGTTATTTCTGTATGTTTTCCAGTTTAACACCCCTGATTGCTTGTATGTTTGATACCCTATGGCCGTTTTGGTCTAGCATGACTAGTATATCTAGATGAGACTTTCACTACCACCGTATGCCATGACCCTGTATGTCGTCCTTTTAAATCGTATGATTTGTTTAAGTTCTGAGACTTTGATTGTGGGGGTTTGACCTAGAAGGAGTATGAACATTTTAATTTCGAGGACAAAATTTTTCTAAGGGGGGTAGGATTGTAACACCCACTTTTCTAAATTGAGGGTAATTTTGAACTTTTGTAAAAAAATTATTATTTAATAATAGGATTTATGATTTATGGGAATTTTTAATTAATTTAATACTATTTAAAATTGGTGAATTATAATTTTGATGTGTTAGCTAGTGAACCCTAGAACTGTTGAGCCTAGAGATTAACCATGACCATGGGAACCTAACCATGTGATTAGAATGACTATTTACAACTTTTTAGACTAAGGGTATTTTGGTCATTTTGTGACTTTTGAATTATTTAGAATTTTGATTAATTGGTGAATTTTAGATTATTTTAATAATATTTAAATTGATGTATTATAATTTTGGTCATTTTTCATATTTTAATATTTTGAGAAAATTTTATATTTTTAATATTATTTTTATTGGATTTGTTTAGTCGGGTTTGAGTTTCGTCTCGTGCCGACTTGTATTGTGACCCGGGTAGCTTAAACTCTAGATGGGATCCAATATTAAGTTAAGCATAGCTCACAAGACCCAACATTTAAGTTAGTTAATTAAACTAATTTTTATCATGTTAGAATGATTAAGTTAGAGACTCAAAACTAGATCATTTTGACCCCAAACTTGAACCTAGTCTAGACTTAACCATGTGAGACTAGAGAGGGGCAATTAGGACATTTCTCATTAGTCCTAATGGACACTTTATGGCAGCCACCTTTAGGAGAGAATGATTCATTCATTCATTACAATCTTGCCTCTTTTATTTTCCTTTTGTTCTTTCCCAATTTTAGAGAGCCTTCCCATTGATTTGATCTCCAAATCAAATCATTCCTTCACTAAACCTTCCCTCAATCATTCCCATTCTCCAAGGGAAGGGTGCTACCAAGGATTGGAAGAGAAGTGCAAGGAGGAGTGTCCACTTTGAGGGATCTTCGTATCGGAGCCGTGTCCTAAAGGATTTCATTGGGATTCCACTCCCAATAGGTAAAATCTATCCTCTAAACCGATTTTCTTTGCATATAAATTAGTTTTGAATCCGTAGGATCCATCCTCATGCATGTGTCCCATTTAGATTCAAATTTGAGGCCATTTGGAGCTCTCTTGAGGATTTTAGATATGTGTCTTGTGTCCTACTTGATAGATCTCAAATTAGGACACCCCATGTGTATGTATGTATGATAATAGTTTAAATAGATATTTAAATTTAATTTTATAATGGTTAGAGAGTGGATTGATCTTAGTTTGGATGGTTAGAATGAGTTTCATTTGGATACCTATGTTTGTATCCAAGTATCTTGGCCTATATGTGTTCTTTTGTCAAATTCGTCATAATATTCATCCACGTTTTTATTAACCAAAGCAACTTAGAAATGTCATAACTTTTAACTTAGAACTCCGATTTATCTCCCGTTTTTTAAAAGAACCGTATCGAAGTTAGCTTTCCAAATATATATTTTAATAAGCCAAATTCCTTCTGTAACTTTCTGTAGAATTATTTGAGTGTCAGCTGTACGAAAGACGAACGTGTTTCGGTATTTTCGCGATTTCGGGAGCTTCCGGACACGAAAATGCGATCCGTTTAAAGTTTCGGAAAGCTAACACAAAGGACTACGACATACTTTAATCTTAGAATTTAGTGAATACCTAATTGGTACAGTATTGGTTTTAAGTAGAAGAGTGACTATACGATATATGCATTTTGTGTAACCTATGAGCCTATGTAGTATGGGTATTAAATGAATATAGAGTATATAATACATGATATGTTAGATGAATAAAATGATATATATATATATATATATGATATATATTCTCTTTACATTAATGTATATATATGATTGAATGCAAGCATGTAGGAATGTAATTGATATAATGTATGTAAGCAATGCATAAATGCATGAATGAAAGAATGATATACAATGTATGCATGAAAGTATATATTGAATGCTAGATATGAATGCAAGGTATACATGTAATGAAAGATATGAATGCATAATATATAAATAATATAATGCAATATATAATGATAGCATGTATGGTAATGTAGAATATATGATGCAAGCATGTATATGTCCACTGTTTTCCCTTTTTCTTACATTTTTCTTTCCTTCCCTTTCCATTTCAGTTTTTTTTTTCTTTTTTTTTCCTCTTCTATTTTTACATGTTATATACAATGTATATAATGTATAGATGCATGTAAGTATGTAATATGCATGAATGAATGTCATATATGAATGAATGAATCAA
Source organism: Iris pallida (assembly GCA_029216955.1). NCBI lineage: Eukaryota > Viridiplantae > Streptophyta > Magnoliopsida > Asparagales > Iridaceae > Iris > Iris pallida. Next base: position 16,367 of record JANAVB010010599.1, on the reverse strand, counting down.
TCAAAGGTATAAGTAAAATATAATGCATTGTAATGAATGTTAACATATATAATGTATAAAAGTATGTATGTAAATGTGCATGAATGTATATATCTTTGTAACTATGTAAATATGCATGATGTAACATATGCCTATATATATAAATATGTATGTAATGTGGATATGCATGTATGTATGAAGGTATGTATTTATATATATTATCTATTTTATATTATGCATTGTTGTGGTTCACATTGTCTTGTGATTGTGTGAGTGCTAGCCTAGGCTTGGTTAGGCCTAGTAAGAATTGTTAGACTTGTTTGACTTAGGTTTGACCTAGTTTGACTTTTAGGGTTGACTAGAGTTGACCAACGTTGACCTTAGTCTAGATTGACCTAGATTCATATAGAATGCACTGAATTGCATCTTATTATCATTTTTAGACATATTGTGACTTGTGCTGTTCTATAGGAGACAGACACCACTCCTCGGATAGTAGATATTCTTCAGATACTCAGGATACAGGCGAGTACATTCTCTGATAGTTCTCTCATTTATTTGTCAATTACTGTACTTCAGTTCTAGTTAGTTGTATGCGATTCTCTATTACAACACGTATGGATATTCTAGATTCATGTATACGACACACATTTATTATCTGGCCTCTATTACTGGAATCATTCTGGAATCACTTACTGGTATCATTATATTCTGGCTGGACTCATCTTGAATCATTGTGTCGGATTTCTGGATTCACTTGCTGGGAGGGAAAATACTAGAGTAAGACATGTAGACATACCCTATTTCTGGAATCACCCTTTACTGGAATCAAACTGGAATGATAGCCATCTCACACCCGGCCAGGTATGTGATGTGTCGGATTACCTATAGCCGTTTACATATCGATCTCGGTATTTTAAAACACACTGCTAGAGTATAGGCTGGACTCACCCTGGAATCATTGATCACTATAACTGGAATCATCCCTTACTGGATTTATCTTGTATTAGATTCATCTTGTACTGGACTTACATTAGAGTTACACTTATCTACATTGCTGTCTGGACTTTATATCATATTACCCTGGTTCAGCTAGTTCTATTTTTACAGTCTTCATTGCTATGATTCTTCTCTTATTTAGTTATTTACTTTCCTTGCACTTTATCTGTCTTTCTTACCATCACCTGAATATAAACTGCCATATTCATCAATACAACTGTCTATAACTGTTTTATAGTTCTCTGTCATTTACTTGAGTTTTCTAGATGAGATGTGCTCGTTCCTGTCCTGACTGGACCTGGTGATAAATTTTACAGATAGCTTGGAGGTTGCCTGCTAGCCTATAGGAGACACAGTAGAGGTTGTATAGATAGTTATTTTAGTTGTCTTGAGTTGTATTTACTTTATGGATTACTGTATTTGAATTTTGAGATGTTTTTTGGGTTTGTGTATCTTAGACACTTAGACTTCTATCTGCGGTATCTCTTTCTGGATTTCATATTTTATCTATCTCTTATCATGCTCTACCTTAGATGTGATTGAGACTGTATTTGCTGTGTCACCTCCATTCGGAGTGTATATACTGTACAGGTACCTTTATATTGTTAGATGTTTGACCTAGGACAACGTTTTACCACCGACACTGCGGCGTATGCTGGACGTACCCACTTCTCGTACCCTTACTCTAGGGTGCGGGTCGTGACAAATAGAACCCACAACCATGAGATTGCCGAGACACTATTGGGTCATCCGTATGTCGGACGGTTGAACCATACAGAAAAGAAGATAGTCGAAGACTTGTCCACCTCCGGAGTTGCACCGAGACAAATATATTCCATCATGCGACATAAAAATGAGAAGAACAAGTCTACAATGAAGTCTATATACAACGCCCTATCTTCTTCAAACGCTGTCCGGACGAAATCAAGAATGGCGATGCAAGAAGTGCTCAAGTTGCTTGCCGATAATCATTATGTTGAGTTCCATAGAACATCCCCAGAGTAATGAAGTAATTTCAATCTTTTGGGCTCATCCCGATTGCACAAGTTTGGCCAGGTCTTTTGCCGACTTGTTAGTCCTTGATTGCACGTACAAGACCAATAAGTTCAAGATGCCTCTCTTTCATGTTGTCGGGTTCACCTCTACTTGGAAAACATTTCCAGTGGGATTTTGCTTCATGAAGAGTGAGAAACTTGAAGACTACACATGGGCGTTGGAGAAACTGAAAATACTTTACACTGGTCATACAGAGCCGTCAGTATTTGTTTCCGACAGAGAGTATGCCCTAGTTAATGCTATTCGTATTATTTTTCCTTAAGCGGATACATTGCTATGCACTTGGCATGTCAATCGTAATATTCAAGCCTAATGTAAGTTGAAGTTTCGGAAGGAGGATGGTAAAATCGACATACAAATTTTTGACGAATTCTACAATGATTGGAATTGTGTGTGGCGAGCCTCTACGATTGCCAGTTACGACGCTGCATGGTACTTGTTCAAGCAAAAGTGGGAGGCGAAGGAGCCGGCATGCATTTCTTACTTCAAAGATACATGGCTTGAACCGCACAAAGAACAATTCGTCTTAGCATGGTCGAATGTGGTGAAGCATTACGACACGACAACTACCAACCGTGTCGAAGGAGCACACTCTTTATTGAAGAGACACCTAAAATCATCTCTCGGTAACTTTGTCTCTGTTTGGCAAGCTATACATTTATCAGTAGACTGGATGGTGAATGAAATTAAGGCATCATTTGAGATGAGTTTGAATATAGTCAAGCATGAGCATAGAAAGGAAGTACTCTTAGATGCTTTAATGCGCGTGGTATCTCACAAGGCGTTGGTCTTAATAGTTGATAAGATTGAAAGGTCAAAGTTTGTCGGGTTTGATCCCGAGGTTTGCGGGTGTGTATATCGACATACACTGGGCCTCCCTTGTGCACATCAGATTAATGAATATCGTCATGAATCCATTCATATTCCAGTAGATGCTGTCGATCAACGTTGGAGGCAGTTGTCTATGATGCCCCTGGTGAAGACGGACGATGATTTCTTCTCTTTACCACAAGTGAAACTTCTCCATGCAAGGTGGTGTGCCTCAGTAGGAGCGGAACGGATGTCCATTGAGCTTAAAATCCAAGAAATTGTATGTCCGGTGAGTACTAGAATGCATGAGCCGTCCGTTATTTCCAATCCTAAAGGCAGGCCTCAAACAAGATTGACTAGTTCACAGAAGAGAAGGCTGGAGTCGACTAAGAGAGATCCATCGTCCTTTGAGCATGTTGAACGAAGCTTACAGCAACCTTCGCCTGTACGGAAGGGCAAGCTTGTCGTTCGCCGAAAAATGGAGAAAATGGACCTCCCAAGAGAAGATACCGTTGCAAGCCAAACAACGAGTTTGTATATTGACAAATTTCAACTTGCGCTTCGAAGTTACATTTGGTCTATTGTCGATGTCCCCGGTGATGGCCATTGCGGATTTCATGTGTTTGTAAGACATCTTGGTTATGATGACAAAGATGGATGGAGACGGGTGAGACAGGAGCTGTACGAGGAGTTAGAGACTCGTCTTCCATTCTACTCCCGCATCCTAAGCGAAGAAACGGTTGCAAGTTTGTTGTTAAGTATCCCTTGCACCGACAGTGTTATCGGGAAAGACCACTACATGTCAGTCCCGTCTGCCGGCTATTTATTTGCTAATAGGTACATGATACCTGTTGTACTTATCTCGTCGGATATTAACAATGCATTCTTTCCGATGTGCGCTCCTCTGACGGACCACGGAGTGTCGAACCTATGTACTATAGGTCTGATCGGGGATCACTTCGTTATACTAAAGATGATCGCTCATTCTTCGATTCCTCTACCTTCAACAGTTTGGTACAAACACTACAACAAAAATATCTTTTAATGACGGCTAAAAAGCGTCATTAATTGCAAACCATGACGCTTTTTTTTCTCAGTCCAAGCGTTATGAAATCGGGTGTTATAAATATTTTTAAAAGTGTTATAGATAATTCATCCAAAACCGTCATTAATAGGTTTAATTTCTGCTACGTTTTATTTGCAAAGCGTTATGGATAGTTATGAAAAATTGCTGTATATGGTCGTTGTATCACATTTATAACGCTCTATACTGCATGTTATACATTCCAAACACTGCTCAATTCAATTCGAAAACAACCACTTTGAACCATATTCACAACAAAGCATTGAAATGTAATATAAAGTACCATTCTCCATTTCATTGTCTCAAAATAGAGTATTTTAGCTACCATTCTACATTTCTCCATTTCATTATATACATCTTCTCAAAATATATAGAGTATCCAATATAGAGTACACTTTAGCTACATCAAAACTATCGACATCAAAAATCTCACAGATACTGTAGCGAAGAAGCACACTTATAACGCTTCAACTTGGTCATATGAAGACTGTCCATAGCACATGTACGTATAGCAAAACCCTGAAAAAGAAAGTAAAACCCTATATTTTAGAGTATGTCAATTTTATAGTCTGTGATTTATATCGAAAAACCGAGAGTATTAGAGTACTCTAATAAAAACCGAAACCGACAAATAAAGTAAAACATCTAGGCATGGCATAGTGGACGTAGTCCCAAAATCAACGATGCAGGCATGCTAATGGAGATGTCATTCCCGAAATAGAAATACTCCCAACTAATATATACCCGCATGTGATTTATAACGAAAAGCTCCCAACAAAAACACCCACAGTACCAAGTTAAACCCATCATGCATAATAGATACCCAACCAACAATTTTAATCCAAATAGTAAAACATCTCCTACAACAAAGAAATCTTTCCCAACCCAACATGTATAATAGGGAAAACCTAAACCAACATTCCACAACAAGTATAGGAAGGAGACCCCAAGCAACAATTTATACAAGAAACCCAAACCAACAATGCATGCATCACAAATAATTCTAACAGCAGCTAGGTAATCCGAAACCAAAAATGATCCAACAACAAGTAAAGAACCGAACATGATCTAAAGATCATTCCCGCTTCACAAACAAAGACAATCGTAGGATCGTCATGCCAAAATCGAACCCAACACATATCAGTCGATCGAAACCCTTTTTATGTAGGGATCGAGATCCAACAACATCATCGACAAACAAAATAAATCCAAAAACTGAAATCAATCAAGAGTTTAGAATTTATACCCCAGAATTTGGTGTCGGAATCCGAAGGGAGCCTTCGGACTCGGCTCGCAGGCACGCACAGCGCCTCGCCGGGTCGCGGCTGCAACTGTGGAGAGGCTACATCATCTATACGAAGGTATCCTCACATTCGTGTCCAGTATTGACTCGTACAAACACGAGCGTGTCTTCACCCAAAATGAACAACCCAACAGTACCAACATACAAACTACGACTAACGACAAGAAACGAAATGAGATATATAAGATGTCTCAGATAAGGATCAATCATCATCTGCTGTACTAGCGTGCCATAACACGTATAGGACACGTTCCGACACGGAGCCAGTGTATCCGATACGATCTGCAACGCTTTGGTTCATTTGGTCGAACGACCAACACCAAGAATATCAGAGTACTCTAATAAAAACCGAAACCGACAAATAAAGTAAAACATCCAGGCATGGCATAGTGGACGTAGTCCCAAAATCAACGACGCATGCATACTAATGGAGATGTCAATCCCGAAATAGAAATACTCCCAACTAATATATACCCGCATGTAATTTATATCGAAAAGCTTCCAACAAAAACACCCACAGTACCAACACGTATCAGTCGATCGAAACCATTTTTATGTAGGGAAGTCCAAGAAATTCGTACTAATAACTAACTGCAATTTGGACACTAGCCTAATTTGGTATCTGTATTACAAAGCTTGTAATAGGCATATCAAGTTCTCTTATGGCAGCTTTGAGCTTCATGTTACAAGCACTTGTATGAAAGGTTAAAATTTCTGTAAGACGATCTATTATCTTGGTTGGAGTAGTTACTAAGCGACTGTTCCCTGTCCAACTTCATTTGTTATAAGCGTGCATTATCTCCATCTTTATAAGCATGCATTATCTCCATTTGTTATAAGCATGCATTATCCATTTAGTCAAACAAATTTTAGACCTTTAGTTGGATGTTTTATATTTTATATTTTTATGAACATGGTATCATTGAATAAGAAGAAACACAAGACAGTTTGACGTTCACCTTCGTCCACGTCCACGTCCACGTCCATGTCCGGACACGAGTTATTTTATTTTTTCAAGAGGAAAAGAGATTAGGGCGACCCCAGACATCAGTATATTTACCAAAGTACTCGCAATAATTAATGTACGGACAAAACTCATCCTACCATTCCTATACGGACACTCGTACACAATTTTTTACTGATAGGAATTGAATAGCTACAGGAGTGGAGAAGTGAATTTTTAAAATTAAAAAGAAACGGAGACTATGCTAGAAGTATATTCATACTTCATATGTTCTAAGCTTTGTTTAATCTTCTCATTATCATGTTTTATTCTCCTTTAACTTGTAGGCATGCCTTAATATACAGTTAATATAATTTTAACATCTAGGATGTCTGGAAGTAGAGTATCCAATATGACAATATGAGTATGGGCACCTTCATTGAATTATCCCTGCAAGTATATCACTATCTTCAGATTCTCCTTTGGTGTAAGATGTGGACAGAGATCCAGTAGATCTATTTGTCCATCGACTCTGTGTCATCCTTTTGTCCTGATACTTGTTTTACCTGTTAGTTGGGTCCTCATTAGCCTATTAGACTTTATATCATTTAGTATTATATATAAGATTATAATATACCATGAATCACAAATAAGGGAGCCTTCGGACTCGGCTCGCATGTGATTTATATCGAAAAGCTCCCAACAATTTATACAAGAAACCCAAACCAACAATACATGCATCACAAATAATTCCAACAGCAGCTAGGTAACCCAAAACCGAAAATGATCCAACAGCAAGTAAAGAACCGAACATGATCTAAAGATCATTCGTGTTTCACAAACAAAGACAATCGTAGGATCATCAAGCCAAAATCGAATCCAACACGTATCAGTCGATCGAAACCCTTTTTATGTAGGGATCGAGATTCAATAACATCACCGACAAACAAAATAAACCCAGAAACTGAAATCAATCAAGAGTTTAGAATTTATACCCCAGAATTTAGTGTCAAAATCCGAAGGGAGGCTTCGGACTCGGCTCGCAGGCACGCACAGCACCTCGTCGGGTCGTGGCTGTGACTGTTGAGAGGCTTCGGACTCGGCTCCCCAAATGTAATTACACTCCCTTGAATAAGAACAAACAGAAAAAAAAATCAAAGAACCCTTTTAGGGAAAAAATCCAAATCAAAAATTAAGAACCCTAATTTTTAGGGAAAAAATTACACTCCCAAAAAAATCTTTTTTTAGGAAAAAAATCCAAATCAAAATCACTCACTTAATCAAGAGAAGTCAACGATGATGCAGCCCTTTTCGGATCATCGCCGACGTGGACGGAGACGTCAGAAAACCCTAAAATTTAGAACCCTAATTTTGGAGAGATGGATGCATGTATGGTTGTCAAAAATTAGGAGATTTTGAATTTAGGGCATAAAATAAGCAATGATCGAGATTTTAGGACAAACCGGTGGTGAAGGCTACGCCGGTGACATCCTTCCCTCTGCGGTGGAGTCTGTAACCGAGGGAAGCGAGGAATGGGCTGAGGGAAGTTGGGGAGCGGGGAGCGGGGAGTTGGGGAGCGGGGAGTGGGCTGAGGGGAGTTGGGGAGCAGGAGGAGAAGGAGAAGGAGAAAGAGAGAGGGTTTAGAATTTTTCATAAGTGCGGGAGAATTACGGGGGAGTCGGGGTTTTGACTTAAATTTTCGTGCTTTTTTTTATGACGCTCGTATCACTGGAGCACTATCAATAACATTTTTAATGTAAACCGTCATAGATTCTAGTCTTGCTGAACATTGATGACGCTTCCACATCAGCCGTCATGAAAATCACTTATCAAGCGTCATTAATAGGTCTTTTTGTTGTAGTGAAAAGAGCACCGGTCGAAGCCATCGCTTGGACCACACCTTTCGTTGATCAGATCAACCATTGTAAGAAGTTGTTGAAGTTTGAGGAGCCAAGAGACTTACCTGCTAACCACTACGACGTCGAAATCGACTAAGTATGAATATATTTACAGTTTGACATTTTGTATATGGAGGACCACTTTTGTATATAGTGAAATATGAAGTCCACTAATCTATATGGAGTAAATTTTTTATACAGTGAAATATAAAGTTCAGTATGTTATATGTGTTTACCTGTGTGCTATCTGTGTTATATGTGTCTACCTGTGTGCTATTTATATGTTTACATGTGTGCTATCTGTGTTATATGTGTTTACCTGTGTGCAAGTATGTGTGGCAAAATATACCAATTTGTTAAAGTATCAGATCCAGTATCAGGACTGCCACCCCCCTGGCTGTCCTACATTGAATTAGGACTGCCAGGGTGCTTGCAGTCCTAATTGAAACTTGTTGTTATATAAATGGCCATTCTCCTGTGTTTTAGCACGGAGAATGGCCATTCTCCGTGTAATTTAGCACGGAGAATGGCCATTCTCCATGTAATTTTTCACGGAGAATGGCTATCCGATCTAGTATCAGGACTGCCACCCCCGTGGCAGTCCTACATTAAATTAGGACTGCCAGGGTGCTGGCAGTCCTAATTGAAACTTGCTGTTACAGCAAGTATTAATTAGGACTGCCAGCATCTTGACAGTCCTAATTTAATGTAGGACTGCCAAGAGGGTAGCAGTCCTATTTGTAAGTCTCTATGATGAGAGTTTTGAAACTCTCTATCACAGAGAGTTTCAATTAGGACTGTCACCCCCCATGGCACACTACAAAAAAAGTGTCTTTTTGGGACGACACTATAAGGAACACTAGTCTAAAAAGTCCTAAAAGTATAATTGTAGGGACGGCTATATTTTTAGTAACAAACAGTTGCATTTTTTGGGACAGATTATGAAAATAGATCATTATTTGGGACTAATGGAAAGTTCTGTTCCAAATAATACATATTTCCGTCCCAAATAGGATGGCAGGAATACCACACCTTTGGCGGCTAATTGCCAAAGTTATGGGGAAAAAGTTTACCTCCACGTGTTTCCATCGTAACCGTTCGATCGGATGGATTAATCCAGACCGTCCATCCCAAAATCATTCACAACTTATTCACCATTTGATCAAAACCAACCTAAATATCTGTAAGCCCCCTGAATTTTCGGGATTTATTTTCGAATTTTCTAAATAATTTATTCTCGATAATTTATTTTATATAATTAATTTTGATCTTTAAATGCACTTTACCGTGACTTGGAATTCCAGAGCATCAGGGATGCCAGTCTCTAGAAACTTTCTTCTTGAAGTTTGTAGTAGACGAGATTATCTTCGTATTGATATATCGTGTCCCACTCGAACTTGTTCCCTTGTGCTCCATTTGCTTCGCGCAACTTTCGGGTCAATTTAGACCAATTTATCGTCTGCCGTAATTCGTGAATTAATTTCCAACTTAATTTCCGGGCCCGACATCGGTCCAATCCAGTCGACCCAATATATGGCCCTGGCCTGTTTTGAGTCTACTATGCACGTGCCACTTGCGTGCCACCGATTTGATCTCCCTTATGCTCTCATTCCATCCGTGATTTTAATTGGTTTAATTTATAAATTAATTAAATCTTGGCTTCGACTTTGTCCAAACTTGGCTCAACGTCCGACCCAGTTTGGCATGGACCCTACCATGTCTACCCATATCACCCCACTATTGTATTTGTATTTTCTCCTACTCAAAAATATCCTCTTTATACAAATATCTCTATTTCTCTCTCGTATGTATATATATATATATATATATATATATATATATATATATATATATATATATATATATATATATATATATATATACATATATACATATATAATATAAATAAATATCAACTCTCTTTCTCTCCTATTACTCCCACACAACACCCCATCACACCCCCTCTCCTTTACAGCAAGAGAACACCCCCCCCCCAAACCGACTTCTCTCTCTCCCTCTCATTCAAATATCTTCCTCTCTCTCTCTCTACTACTCTTTCTCTCTCTCTTTATATTTATATACACTCACACACAATAACTCTCTACCTCTCTCTCTTTTTTAACACACAAACTCCACCACCCCCCCAAGCTTCAGCCGAACTCACCCCCTACAAGTCGAGCACCTCCCTCTTCTCCCTCTCCTCCTCCTTCTTCTCCCTCTCCTCCTCCTACTAACCACCATCATCACACCACCCTCACCAACACCACCTTCACCCGAGCCACGACCACTCCGCCACCACTGTCGTGAGCACGCCGCATGCTGCCGCTCGCCGTGCCCCGCCGGCGACCGCCACCGCCGCGCGACGGAGCAGCAGCAGCTGCAGTGGTCGCAACTGCAGCAGCAGCAGCGGCGCAAAGCCGCAGTAGCGTGCGCGCAAGGCAGCCGTGCGTCGCCGTCGCCGGCGACCGCCGCCGGCGACCGCCGCCGCCGCTGTCGCGCACGGCCACCGGCCACCCCCTCGTGCGGGCGTACCCCCGGCGAGCCACCCCGTGGCCACCGCCCACTTCCCCGACGCGCCGAATAGGCTATTCGTGCATTTCGCACGAAATCCCGTCGACGCGCGCGCGGGAAAGTTCCAGAAATAGCGTTTCGAAGCAGCAACTTCGCACACATTTTTCGAGAAATCCGACCGTTGGATCGGTGATTTCCTTGCTCCATCTCAATCTCGGTATATACCTCTTCGCTCACCTCAAATTTCATCCGTTAGTTTTATCGTTTGATACATCAAAACCGGCCACCAAGTTGACGTTTTAATTGTACTATTTTTGGACAGTTTTGCGATGCCAACTTCGCGGGTTCGTATCTTCGTCGTCGCAGCTCCGTTTTGTGCGCCACCAGTTCCGGTGCACAGCTGGTATAACCCTCTTTCTGCCCCCTTTAGATTCTATTTCAGTTTGAGCTTGTTAGGTCGATCGAATTCGACGCCAAAGTTGGCCGTTCGAATTCTTAGTGTTGCACTTGTAAAATTCTATTTTTGAACCCGGGACTCCGGATTCAATTTCTGACACCACCAGTAGACTCGTGGCATCGTTCTGGTATGTTTTCATATAAAGTTTGCTTGATTTGGAGAACGTGGGCCCTGACACGTATTTCGGTGCAATGCGGGTCCCACGTTCTGAGTCAACGAGACTTTTTGACGCTGGCTCATCAGAATCCAATTCCGGATATACCGTTGAGTTCGTATCGTCATTCTGGACTCGTTGACATATAATTTGCTAGGTTTTTGTGGACATTAGTTCCGACACGTATTTCGGTGCAAGTCGAATACTAATATCCGGGCCAACGGGTCATTTTGAGATAGGCTCATCGGAATCCAATTCCGGATATACCGTTGAGTTTGTATCGTCATTCTGGACTCATTGACATATAGTTTGCTGAGTTTTGAGGATATTGGCTCCGACACGCTTTTCCGTGCAAATCGGAATTTCAATGTCCTGGTCAACGGACCAATTTGAGATCGGGTCAACGGAATCCAATTTCGGATATACCGTTGGGTTCGTATCGTCATTCTGAATTCGTGAACATATAGTTTGTTAGGTTTAGTGTACTTTTGTTTCGGCACATTTTTCGGTGCAAGGCGGGTCCGACACGGACACCGTTTTGACCCGAAATTACCTTTTTGCCCCTGTGTCCAAATTGGACTTATGGATATGATATCCTAGCTGATTTGACCATTTTGGACACGTTGGTGATGTTAGTTTCATCATCCGACAACATCTGTAGATTTCTTCCCTTTTTGTGTCACCCTATTTTTATAATATTTTCTTCTTTTGGTTATTTTAGAGACCCGTCGATTTCAGTGATTTCTAAATTACTGAAATTCATAAGTTGACCTTGTAGATGTTTATAGAGACTAGCTTGACCTTTATTGACCATGGTTGACTACTTTGACTATACGTCGAAGTAGAGTCAACATTTGACCTAGGTTTGATTAGATTTGACCAACGTTGACTTTTTGACCAAAGTCAACTGTAGGTCAACCATTGACCTACTTAACCTAGATTAGACTTAGAGTTGACCGGAGTTGACCAGTACGTCAACCTTGACCCAGTTTGTCTTAGTTTGACTTAGTTTGACCTAGATGTTTAGTATGTCTTTTGACCCTGATCAGCTCTTATATTATTTCATCTTTAGGTCTGTGGCATCACTCTGAGCATCGATCCCATTTGACAGCTCAGGACCGCAGGCGAGTACATTCACTGATAGTTTTCATTATCTTGATATCTGCTATATCCGATTCAGTCGTAGTGTCTTACTTGATTCTTAGTCACGATAGTTCACGGACTAGTATTATCGGATTCCTGTCATGAGATGTCATTCCTGGATTTCTTGGGATACTGGTACTTGCTTGGTCTTGATTCTTGTACTTGTATTGACGCTGATTCCTGAAGAGGACTTGCTCCCCTCTTAGGGAATCCCGCGTCATGACGTGCTATGTCCGGATCCGTATACTATTCGAGGAATGGAGAATTTTATAGATAGTGTGATCAATGCCTACCTTGAGTTACTACTTGTATCATAGCTATACCCTCACCTCACGATGGGTATAGCCTGACCTGTGCTACTACTTGCTCCATAGCTTACCATCCCGGCCGGACCGAGTCCACGCACTTGTAGCCGGTCGGCTGGAAGCCTGATTCTTGACCCATACCGATCACATTATGCTATAATATTCGAGGCACATTTTATATTTATTTATCTTATCATATATCCTGCTCTGTCCTACATTCAGTACTTTCTCACCATGCTATGATATTCAGTTACTCACATGTTTTATATGCCTTTATGTTATACCTTGATTGGAGACTAAGTTCTGCTCGGGAGAAGGGTTACAACCCCGGTCCTTGTTTGGTTTAAGGGTTGTAACTCAACTTCCGAACGGTTCCCAAGTCTTCATATATCTTTGTCTTGTAGTTCATTATACTGTCTCTTATAGAATTTGTCAATTCATATGGAACTGCTGTTAGTGTTTGTACTTGCTCATTTTCCTGACAGGATACCGTTGATAATATTTTAGGAGTTGTTATACCATTAGTGGACTTCATGATGTTGATAGCTGAGGCGGATCTCACTATTCTTCTATGTGAGTTGCCTGGTAGTTATCCTTAGTTCGTCTTGTTTTTCCTTTCTTTATTTTCTGTCTCATGTTTCCTTCTAGTAGTTTCTAGTTGTTCTTCTGCTTTAGTTATCTTCTTGTCTTATCATCCTTAGTTGTTGTGATGTGACTAGAGTATATTTATAGTTATAGGCCTTCTAGACGTAGTGTATATTTATTGGGTACTAGATATCGTTCTACCGCCGATACTGCGGCGTAGGCTTGGCGTCGTCTACGTATTCGTACCCGTATATCCGGGTGCGGGTCGTGACAATATCTTTCTCTCTCTCTCCGATCAAAACTATGGCTGCTACTCTCCGACCTTTGCTCTCTCTCTCTCTCTCCGACCTTTCAACGGTGCTCCAAACCCTCTCTCTCTTCCCCTTATCGCCACTCCGACCCCGAGCCAGGCCTCTGCCACCACCGCCCTTATCTCATCGGCGCCACCACTCCAACCACCTCTCTCTCTCTCTTTCATTCATCATCGTGATAGATTCTAAGAATGACCACTAGGTAAGAAGTTGTTGTTGTTGTTGTTGTTGTTCTTCTTCTTCTATTTTTTCAATCGGATCGATCTGATGTTCATTTGGTCTAGATTTTGAATAGGAAAGGGGGTTTTGCTTAGACCATGCAAGGAAGAACTAATTAGGGCTCCATGGGATGAGACCTTACGGTTTGGTTCTGGTAGGAAATTTGGCTAGGGTTCTACCGGCGATGCATCTCTAATTAAGCCATCGTGTCAGAAAGGGTTCATCCTTGACGGCTTCCCAAGGACAGTTGTTCAAGCCGAAAAGGTTTGTAAACTTTCTTTTGTACTAAAACTTTTACAATGCCTGAAACTTTTGTCATATCTTCTTCATTTTTTACGCAAAATTTGAAATAATAGTACATGTAGATGGCATCCATCTAAGGAATGACTTGGGATTGTTTACTGTTGAAATGGTCAAGGAGCACGTCCTTATGTTAAAATCACTTCTTAAGGAATTTATATGTATATTGTTGTGAATGTCAAGATAATACTTTTACACTTCCTTTCAGCAATACCTTATACTCCACATTTTTTAGCAACTAAATTGTTCACCCTTCTTCTGTCACTTGGAATCTACTTGTCTTAAAGAGTACCATTGCAATCTAAAGGGGGAACAGGTTCTTACTAGATTTTAAAGGAAGGGACAAACTTTAGTGGTGAGTCGTCTAGCGTATAGCTCCGGAAAACCAATAGTGACATTTTGGCACCTTGTCCGGATGGATCTTTCCCTATTTTTAGCACCCACCCATCCTTTAGACGAAGAGGATGGGAAATCCGGAAAAACGGATGAAGAACCAAACCATGAGATATTGGCTTTTGGGTCACGAGCTGCAGTATACGTCCTGGCTGAGGCAGGTCCTAGATAATCTCCATCTTTCACAGTGGAAGATAATTGGGACATAAATGTTATGTCCCTATATTTAGAAATTCGGAGTGTTAGTTTTCTCAATTTGTTCAAACTTTGATCCTCAGTTTTGCTCCTAAAAGTATAGTAGCTACTACTAAGTCCGTCATGTAATGGATATGACTGCTTCCTTTACTGGATTCATTTTGCTTTTGGTATTTTTATGGCTGTTCTTTTTTTTTTCCAGCAATACCTACATCCACTTTTTTGGCACCTCTGTTTTACCTTTCTGTGACTTGAATTCCACTTGTGTGAAAGGGTATAATTATCAAAAGTGGAAGCGTTTCTTGATTTAGGAGAATGATCCAAACCTTTTATAGTTGATGGGCTAACTAAGCATTATGTCATTATTACAGTGTGGAGTGAGGATGTACCAGGTTCTCATTTAACTTTGTTTTAATTCTCTCAAAAGTATCATGCTTACTGAAAAGTTTTGTGCTATACTAGGGATATGATATATTTGGTTCTGCTGATAATGATATTCATATTCTTCATGATTTTTAAATTACTTTCTCTCTTTTTTCTGGGTGCAGCTTGATCAGATGCTGCAGAGGCAGGGTACTAAAATTGACAAGGTGCTCAACTTTGCAATTGATGATGCCGTTTTGGAAGAAAGGATTACTGGTCGTTGGATCCATCCATCTACTGGGAGGACATACCACTCAAAGTTTGCACCACCAAAGGTTCCTGGCATTGACGATGTAAGCCACTAGGCCCACTAGAAGTCCATCATTGTTTCTCATTTAACCAAGCTTTATATGTATATTAATATTTTTTTGAAGCATGTGCATATTTTGGTTGTAGAGATGAGTAGGATATTTGTATGAGAGAGTACACTAGGGAAGATTTAATCAATTAGAATGTATTTTGTTGAACCTATTATGTAGCAACATATGGAAAGATGATTCTCTATGACATTGCCTTAGATATGAATCTGATTTCTTATAGCATATCGTAACATAATCTAGAGTCACTTCCTAGTCTAGGGTAATGTAAGGGTTGGTTTTTACTTGCAACAGCTTAAACCATGTATAAGAAATAGGCGGATCATCAACTTTCCAGTATGTCCTCGAAGTACTAGAGTAAGGTGTATTTTCTCATGGTTGAACTTGGTACAAAGTCATAGGGGTTTGATAGCTGTGTGGTTGATGGCTGTTGCTCGGAGCTTTCTCAATGTATGACCGTGCACCATGGCTGATCCCATTGTCACGTAATTAGACTGAGATGCTGCTGCTGCTGATAATGATGAGTACTGTGTTGATTAGAACTGGCTGTAGATATCGACTCTTGAGCTTGGTGGGTTATTTCTATCCATTTGGACTAACCTGGTATGCGATTCATGAACTCGATTTAGGTATTGAAATAAACTATGGTTATTAGAAATTAAAACTTACAGGTATAGAGCATAAATTCAGATGTGAACTAATTTCTAGCACATAATACACAGAATTTTGAGCATCTAACAATCAATTACCAGCACTAATTGATTTAAAAATGGTCCAAAATATGCGAAGTATGAGAAAAGAGACCAACATGCATGGTAGTAGGGTTTATTTGTAAATTAACTATAAGAGGATTGTTCATAACATAACCCTGGGTAACCCAATTGATGTGAATAGTGAAGGTTAACACTTAACACCAAATGATATAAAATATGGATGCTAAGAAACCAACAAATTAGGGGAAAACAGCTACATTAGGGCAAAT